>CM040935.1:2844411-2891911 GCA_023029165.1 Gobiocypris rarus
AACCTAACCCTAACCTCCTAACCCCCAACCTCCTGCCCAACCTAACCTAACTCTAACCAACCTCTAACACTAACACCCTAACCTCTAACCTAACCTGGTAACCTAACCCTAACCTAACCTAACCTAACCAAGCCCCTAACCACCCTAACCCTAACTCTAACCCTGGTAACTCTGCCACCTAACCCTAACCTAACCCTAACCTAACCTAACTCTAACCCACCCAACCTAACCTAACCGTCACACCCACCCAAGTCCCACCCAAGTCCCACCCAACTCAAACACAAGTCACACCCACCCAAGTCAAACACAATCCACCCACCCAAGTCCCACCCAAGTCAAACACAAGTCACACCCACCCAAGTCCCACCCACCGACCCACCCACCCAAGTCATATATAGGGAGGTGCAATACCATATCTCGGCGCCTGGTGGCGCTAGAGGTCCCAAACCACTTCAATCGACTGGGCGTGGCCCAATTAGTATAGAGGCGAAGTCCCCACCCATCTATGACCCACGGGGGCGGAGCTATAGAGTTGAGCCCCCTGTTGAGCCCTCCCCTAACTCGAAAGGGAGGGGCTAGAGACATGGGACCACGCCCAATCGACTGGGCGTGGCCCAATTAGTATATGGGCAGAAGTCTCCGCCCCTAGGACCTAAGGGGCGGAGTTACATGGGGCTCAACTCAGGGGGCTCAACTCGCAAATATCCCTATTACCTAACCCTAACCCTAACCTAACCTAACCCTAACCCTAACCCTAACCCTAACCCTAACCCTAACCCTAACCCTAACCCTAACCCTGGTAACTCTACCCTGGTAACTCTACCCTGGTAACTCTACCCCTGGTAACTCTACCCCTGGTAACTCTACCCTGGTAACTCTACCCTGGTAACTCTACCTGGTAACTCTACCCTGGTAACTCTACCCCTGGTAACTCTACCCTGGTAACTCTACCCTGGTAACTCTACCCTGGTAACTCTACCCCTGGTAACTCTACCCTGGTAACTCTACCCTGGTAACTCTACCCTGGTAACTCTACCCCTGGTAACTCTACCCTGGTAACTCTACCCTGGTAACTCTACCCTGGTAACTCTGCCTGGTAACTCTACCCTGGTAACTCTACCCCTGGTAACTCTACCCCTGGTAACTCTACCCTGGTAACTCTACCCTGGTAACTCTACCCCTGGTAACTCTACCCTGGTAACTCTACCCCTGGTAACTCTACCCTGGTAACTCTACCCTGGTAACTCTACCCCTGGTAACTCTACCCTGGTAACTCTACCCTGGTAACTCTACCCCTGGTAACTCTACCCTGGTAACTCTACCCTGGTACCCTGGTAACTCTACCCTGGTAACTCTACCCTGGTAACTCTACCCCTGGTAACTCTACCCCTGGTAACTCTACCCTGGTAACTCTACCCCTGGTAACTCTACCCTGGTAACTCTACCCCTGGTAACTCTACCCTGGTAACTCTACCCTGGTAACTCTACCCTGGTAACTCTGCCTGGTAACTCTACCCCTGGTAACTCTACCCTGGTAACTCTACCCCTGGTAACTCTACCCTGGTAACTCTACCCTGGTAACTCTACCCTGGTAACTCTACCCTGGTAACTCTACCCTGGTAACTCTACCCTGGTAACTCTACCCTGGTAACTCTACCCCTGGTAACTCTACCCCTGGTAACTCTACCCTGGTAACTCTACCCTGGTAACTCTACCCCTGGTAACTCTACCCTGGTAACTCTACCCTGGTAACTCTACCCTGGTAACTCTACCCTGGTAACTCTACCCTGGTAACTCTACCCCTGGTAACTCTACCCTGGTAACTCTACCCTGGTAACTCTACCTGGTAACTCTACCCTGGTAACTCTACCCTGGTAACTCTACCCTGGTAACTCTACCCTGGTAACTCTACCCCTGGTAACTCTACCCTGGTAACTCTACCCCTGGTAACTCTACCCTGGTAACTCTACCCTGGTAACTCTACCCCTGGTAACTCTACCCTGGTAACTCTACCCTGGTAACTCTACCCCTGGTAACTCTACCCTGGTAACTCTACCCCTGGTAACTCTACCCCTGGTAACTCTACCCCTGGTAACTCTACCCCTGGTAACTCTACCCCTGGTAACTCTGCCCTGGTAACTCTACCCCTGGTAACTCTACCCTGGTAACTCTACCCTGGTAACTCTACCCCTGGTAACTCTACCCTGGTAACTCTACCCTGGTAACTCTACCCCTGGTAACTCTACCCTGGTAACTCTACCCCTGGTAACTCTACCCTGGTAACTCTACCCCTGGTAACTCTACCCTGGTAACTCTACCCTGGTAACTCTACCCCTGGTAACTCTACCCCTGGTAACTCTACCTGGTAACTCTACCCCTGGTAACTCTACCCTGGTAACTCTACCCCCTGGTAACTCTACCCCTGGTAACTCTACCCTGGTAACTCTACCCTGGTAACTCTACCCTGGTAACTCTACCCCTGGTAACTCTACCCTGGTAACTCTACCCTGGTAACTCTACCCCTGGTAACTCTACCCCTGGTAACTCTACCCCTGGTAACTCTACCCCTGGTAACTCTACCCTGGTAACTCTACCCTGGTAACTCTGCCTGGTAACTCTACCCTGGTAACTCTACCCTGGTAACTCTACCCTGGTAACTCTACCCTGGTAACTCTACCCTGGTAACTCTACCCTGGTAACTCTACCCTGGTAACTCTACCCTGGTAACTCTACCCTGGTAACTCTACCCTGGTAACTCTACCCCTGGTAACTCTACCCTGGTAACTCTACCCTGGTAACTCTACCCTGGTAACTCTACCCCTGGTAACTCTACCCTGGTAACTCTACCCTGGTAACTCTACCCTGGTAACTCTACCCTGGTAACTCTACCCTGGTAACTCTACCCTGGTAACTCTACCCTGGTAACTCTACCCTGGTAACTCTCCCTGGTAACTCTACCCTGGTAACTCTACCCTGGTAACTCTACCCTGGTAACTCTACCCTGGTAACTCTACCCTGGTAACTCTACCCCTGGTAACTCTACCCCTGGTAACTCTACCCCTGGTAACTCTACCCCTGGTAACTCTACCCCTGGTAACTCTACCCCTGGTAACTCTACCCTGGTAACTCTACCCTGGTAACTCTACCCTGGTAACTCTACCCTGGTAACTCTACCCCTGGTAACTCTACCCCTGGTAACTCTACCCCTGGTAACTCTACCCCTGGTAACTCTACCCCTGGTAACTCTTAACAAATGGTTAGAAGTCACGGGTGCATAAACCTAACCCGAACAAAACTAATATCCACACAAAAGACAAATCACAAATTTAGACACGAAAGACAGCCTAGTGCAAATGGAGCCAGATTGCAGGAAGCTAGCAGACTGAGGCAGAACTGCAGGTCAGAGGATCTGAGGTCCGTGGAAAGTCAGAGCCAAAGGGTTAGAGGGACAAAAGCACCATTGAAGCAGCTGAAGTCCACAAGCCAACGACTAACCAAGGCAGATCCAGAGTGACAAAGGAGCCAGGTGGAACTAATAATGATAGTGCCAGAATGATAAAACAAGCCAAAGTGGAATGATGAGCAAAGTGGAATGATTCCAGCTAGAGGCCAAACCATCTTCTTGCCATGGCAGAGCTGGAGCCCGGGAAGATCAGCAGCACATCCACACAGCAGAGTGAAGAGAGGGAGGCTGGTAGAAACCACTGACGACTTCGAGCTGGGCATAAACCAACGGCCATGCAGCAGATTAGAAGCTGGGCAGAGAGGAATTTCCTCTTCCTTAAATATTCCTAGAGGCCAGTTATAGCTCACCCTCAAAAGGCAAGAGTGTGGGTATGTCTTCCCTCACATATTACTAGCATGGACAATGTTGTAAGCTTGCAACCCTGGATAAGTGTTAGACTCTTCGTTGGAGAAGGAAGCAGCTAGCTGGACTCTGGGTCCAGAGTGGGGCTGGTCATGACCTCTTCAGCAGGGCAGATGGTGACCACTCAACATACACAGCAAATTCTCCCTAAGGAACATCAACAGGCAGACATACCTTAGAATCACTCACTGAGCCATTCATTTGACACAGGCTTTGAAAAAAGTAAGCAAGTACAAAGGAAAATGTAAAACAAATGCAAAAAAAGTAAAATAAGGGCACAGATTAATGCAAAGGATACATAAAAAAATGGAAAGTGGCATAAGTTTAAGTTTAGTCAGTCGTCAAAATAAAAGGAACACATTTAAAAAGGGAGCATGACTACAAGGGACAAAAACAGCATAGGCTTAAATTAGAAAGGTACAGATATTAAGTTCGCAGACAGATTTAAAAGCATTTTACAAAACATATTCCCGCGCTAACTACAACAGAACCGGTTCAGGTCTCAAACACAAGAAAGCCCAGCTGGAACGCAGAGAACATTTGTAAACCCTGAAAAATGCTTGGCTAAAACTCTAACTTCTGTTTAAATTCAATCAGGTTCAACCATAAACCTGCAAAAGAAAAAACACCTAGAACATTCGCCCCGCTCACACATACAGCCAGTACTGGTAAATTACCGGTAACAGATAGTGTGTGAACAGGACCTTTTCAAAAATACCAGCAAATTAGTTCCAACAATTTACCGGTAAGGGAAGTTGAAACATTACCAGTATATTGCCGGTAATGTGCTCTTTGTGAACATGGAATGGAGTTTACGGGTATTTTCACATTTAAATCAAAACGTGATAAGAAGTCTGCTTTGGGCCAATCATAAGTTATTGAAATTTACGTGATTACGCCACACTGTTTAATTTGTATAGTTAAATGATCATGTTTGACCATTGGGTCACGTCTCACAGCTTTTTCACCATGTCATGCTCAAGACCCAGCCGTTTTTGTTTCCCATTCTTCAGCACAGCGGCTCTGCAGCTGGATACAAATATTAAGCCATCTTTTACTCACATTGCTTTTGTTCCAAAGCCCATGTCCTTTTATCCTTTTCAGACCTCAAAAGCTGAATTTTTTTAATTGTCCTGCACTTACTCCTTCCTATAATGGCAGGGAATAGCAATCAGGCTAAAACATTACAAAAAAAATATATACAAAAGTGTCACGCAATGACAGTGAGAAGAAAGAGTTCAGGCGGCATACTATAAAAGGTTTTACAAGAAAGAAACTTTTTTCAAAATATGGCCAGCGTCTCACTATACCATTGAGGCAGACTATAAGGTTTGCATGAAAGAAACTGTATTTTTAAGCCAAAACACTGAACTTGGCCATTACTCTGCACGTGTCCCTGTGATGAGTGCGAGCCTTCAGCACAGACTCAGCTTATTCTGGGTGCCATGACAACAGTGCAAGCATGAACACCAGCACCTTCTGATGGCTGGCACTCACAGGAACGCACCCAGAATAATGGCCGAGCTCAGTGTTGACTGAAAAATACGGTTTCTTTCTCGCAAAACCTTATTGTATGCCACCTGAATTCTTTCAGCTCACTGTCATTGCGCAATATTTTTGTATATTTTTTGTAATGCTTTATGCCTGATCGCTATTCACTGCCATTTTAGAAAGGAGCGCGAGCAGGACTTTTATTAATTTCTGCTTTTGAGGTCGGAAAAGGATAGAAGGACATTGGAACAAAAAAAAGAGTAAGTAAAAGATGGCTTTGTTTTCATTTCAGGGTGAACGATCCCTTTAAGTTTAAATCAAACAGACCGTGAAACTCAAGCGTTTCTCATCATGATGGCGGATGAAGAAAATGGCGCAGGGTTTAAAAAATTTCCGATGACTGACAACACAGACTTTACCAGTAACTACACAGATGTGCTGTTCACACAAGCAACGGCATTACGCCGTTTTACCAAGAGGAGACTATTCACACATCAGCAGCAAAATACCAGTAAAGTCATTCTGGTCATGTTTTTACAGTAATTTAATGGTATTGTGTTGTGAAAGGGGCTATTAAAAAAGGTACAGAACACAAGAGAGGCAAAAATGTAAAATGCAAAAAAGTAGTTAAGAAATTCAAGAGTAAAAAAAAATAATAATAAAGTCCAAAAGAAAAGTCCATGAAAAGACTGCCATATCAAAGTGTTCATGAATCCAAAAGGGTATATATAAAAAAAAAAGACATAAAATAACCACAGCAGTTAAAATAGACATAAACCATTTGAAATTGAAAAGACAAATAAGCTCTAAAAAAAGAGGGGAAGTGCATACAAGACAACACAAGGGCATAAATTCAATAAGGTGGAAAGGAGCACAAACACAAGCAGATAATAGTTGCATAAGTGTATAGAAAAGTCTTATTACAAAGGAAAATTAAACAACTTTGAAACTATTTTGATAAGCACCATGCAACCATCCCTGAAGCTTTAGTACACATTGAAAAAGCTGAAGTGGCTTTGGATATGCATGGGCAGGTGGAAGACTACACCCTGTTCGGCTGTTATAGTAGAATACCTTTCGTTTCTTGACCAGAGGCTGCATTAAAGGATGGCCAAACTCTCCACCATAAAGCTGTTGGGGAACATTGCTCAACAAGTAAAGCAGCAATTTGCACAAATGAGTTAAATCTGTTGACCACTAAAAGTGTTGTAAAATTTACCAATTAATGTGACTGGCCATTTTAAAACCAAGGAATGAGATATTCAAAACAGGCCAAGTAAAACATCAGGCACAAATACAAATGGGGAAAAAGCTATAGAAATTAAAGCAGAAATAAAAAGTGCACACCAATACAGAAGTAAAAATAATAAATAAATGGAGGGAAAAAAGACAAAGTAAAGTGCAAAAAAAAGCACAACAGCAGAGGAGCATAAATAGACAAAAATACAGCCAAGACCAGTAAGTTCATACAGCACATTAAAGCAAAGGTTTAGCAATAAAAAATAGAAAGGGGCATTAAAATAGGGTTAGGGTTAGGAACGACATGAGGAAGAGGAATTAAAATGACAATTTACATTTTGGGAAAACTAAACCTATAAACCAGTGGTCACCAACCTTTTCAAGCCAAAGATCCCTGACCTCAGCCTTGATGAAAGGCAAGATCTACCTATAGATTTTTCATGGCCGATTCAGAGTTTGACACCATCTGTCGATTTTTTTTTTTTTTCTTTGTTTAAAAGAAAAAAATATCTATTTGAAATGAGGAAACCACTGCATTTAAATCACGATCCAAACAAAGATCGACATATGTAGCATGAGCAGTTATTTTTCATTTAAATTACATTGCATCATTTCAAGACTTAGAGCAAATACAGAAGGTTCTGACTTTAGCTTTGTGAAATTGGTACATAATACACACCTGCACAAAACAAAAACAGATGGACTCAATAAAAATGCTAATTCACTCTCTAACAGTAGGTGGTGCTTTTGAAAAAAAATTTGATCTTTGTGTACCGCTGTAAAAATACAAGCGAAACTATTCTGAAGACAGTCATTTTTGTTCAGAGATATATTCCATGTAACCCCCCTCCCCGGTTCAATATTTATATTTTTCTTCCTATATTTCAAGCATCCCCAACAGTTATCTTGCTGGGCCTATTTATACCTGCATGGTCCACTTCATGTGTTTTTACAGAGAAGATATCTATCTGATTTATCATTATCACGATTCCATTTACACGTGTCTCGGCAAAAAGGATATAAATCCGATCTTCAATTCCCAAGCTACGAATTTTTAAGTTCACATAACCGTAATCAACAAATATGAGCTGCATTTTATTGATCAACTGCTCATTTCAAAATCAAGGACTGCAAGATGTCACAGGCCGGCTCATAGCCTGTGGCAAAAATGAGGGGACACCAACAACAGGTATAGGCCAACAAAGGTTCTCTTTATTATAAACCAATAACTATTAACAATAAACAAAGAAAAAGGAACGAGGTGTGAAAATGTCATAATGTAAGGTGTGGGTAAAGTGCATGGATGCATGAATCTGTATGTGTAAACATGTCTGAGTGGAAACTAAGTAAAACTACAACCGAACAAACAACACAGGATCATACCTGGAGGAGCAGAGAGAGAGCGAGAGAGCGAGAGAGCGAGAGAGCGAGAGAGCGAGAGAGCGAGAGCGAGAGCGAGAGCGAGAGCGAGAGCGAGGCGGCGAGAGGCGAGCGAGCGGGCGAGGCGAGGCGGCGAGCGAGCGAGCGAAGCGCAGGCGGGCAGCGAGCGGGCGAGCGAGCGGGCGGCGAGCGAGAGCGAGCGGAGCGAGGCGAGCGAGCGGCGAGCGAAAGCAGGCGAGGCGAGCGAGGCGAGCGAGAGCGAGCGAGGCGAGCGGCGAGCAGGCGAGCGAGCGAGGCGAGCGAGGCGGCGAGCGAGCGAGCGGCGAGAGCGGCAGGCGAGCGAGCGAGCGGGCGGAGCGAGGAGAGAGGAGAGAGAGAGGAGAGAGAGCAGAGAGAGAGAGAGAGAGAGAGAGAGAGAGAGAGAGAGAGAGAGAGAGAGAGAGAGAGAGAGAGAGAGAAGAGAGAGAGAGAGAGGAGAGAGAGAGAGAGGGAGGAGAGAGAGAGAGAGAGAGAGAGGCAGAGAGAGAGAGAGAGAGAGTGTAGAGCAAAATTCAATGTCTTCAAACCGTTTTAAATAAGTATAAAAGGCAGAGGTACAAAAAGGTATAAAGGAAAAGGGACAAATAAAAAGGGCTATAAAGCCCAGATGATCCTTAAATGAAACTTAAATACTAAAATTACAATCAGGAACAGAACAGCTTAAAATGTACAAAAGCATGAGGAAGAAAAAAAAAAACAACTAGAACATTGATGTACAGAATACAAAAGTACTGATAAAGTCAAATAAATAAATGTGTAAGCATTACAAGGTTGGATAAATGTAAAGACTGCTGGAAGTTTACCTGTTAGAGATCTTTTGTGCTCATCTGCAAATTACAAGAGCATACAACCTCTAACAAAAATTATATTATTGAATATTAAACAAATTGTTTAATGGATAAAATGGAGAGTTATTGACTCACACATCCAAAATACCACCGTATTTACTTTTTAAAATTAAATGAAGGCCTGTTAATCTGTCAGTACACAGAATAGTCTCATTAGAAATGCAGTTTAAATTCAACTCTGAAAGAATTTAGAAGAGTTATGGAATGAACACAAGCTTTTTGTGGAATATGGTTTGTTACTCACCCATTTCCAGTGACAATGAAGCATCTGAAGAGGCGATTCTGTTAATCCTCAGATCATTGGAGATTTAAAACAGCCTCAAGTTCACTCAGAACATGGCAGTAACAGGGGAATATACACCAAATGATGAATGATAAATGGACTGCATTTATATAGCGCTTTTAACAGACCAATGGCCATCCAAAGCGCTTTACATATTGCCTCACATTCACACACTCATTCATACACCGACGGCGGTGTCAGCCAAGTGCCATCCAGCTGTGAGCAGCTGGGGTTAGAGGTCTTGCTCATGGACACCTCGACACTTGGTCAGACAATCTACATGAACCACTGAACCGCTGACATTTAAAGACCAAAGAAGTGCAAAAATAAACATATACAAAGTGCCAAAATGGAACCGTTTTCATATCTAGTTTCCCTTCAATCCTTTGACGACTCTTTACAGACATGTGACAAATTGTCTCTGCTCCAGTCTAACAAAATAACTCCTCATTACATCCAAACACTGATGCTTCCACTGAAACTACAAATACACAAGCAGACTATGTACTGTACATTTCTACAATAATAAATAAGAACAAGAGAAAACAAATAACAACATTAAAAGATTTCCCACTATCATTAATTCCAGACCTGAGCAGATTCCTGACTCTCTTCCAGGACAGACGGACAATCATGTGCAAGCTCAGTTTGAGGCCATTTATACTCGTGGGTTCAACCATTGACAGGAATGCACACAAACACGAATTAAAGTCACCGAACAACCCACATCTCAATATAATAAGCTTTCTGTGCATGCACTAATTTACTAATTATTATTTAACAGCCATGTATACATATTTGCTCATTGAAAAACTGTTCTTTCTAAAAAAAAATTTTAAATAAAACATTGAAACCCCTTTATCTTCTACACTTGGTTTCTCCCACCTCCCATGATGCACCAATGCAAATATATAAAAGTTAGGATTAAGGTGGTTATTTTGAATTAATCACTTTTTAAAATTGGAAAACAAAGGATTGTGCATCAAATGTGGATTTCCAGAAACCATCTAACATGTTCTTTTAAAATGTGTTGGTTTTAATGAAGAAAGATCTCAGCTTACAGAAGAGGCTAAGGCTGTAGGAAATAAAAAAGGTTAACATTAACTCGCTGAACAATAATTCAAAAGTGACTACTGCTTTATTATAATATCTTAAACATGTTTGATTTGAAGAATTTTTTAATTATTATTATTTTTCCTTGTCTATCAAGGCTTTACACTCCATCCCAGTAGGTGGCGGAAATTCACCAAAGCTGGTTTTCCAAACGCCATTAAATAAAGAAGAAGAGTGTTTTGTGCTGTGTTTGAAATCGCCCCTTATACCCTCATTCACTGTTCCCTACATTATTTCACTAATGGTGCTTTTCCACTACAACGTACCAGCTCGCCGCGACTTTGTTTGGTTTTCCAGTGTATAAAAGTTGTACCTTTTTCATATCACCTCCGGCGAGGTTCTGAGTGAGCTGAGACGATACTAAAATGTGAGACTGCTGATTGGTCAGAGAGAATCATCACTATTCCCTGTGTCATCATTGCACGCGCCAGATGGAGTATCCTGAATAACCCCGCCATTTTTAAATAGTTTGGCCAGAGATTGCATGATATACCCATTAATAAGATCATAATATCAATCAGATAAAATATCCTCATAATCTGTTAAGTTTATTACAATTAAGTTTTACAGGAAGAATCAGCTCTCCTCGGCTATCCTGCGCGATAGAAAGCATCCTGACCAACTGTGTCTCAGTATGGTTTGGGAGCTGCTCTGTTGCGGAGCACAAGGCACTGCAGCGGGTGGTGAAAACTGCCCAGCGCATCACAGGGACTCCACTTCCTGCCATCGAGAACATCCAGAGGAAACGCTGTCTGCATCGAGCTCGCAGAATCCTTAAGGACTCCTCTCACCCAGCCCACAGACTGTTTTCTCTCGCGTTTCAGGTGCCTCCGGACCAGGACCAGCAGACTAAAGAACAGTTTTTTTCCCCAGAGCTGTCTCTTTACTGAACTCTAACCCTCGTTGATCCACTCCCCTCTTATACTGCTAACTTCCTCTCCCTCCTCACATCTGCCTTCACTTGTTATTTGCACTACCGACTGTTTATTACAGTCACAACTGTTTACTTATGCATCTTGCACTACAATACCTAACTAGATTATGCTAATTTGCACAGACGACTGTTATTCACAGTACCAACTGTTTACATTTGCATTTTGCACCGTACTTTTAACTGTAATATGCAATCACTTTCCATTGCACTTTTACACTTTTCGGATAGCTTCTGACCATACTTATTGCACTACCTCAATCCACTGCTATATTCCTCATCTTAGCCTAACATATCATTGTATACCTCTATCTGTAAAATTGTTTATAGTAATAGCCATCTGTATATTTATTCACTGTACATTTTCACCTGTAAATTGTTTATAGTAATAACCATCTCTCTCTCTCTCATATATTTATATATATATTCAATCAATCAATCAACTTTATTTATATAGCGCTTTTACAATGACGATTGTTTCAAAGCAGCTTCACGGTGTTAAACAGGACAACATTGCAACAAAATTTGATTTGGCTAGTTTAATTTGGATAGTTTATAGAATTATATATGACCAAATTAATAAATTCTATTTGTATATTTAGTTGAGTAACTTGGATCATAATTTGAGTGTCCCCAACTGAGCAAGCCAAGCCAAAGGCGACAGTGGCAAGGAACCAAAACTCCATCAGGGCATGATGGAGAAAAATAAACCTTGGGAGAAACCAGACTCAGTCGGGGTGCCAGTTCTCCTCTGGCCTATTATTAACAGTGTATAATTATTACTCTGGCAACCTTGCAGGTCATAAATCATATTAGATAGGAATATTCGAAATTTTGGGTATGACGACGGGCTCATTTAGGATGGCGCGTCGATTACACAAGAATATGAACACTTGAAAGATCGGAGTTATTGCGCGAGACGGGTTAATTGAGGATGACGTTCGGTGAGGCGAATTCAGAGGAGACACTAATGGACACGGTCTCAGCAGACACTCCAGGATGAGCTGGTCATGTCCAGATGCAGGTCCACCATCCGATCCGGACACGGCCTGGATCCGGCCGACTGCAGTAAACCTCGGGATAAACAGAGAGACTAACATTAGTGTGGATGCCACTCTTTTTATGATGTAACGAGTACATCAGGTGTTATGGGAAGTGTTCCCGGTTCCGCTGACCTAGTTAATGCAGCCTAACAATCAGTCATTTGATTTGAATAAAGAAAGTTAAAAATGTTCTATGTGTATGCCATAGTAAAGAGATGTGTTTTTAGTCTAGATTTAAACTGACAGAGTGTGTCTGCTTCCCGAACAATGCTAGGAAGACTGTTCCAGAGTTTAGGTGCTAAATAGGAAAAGGATCGACCGCCTGCAGTTGATTTAGATATTCTAGGTATTTTCAACTGGCCAGAGTTTAGAGACCGCAATTGACGTGATGGAGTATAATGCGTTAAGAGCTCGCTTAAGTACTGGGGAGATAAACCATTTAGTGCTTTATAAGTAATAAGCAAGATTTTAAAATTTATGCGATGTTTAATAGGGAGCCAGTGCAGTGTTGACAGAACTGGACTAATATGATCGTACTTCTGGTTCTAGTAAGAACTCGAGCTGCTGCGTTTGGACCAGCTGGAGTTTATTTACTAGGCGGGCAGGGCAACCACCCAGTAGAGCATTACAATAATCTAGCCTTGAGCTCATGAACGCATGTACTAATTGTTCAGCATTTTGCATTGAAAGCATGTGACGTAATTTAGATATATTTTTAAGATGGTAGAATGCAGTTTTACAGATGCTAGAAACGTGGCTTTCAAACGAAAGATTGGTATCAAAGAGCACACCCAGGTTCCTCACTGACGACGAGGACTTGACAGAGCAGCCATCGAGGGTTAGACAGTATTCTAGGGCACTACTTGTGGAGCTTTTCTGTCCAATAATTAAAAATTCAGTTTTATCTGAATTAAGTTGCAGGAAATTACTATTCATCCAATTTTGAATATCAGCTATGCATTCCGTTAATCTTGTGAATTGGTAAGTTTCGTCAGGGTGTGAAGAAATATAGAGCTGAGTATCATCAGCATAACAATGAAAACTAACGCCATGCTTCCTAATGATATCTCCCAGTGGTATCCATGCTTCCTAATGATATCTCCCAGTGGTATCCATGCTTCCTAATGATATCTCCCAGTGGTAGCATATACAGGGTGAAAAGCAACGGTCCTAACACTGAGCCTTGCGGTACTCCATACTGAACTTGTGATCGGTGTGACATCTCTTCATTTACTGCTACAAACTGATAACGGTCAGATAAGTAAGATTTAAACCATGCCAATGCAGTTCCACTAATGCCAACATAATTTTCGAGTCTATTCAAAAGAATATTGTGATCGATAGTATCGAATGCAGCGCTAAGATCGAGTAACACTAATAGAGAGATACAACCACGATCAGATGATAAGAGTAAATCATTTGTAACTCTAATTAGAGCAGTCTCAGTACTATGATACGGTCTAAATCCTGACTGGAAATCCTCAAATATACAATTTCTTTCTAAAAAGGAACATAATTGTGAAGACACTGCCTTTTCTAATATTTTTGATAGAAACGGTAGATTCGAGATTGGTCTGTAATTGACTAATTCTTTAGGATCAAGTTGCGGTTTTTAATAAGTGGTTTAATTACAGCCAACTTAAAAGTTTTTGGTACATATCCTAATGTCAAGGATGAATTAATAATATTAAGCAGAGGATCTATGACCTCTGGAAGCATCTCTTTTAATAGCCTAGTCGGTATAGGGTCAAGCATACATGTTGTTGATTTTGATGATTTGACAAGTTTAGCCAATTCTTCTCCTCCTATAGCAGTGAATGAGTGTAATTTTTCCTCAGTGAGACTACAATGTTCTGTCTGAAGTGATACTGTAGTAGGCGGCTGCATGGTTATAATTTTATTCCTAATGTTATCAATCTTACTAGTAAAGAAGTTCATAAAGTCATTACTGCTGTGTTGTTTACAAATGTCAGAAGTTGAAGCTTTATCCTTTGTTAATTTAGCCACTGTATCGAATAAATACCTAGGGTTGTGTTTGTTTTCTTCTAAAAGAGTTGAGAAATAAGCAGATCTAGCAGTTTTTATGGCCTTTCTGTATGCAATCATGCTCTCTTTCCACAAATTGCGAAAAACCTCCAGTTTTGTTTTCTTCCAGCTGCGCTCCATTTTTCTGGCTGCTGTTTTAGTACTTCAGTACTTATCCATGTCCTGCACTTATTCAACCATTGTATATCCTGCACTTGCTGCTTTTGCACTTCTGGTTAGACCTAAACTGCATTTCGTTGCCTTGTACCTGTATTTGTGCAATGACAATAAAGTTGAATCTAATTGAATCTAATCTAATGTGCAAACAAGGATGTTTTACAGTTATAAAATAAATAAATTAGTCTTCAGTGCAGAAACCATGATCCACTTACTTTGTTTTGTAATTAAATAAATACGGTCGCCAGATTTTCCCCACATTCATGTCCTCAGAGTCGTTTCACAGCTCGCGCTCATATCAGTTGTTGTTCGTTCGGTTTGGAGAGACGTGTGCAGTCAGTCAGTCGTTTGATGCATGCTCAGTCAGTATCAGCTCATCGGTTCTCAAATCGGACATGTCCGAAATAAACAGTTCTCGGTTCAGTGTACTGGTGATCCGAAAACCGCTACAACCGGTTGCAACCGATTCTTGACTCGAGAACGAGAACGAAATTGAGATTCAAGAACAGCGAGAGTGATTCACAAGGAGTCGCAATTGCTTCGCCTTAGCTGTAGTTTGAGGCTACACCATTTTTATAATTAGATCACCTTGTTTAGAAATTAAATACACTGATCCTGAGTTAGGGTTAGGCTTAAACTAATACTTATTTCCAATGTTTAAAAAGAATTAAATAACAAGCACAACTGCACATTTTTACTGTAATGCTTTTTAGACAACATTAATATAGAAAAATATATTTGTATAACAATTTCTGAACATTACATTTACATTTATGCATTTAGCAGACGCTTTTATGCAAAGCGACTTACAACTGAGGAGTACAGGAAGTGATCGGTCATGAATAGGCGAAGAAACGCAAAAAGTGCCTTAAATACCAAGTTACTAAGCTCGAATAGGGAGGGAATAAAAGAGAAACAGAGGAAGAGAACAGTTTATTTATTTTTATTTATTTATTTTTTTTATGATAAGATTAAGTACTCACAGAAGAGATGAGTTTTTAGCTGTCTTTTGAATGATATCAGTGATTCTGCCATCCGGATGGAGGTAGGAAGATCGTTCCAGGAACGGTGAATGAAAAAGTTCTGGAGAGGGATTTCATGCCTCTCTGTGATCTCCTGTTCAGTGACTGACAGTAATGCAGTCTCTGTTGAGTGGGCCTTTTTGAAACCTGACTGGTTAACGTCCAGCTGATTAGACTGAGAGAGGAAAAATGAAACCTGGTTGAGAACAACCCGCTCAAGTGTTTTTGCAATGTAAGGCAGGAGAGAAATAGGTCTGTAGTTCTCTACAAGTGATGTGTCTAGAGTGGGTTTCTTAAGCAGTGGGGTGACCCGGGCCTGCTTGAATGTGGTAGGGAAAAAGCCAGTGCTGAGAGATGTGTTGATGATGTGTGTGAGTGCTGGTAGAAGTGTGGGAGAGATGGCTTGTAGAGGGTGTGAGGGGATAGGATCTAGAGGGCAGGTGGTGGGATGGCTGGAGAGGAGAAGTTTAGATACTTCTGCCTCAGTGAGTGTAGAGAAGGAGGAGAGAAGATGTTTGGCTGTGGGTGTGGCTGATCTAAAATCCTGTGTGTGGGGGGGTGAGAACTGACTGCTGATGGTTGTAGTTTTAGTTGTGAAGAAGTGGGCAAAGTCGTCTGCAGATAAAGAGGTGGTGGGAGGTGGTGGAGGTGGACAGAGGAGAGAGTTGAATGTTCTGAAGAGTGTGCGTGTGTTAGAGGTGCTGTTGATTTTGTTGTGGAAATATGAGGATTTAGCCACATGGACATCATCTGAGAATGATGAGAGCAGAGATTGATATTTACCCAGGTCAGACGGGTCGTTTGATTTTCGCCATTTTCTCTCTGCTGCCCTGAGTTTGGTCCGATGTTCAGGAAGAACATCAGATAACCATGGGTTAGCAGGAGTGGGGCGTGCTGGACTAGAAGACAGAGGGCAGATACTATCTAGACAAGAAGTTAAAGTAGAGCATAGAGTGTCTGTTGCAGTGTTGACATCCATGGATGAGAACTGTGTGGGTGAGGGAAGAGAGGATGACACAGCGGAGGAGAGATGAGAGGGAGAAAGAGAGCGTAGGTTTCGTCTGAAAGTAACTGGTTGTGGGATTGGGAATGCGGGAGCAGTAAGTTGTAAATTAAATGTGATGAAGTAATGGTCTGAGGTGTGTAGGGGTTTGACCAGGATGTTATCTGTAGTGCAGTTGCGTGTGTAGATGAGGTCAAGTTGGTTACCAGATTTGTGGGTGTGTGAGGTGACATGTCGTTTGAGATCGAATGAGGCTAGGAGGGAGTGGAAGTCTGTAGCATATGGTTTGTCCAGGTGAATATTGAAGTCACTAAGGATTACAAGTGGGCTGCCATCCTCCGGAAATGAGGACAGCAGCACATCTAGTTCCTCAACAAAGGTGCCCAATTGACCTGGGGGGCGGTAAATGACTACAAGATGGATTTTAACGGGAGTTGAGACTGTAATAGCATGATATTCGAATGAGTTGTTGTTGCATAGAGAGGTGTGGGTTGAGTATTTCCCGTTAAAATCCATCTTGTAGTCATTTACCGCCCCCCAGGTCAATTGGGCACCTTTGTTGAGGAACTAGATGAACTTCCTGTACTCATAGAGGGCAGACGTGTTTTCTCTCTGCTCCCGCTCTTGCTCTTGCGCTTTGTCCTTTGGTCTTTTTTTTCCAAACTCCTGCTTGGCTGGGCTCCTGAGAATACTGAAATGGAATTGATTAACTGGTCCTCAGCGCGATTGACAAGATTTTTCACTAAGAAAGGGTGCTCGGGAGAACCCACCTGCCCGGACGGGACCTTCGCTGCGGCTACACGATGGACGCCTGGAACACCTGGCAAACCGTGTGTCTAGAGGCTCTGTCCGTGGAGGACGTGGAAGATTTATTCATAATTGGAATTGTGATAGTGGGGTCCCTATTCCTCGGCCTTGGGATTGCCCTGACCTATCGGAAGATTGGTAAGACAGCTGCCAGTAAATTCACCCAGCCGCTGTCTGCGGAAATTAACGGGCACTTCGGGGATGTGTGTGACCGACTGAAGGTATTAGATCAGAGAGTGATAATGATTGATGAACTGAACCGTAACATCTCAGTCAGGACTGCGGATGCGCAGGCAAGAGTGGGCTCCATCGGGGGTCAGGCTGGTGAACTTTCTAAGTCACTGCATGAACCGGTTCGCCAGGAACGCTGAGGATCAGAATGGTTTGATTAATTATGATCCGGACAAATTACCAAGATCAGAAAATGGATTAATACAAATTAAAAAGTAACTTCTCCCCTTCTCCTAGCTCTCTCGGTTGGGAGGTCAGCCTGTCAGACGGTTTCTTGCTATCACTCCTGTGCACTGCCTTATCTCTCTTCAAGGACAAGCCATTGAACTGAACTCTGAAAACATCTGAAGTTTTGGCTGACATTCTCACACCACACATCACTGACTCTTATTCACACCATACATAACCCTCCCCATCCCAGCCCCCCTCCATCCGTCTGCCTCTCACAACCTCTCTCTCTTCTCTCCCCTTGCCTTCATACTCCCACACAAAAAATCCCAGCACGTGACCACGTGTACTGTGTCATGCTATGTTATGTTTTGTTGCATATGTATGCTTGTGAATCTGCTTTCTATATTCTGGTTCAAAGATGGCGCCGCAATTGAAGGCTGCCTTGGTGTGAACCCCTTAGCTGATTATGTTGTCTTGGTCATCGTATGTCCCATGTCTTGTCACTTTGCTGTTGGAACGGAGTAAGAATACCTACTGTTGCACTTGTGTATACAGTTGTGTTTTTGTTGTCATATGTCTTGTGTCATGTTACTATGTTGCTTGGAATAGCACCTAAGAAAGCATTGCACCTACTGTTGCACTTGTGTATCTGGTTGTGTGCCAAATAAAGTAAATCTGAATCTGAGAAGACCTGTTCCTCCGCCCCTCCCAGTCTGGCGAGGGGTGTGTGAGAAAGAGAAATTGTTAGAGAGAGCAGCAGGGGTTGCTGAGTCTTCTGGACGGATCCAGGTCTCAGTCAAAGCCAAGATATTGAGAGTGGAGTGAGAGGCAAAGGCCGGAATGAAATCAGCTTTGTTGGCAGCTGACTGACAGTTCCATAGACCAACAGAAAGAGAGCGAGGGGCATTAGTGGAGGAGGGAATCAGACGCAGATTAGCAGTGTTGAGCTGCCTTCTGCGGCGAAAAACAGCCGTGGTTATACTTCAAATACATACATTACATAGTTTGATCTATGTACACATACAGTGTGTGTAAGTGCACTTTCCAGCAATAGTTTTTTTTATGTTTATCATGTACACTTTAATATATTTTTATTAAAACATTGTTTATTTAATACAAACCCAATGTGTGAACGTGTCATCATTAACTATAATTACTGTAGGCCTACAGGTATTTCATAAATTATTATGAACCCTATAACACATCCCGATGCTCAACAAAACTTAACATGCTTTTCGTTCTCTCTTGAAAAATTACACGCATGCTCAGTCAGTATCAGCTCATCTGTTCTCAAATCGGACATGTCTGAAATAAACAGTTCTCGGTTCAGTGTACTGGTGATCCGATAACTGAACTGTGACAGGCCGTGTGCGCTGCACGCATGCTCAGTATCATCAGCTTCTGCTCGCTGACGTGCTCCTCATCAGTTCTCTCTTACAGTAGGTTAAGTCAGTGTATTGTTGGAGTAACTGAATAACTCTGGGATGTTGGTTTATTTCAAGTCAGAGGGACAGTCAGACAGGACAAAAAGTGAGTAACTTTAGTGCTGCGAACGGTTCAGTCCGATTTGGTGAACTGGTTCGATTCTATCCCGAAACGGACATCACTATTGTGGAGGTAGTATCTGCAATGGAAAAAGGAGCGAAAAATGGAGGGAAAAGAGTTGAGTCGAGCTGGTACTGGTAATGGAAAAGCGCCATAGTATACTCCATTGAGTGAGTGAATTCAGACACTGAGTGCACAGGATGGGAACAATAAAAGACCTGAAATATTTCAGTTGGTGTGCAATGAATCTAAAATATATGAAAGTTTAATTTTATCATTACATTATGGAAAATAATAAACTTTTATCACAATATGCTATTTTTTTGAGAAGGACCTGTATATACTTATATACACACACACACACACACACACACACACACACACACACACACCTGGTGTTCAGACACATACACACACAGACACATACACACACAGACACATACACACACACACACACACACCTGGTGTTCAGACACATACACACACAGACACATACACACACACACACACACACACACACACACACGTTTGTTTTTGTGAAATGTGGGGACATTCCATAGGCGTAATGGTTTTTATACCGTACAAACCGTATTTTCTATCCCCCTACACTGCCCCTAAACCTACCCATCACACACACACACACACACACACACACACTACCCATCACAGGAGACTGCACAGTTTACGTTCTGTGATAAAAACCTCATCCTGTGTGATTTATAAGCATTTTGAAAAGTGAGGACATGGGGAACGTCCTCATATTTCACCCTCTTTTTGTAATACCTGTGTCATACCCATGTCATTATACACATTTGTGTCCTGATATTTCACAAAAACATGCCTACACACACACACACACACACACACACACACACACACACACACACACACACACCTGGTGTTCACACACACAGACACACAGACACACACACACACACACACACACACACACACACACACACACACACACACACACACACACACACACACACACACACACACCTGGTGTTCAGACACATACACACACACACACACACACACATACACATACACACACACACACACACATACACACACACACACACACACACACACACACACACACACACACACACACAGACACACAGACACAGACACACACACACACACACACACACACACACACACACACACACACACACACCACACACACACACACACACACACACACCTGGTGTTCAGACACATACACACACAGACACATACACACACACACACACACACACACACACACACACACACACACACACACACACACACACACACATACACACACACACACACACACACACACACACACACATTCACACACACACACACACACACTCACACACACACACACACACACACACACACACACACACACACACACACACACACGTTTGTTTTTGTGAAATGTGGGAGATTCCATAGGCGTAATGGTTTTTATACTGCACAAACCGTATTTTCTATCCCCTACACTGCCCCTAAACCTACCCATCACACACACACACCACACACACACACACACACACACACACACACACACAGACACACACACACACACACACACACACACACACTCACACACACACACACACACACACACACTCACACACACACACACACACACACACACACACACACACACACACACACACACACACACACACACACACACACACTACCCATCACACACACACCTGGTGTTCAGACCAGACGCCCATGGGTGAACAGATGCGCCAGTGCATTTAAACGGTGAGGAGCTGGACGTCACGCCGGGTGTGTGTGATCCAAGACACCTTCATATAGCGCTTGTTTCAGAGCAGCTTCACAGTGTGAACAGGGAGATCATGCAACAGAATATCAGAGAAACAGTGACGTCATCAGCTCAGCTCACATTCAGTGTCGACGCGGCGGATCGTGATAGAGCTGAACATTTAGTGGGGGTTGTCACAACATTTGTCACAATAATTATTCATATTTGCCCAGTGAAAAAATCTTCTGCGCCACTGATGAAAGTGTATGTCTAAATGTCTATGTAATCATTTGTCTATGAACTTGTCATCTGTAGCTGAAGAACTTGAAGAGACAGAGCGCGTTTCGTAATCCAGCCGTGTTTTTGGACCCCTCGGCTCGCCGTAGTGGTCAGGCTGCAGGATGTTGTTAGAGTCCAGTCGCTCGCGGCTCTGGGAGTAATAATCGTTATTATCCGTCTCTGGTACTGATCGCATTGTTTTTACATTTTACATCACAGCAAACGCTTTAACAGTTCACAGTGTGTCAGTGTGTTCTGATTAAGGCGCTTTTGATCCGAAGGGAACTATAAAGCTCATGCTAACAGCTAACAGTGATTTCACATATGCTAAATATAACCTAGCATACTCATAACAGCGTTCATCTGCGCTCCTAATGGCGTTCACTTGGACATTCAGTGACATTTGATGAGGCTTTGACTTTGAGTCAGCTCAATATTGAAAAGAGACTATATAAGCTGTATCAACATCTAATGTTAATGAGATATAAGAAATGACTTAATAAAAGTGTGTATTATACATCAGAGAATGTGTTCACAGAAGCCTCTAAATCTGCTGGAGGATGTGAACTGTGTGTGTGTGTGTGTGTGTGTGTCATGGAGAGTTTGCAGTGCCATCATCAGTAAGATGTTCTCACCTTAGTTCCTAAAGTTGTTTTGTTTGTTTGTTTGGCTGACCGTAGAGCATCATGGGAAACACCAGTGACCGTGTGTCTGCTGACCGGCACGGGCCGAAGGCGCAGCGGTCAGACAGCGGAGGCCATAAAGACCTCGAGCCCGGCAAAATGATAGACAGCACAGACGACCCCAATATCTTCAACACACATGGGCCAGAATCTAAAGTACGCAAGAGCAAGTCATAAACACACACACACTCCGTACAGAAGTATCATGCGTTTGATGAGTTTGCCTGTGTTTTTTGTGCTCATTACCATCGGATTAAACCGAGCGTTGTATGTAAAGAGTAAACAAGACTTTCTTACATAATGAGCTCGGCTGTCGAGCACTGATCACAGGTCAGGCGCGTCTCAGATAGTCTCAAATCCGCTTTACAGTGAAAACAGGAAAATAATGCAACAAAATTACAGCAGATCTAGAAGAAAATAGTGGCATAGTCCAGCTTCAGTCATGGTTCATTTCAGTTATTATTAGTTATTAATTTAGTTTATTTATTAACCCTACTGATGTCACACATGAACTCCTAACTCAGGATCAAAGCCTGAGTGGACAGAACAGGTTCATGCTCAGTGTCATGGTACCAACAAAGCCTGAGTGGATTGGTTTGGTTTTGTCAACTCGAAACTAATCTTTTACCCTGAGTTTGTTCAACTAGCATCATGAGACGGCCCCAGATTAAGAGTAAAGATGATACACATTAAAACCATTGCTTTCACTCACTGACTTTACTTTCCAGTGCAATCTCCAGTCTTAGGTCAAATGAAGCAATACTTCTAGAGTTGGTCATACTGTAATAACAGGGACGATCATGTTTAACATCACCTGGGTTTAAGGTTATAGTGTGCAATGACTATCTTGACAAAAATGGGAGATTGATAACCATTCTGAAACAATAAAAACATTCAACATTGAAAACATTACAAAATACAAAGTGTATTCCGATTGTTCCTCTGGCAAAGCAGCTCTCCATAAGATCTGAAGACTGTCCCATACGGCCATCGCCTCGTTCAGATCATCAAACATCACACACACGGTGTAACACTCGTACATTTTTGCTGGGGTGCCAGACAGAATTATATTCTGTCAATATTTCCTTATGCTTGCTTAAAAGTCATTAGTCAAGTAAGAAGGAGAGTGAACACAGGACTCAATAAATGAACATGAACCCTTAATATAATAAGAGTAGACCAAAGGAAAAACCATTCTGCTACGACTCGAATGCTTATTTTAGTGTATTCACCGTGACAGTGCACCAGTTTCATCACACCACATATCACCATTTGAATAGAAATAAACCAACACAAAACAATAGCACAGAAACACTGCTTAATCATATCTAAACCCTCTTCAACACAGTTTAAATAGTCTTGAAATAGAATAATTATTCAAAAGAGGAATAAGGAAAACAGTCATTTAACGTTAGCTCCATCAAGGCTTCCTTAGTTTTCTTAGAAGCAGTAAAAGAGACTGTCAGTTAGTTCCGTAGAGCCGCTCTTGATATTTAACATCCAGTTTCTCACGCTCCACTGTTTTTACCGGAGATTACGGAATAGATCACGAACTGCTGAGCTGTTGGATATTCCCACCGTCACTCTTTTCAGCTTAATCCATACGGCATCTTTCATCCGGTATTCCCCAACTGGACTGTCATCGCCGCCATCTTTGTTGTGACACTCAGTTAAACTATATATATCCATCCCATTCCTCTGAATATTAACTATTATTATTATTACTGCACGCTGTATAAAATCACCTCTATGTCAGAGTTATTAGAAGATGAAAGTGCATTGTCACAACGGTATCATGGAAGATCGGCGGTTAATGTGAAGTTCAAATAAGTATAATTTGTAGTCTGAACTGCGTCCGGTTATTATTTTCTGCCAGTCACGCGTAGAGACTTGGAGGGTTTTATACGATGTGGCCTCTGAATGCAGATACGATTGTGTTTCCATCGCACTGAGATCCGATCCTCGACTACCAGGACACGCTGATCGGACAACATTCCCATCAGAGCGCGTTTACACTTGTCTTATCAATGTGTATGTGGACAACATCCGGATACGGGTCGCATGCTAATGCCGAGTGTAAACGCAGCCTTTGATTCATGTGTTCTGCCAGGCGCCGGGTGAGAAGGACTTCACCCCAGATTTAGATGACATGGTAAAGACGGGCTCTCAGGCTCGACCTACCGTGATCCGCTGGGCCGGAGGAGGAGAGAGGTTTACATCACCGGCTCCTTCAACAACTGGAGCAGCAAGATCCCGCTCAATAAAAGGTGTCCGGCCACCTGCCGTCATGAACAGAAGGAGGGCACACTTTGTTATTTCATACATTTTTCATGCATGTGTTCATGATTTCTCTTTTTCTTCTCTTTTTTTGAAGCCATAATGATTTTGTGGCAATCCTGGACCTGCCTGAGGGTGAACATCAGTACAAGTTCTTTGTTGATGGCCAGTGGCTTCATGACCCGTCTGAGGTGACTATATCTACATAACAGTCTGCATTTAAACTGTCACATGACATAGCTTCCCACTATACAAACAAATGATGACAGTTATGGAGGTTAAAGGTGTAAAATCCTTCTGTAGTCGCGTGCTCAGGAAATCAAAAGTCAAATCGTTCAGTGAACAAAAACATTCAGGTTTGGCATTTGAAAATAACAGCGCACAGAGACAGAGATGATTTTCTGCAACACAAAAGGAGACGTTTAGCACAATGTTCATGTTTCTTTTTGTGACCACTGGGCTTGACTGTGCCCCCCCGACACCCGTTTACGTTCGTTTGATCAGAAATGGTTAGCCGCATTTCCTCTGCCTGGCCAGTGCGAGCGAGGGATATCAACAGGCCGTTCAGCTAAAGCCCAAGGAAGTGACTTGAGCGCTTGAAAATACATTCAAATACACTAAAACGTGTTGTTCTGCGCTCACGGCCAGGAGTATAGTTTGAAAAAGGCTTGTGCGCTATATTTCCCATTGAGAAACACGTGTTGAATCGCATGATCCCATGCCTGCTTTAAACAGCTTCATTGAGGCTTTTAGCCCTTAAGAGCGCACATTAACAAAGATCTTGATCAATTCTTATATTGTCATTGATTTCATGTCCATTTAATAATTTGAATAAATATAATTTTTATTTACTCTGTTTATGTACAACAATACTGAGGTGCAAATAGTATGTATCTGTCAAACTAAAGTATATAGCATCTAATTACTATTTACACATATTGTAAAGAACTACTTTTACAAGGTGTAAATAGAATAAATCACTATTTTCTCTTAGTAATTAGCATCTATCGCTAAGAATATGTTATTTCACTTGTGCTAATAGCGCTGCCTCTGTTAACTTGAACCTTCAAAAAATCCACTTATCCCAGACAAGCATTAATGTCCAGCCCTGCATATATATATATATATATATATATATATAAAACATTTAGCCCTAATCAGTTCCTGTTTTATAGCTTTATAGCATGAGCCACTGATAGGCTGAGTGATCACATGATGCTGTTTTCCGATCATCTGCACGATCACACACGTGACTGAACGCTTCAGTAAATGAACTACGTCTCATAGACACACATTCTGTCAGCAGAACTGAGCGTGATTTGTTCCTCAAAGAATCAGCGAATTAGACGAGTAAATATTTCAATTAGGCTAAGCATTCATAAAAATAGTCATTTGCTAAGTTGAATAGGATTTTAGGATTCTCAAACGAATCGCTTGCCACCACCTACTGCCGTTTTTAGATTCAGTTAAAACGTCGACTATTATTTCAATAATTTAATATTTCTACATTAAAATCATTAATCTCTTAACATAATTTACGCAATTATAATTTGCTGTGTAAATCAACCCATGTCTAATCAGCCTATGTGTAAATCCCAAAATGTATTTTATTGGTACGGACTTCCTTTTATTGGTAATAATAGCCATATGTTGTGTCTTTATTCTGATTGAATTTGTTGATTTAAGAATCTGACATACGAGGACACAGAACAATACATTTCAAATGTCATTTTGACCTCTAACCTTGGACTGGGCTAGGCATGTTGTGTAGGGCTCAAACCTAAACTCAAGCCCCTGCCCTGCTCAGGATCAGCCTCTTTCGTGCTCCGCAGATGGAAGAGTAACACGGGTGTTTGATGATGGCCCGACCCTTTTCTGTGTTTTCTCTTCAGCCGGTTGTCACCAGTCAGATGGGCACCATTAACAATCTGATCCATGTGAAGAAATCAGATTTCGAGGTGTTTGACGCGCTGCAGGTGGACTCGCTCGAGTGCTCCGATACGTCAGGTAAGAATGATCACACATGAGATGGAAAGCTGCTTCAATAGAGAAGGTCCAGCACAGGGTCATTTGTTAATGTGATGTTTTGTGTGTGTAGATCTGTCCAGCTCTCCACCTGGGCCGTACGGACAGGAAGTGTACATGTTCAAACCCGAGGAGCGCTTCAAAGCCCCGCCCATCCTGCCGCCACACCTGCTACAAGTCATCCTCAACAAAGACACCAACATATCAGTGAGAACCCTTCCGTCTGATTTAACATATCAAAGCGTCAGGAGAAGAAAAATAAGCCAGTAATGGTAAAAAAAAGTAACATGACAGTAACTGGACGTGACACTCACATCCAGTGTATCTTAACATCCCCGTTAATAGACTGAACGGGGCGGGGCCTATGATGAGATGATGTATAACTATTGGTTGATGACTTACTCTGGAGGCGGGTATATGCAAATGTTTTCTTTATAATGAGGAGGATGTTTTAATGGTACTCTTATATGTCAAAAATGTGTTCAAGTCACCTTTATTTATATAGCTCTTTTTACAGTAGGGGTGTACCGATACCCTCATGTCACAATACTGACCTCACGATACGATATTATTGCGATACACCAAGACATATGGTAAAAGGTTAACAACATTTTTTACTGTTGATTAAAATGCTAAATTTGGTATTACATTGGGGTGGAGATGAATCGTTTTGGACTTTGGACAGTGACACCAGAATAAACATATTCATGATTCTGAAGATGAAAATACAGAATTGTTTAGACCAGTTCACTCTGTCACTGACTAGATATATCTAAAATAATGTAGGCCACTTTTTACTGGTAACAAGACATTTGGCATTATCAGGAGCAAAATTTATTTCATATTTTCCATTGCATTATTATACATTTATATTCCACATTATAGTATATTGTAGTTTAATGTAGTACTGACACTAAAACTCTGTAAAACTCAGATTGTAATTTTTATTTCAGGTGCACTATAAACAAAACAGATTGTTGCATTTTTGTATTGCGATATATTTTGACAGAATATACTGTTACACCCCTACAGCGGCGATGGTTTCAGAGCAGCTTCAGTGTGGACAGCAGAGTTAGATCCGGCCGGGCAGCCGCTCCGGAGAAACAGTGATGTCATCAGCTCAGTTCAGGTCTCATGTAGTGTCGATCCGGGCGGATCGGTGGTAGAGCTCAATATATAGGGTCCCCAACTGAGCAAGCCAAAGGCGACGCTGGCAAGGAGCCCTAACTCCTTCAGTCGCTCAGTTCTCCTCTGGCCAACAAACAAACAGTGTGATGATTCAGGTAACAGTACAGGTCAGAGGTCAGATTAGATCGGAACATTCAGAATATTTGTCCAGTTCAAGATCAAGGCCAGTTTGATTTCTCGTGTCATGACCCCTTTACTAAAATAAGAAAGGGTCCGTTCACATGCCCTGCTTTTCCCTGCTAACAGTCTCTGAACGGACGGACATCTTCTGAAGGTGTTTTATGTGTTTCAGTGTGATCCTGCCCTGCTGCCAGAGCCCAACCATGTGATGCTGAATCATCTGTACGCGCTCTCGATAAAGGTACACCACACGCCTGCTGTCAAACATACTCCCATCCCATGTAATGCTAAAGAACTGACGGATGTTTCCTGTCTCAGGATGGTGTGATGGTTCTCAGTGCTACGCACCGTTATAAGAAGAAATATGTGACGTCTCTTCTGTACAAGCCTATTCAATGAGCTCCCGTCCTCTGCAGTCCGCATCCGCTGTAGTCGAGAATAAACTATTAATCCACGTTTCGTACGCTGGATCTGTGAGCTTGAGACTTCAACAGATGTGTGTGTGTGTGTGTGTGTGAGCATGAGTGTGTCTTTTAGCTCCTCACACATTCAGCACAAGGACATCTGAACTTCTTGTGTGTGTCGTCTACGGTGCAGCATTTTGCGATCGCAATCTTGAGGGACAGATTTTGATCCGCCCAAAGCGCTTTATGAAATTCTGTCAAACAGGATTCATACACACAGGGAGTTTATAAATAAAAGTGAGTTTTAACACAGATGAACATTTGAATGTAATGTTTCATTCTGAGCTTTTATAGTCATAATTCATTTTATAAACCGAGGGAAAGACACGCATGTCTCAAGTGTCAGCAACAGTGGCGTTTAGTCTTTGCCTTTCACATCGTCACTGATGGTTACGTTATGATTTCAACTAAAGAAAACTTTAGGAGTGGACGGATAAAAACCCTCAGAATGTGTGTGTGTAGTTTTTCTGCATGTGTTTGAGTTTCAGCTTGACGCTGTACAGACGAGCACTCACACTGTGACAGGTGTCTTTATCCAGCAGGAATGTATTTTTGCATCTGTTACAAATCTTATTTATATGATACACATACACTGTATTGGTCAGACGTGTGTGGACTCCCGGTATCAGCCGGCGTGTTCCAGTGGGCTTCAGGATCTCTGCTCACGCGGGAAGAGAAATGATCCTCCACAATCTCCTGCACAAAGCCTGAAGCCGAATCTCTAGACTGTTATTAAACGTGCAGCTTCAGCGGGAGCGGGCGTCCAATACGTCTGGCCGTATGAGGCACGTTTGTCTCGACATATTTGTGGTGTGAAAACGTTGGCTTGTCTGTTTTATCATTTCTGGCCATCGTCAATGTAAAATGTTTAAACAGAAATGTGATTTGTGATCTTATCAGGACAGGACCCAACCCGACTATTTATTATATGTTGATGAGGATTTGTTTGCTGTGGCGTTGAAGATTCATTCACTCCAAAGATAATAACGGTGACTTTAGTCGTATGGTGTGTGTGTGTGATATGCTCAAAATATGATTTTCATGAGGAAACGGCAACATCACAGCTTTAAATGCTCTTACGGATCTTGTTTTGAGGGGAAATCCACTAACTTGAATTTTTGTTCTGAGTGATGTGTTGAGCTATGCGTTATAGATGATGTGTGTATTGCCTTCACAGATAATAAAGGGAACCATTCTGGTTGAGTTTCTTTGTTTTCATAAAAATGATACATTTATAGAACATTTGCCCGAAAAATGAAAATGAATGCATTTCTGTTGTTTATTCATGTTTAAATTCCAGAAGCAGCTTTCATAATTCACGGCACATATTCAGCAGCGTCAGACGCAGAGTTTGATTGGCTCTTGCGTCGGCAATCCTTTGTTACATCACATCAGTAACTACGGCAACAAATGAGCCTTCAAGCACTAAATACACGATACAGATACGCTGCTTATTTTTCCAGTGTCTTTTCCTGTCTGACTTTGGTAGTTAATCCAAAATGTCACATCATCACTTTTCATTTATGTATCTGAATAAACTCAAAATACTGGCGCTCACAAGGCCATTCAAGATTGATATTGCATTTCCCAGGAGAATTCAATTACATGGCTGTTTCAAGGCAAAGCAACATTCACTTACAAGCTTATGTTTTCATCCTATGCAAGAGATTAGAGGCAAGGCAACTCTGCAATACTTTAGGCAACTTCTACAATTTATAAACTGGTGTAATGTACACAGTAAATGCATCTATATGATGTCTCACATCATCAAATGGCTATTGCACAGCTACCCATCTTTTGAAGATCTATAGCAAATGTTGAATATATTTACCCACACTGCAAAATGAAAACAACATGAAGGCCTAGATTATGTACACCTCTGAAAGAAATTATACAGCACGAATCTAAGAGCGGTAAAGAAACAGCTGCGATTGTGATTGGCTGTGTGATCGTGACATCATCAGCTCTGGTCCACCAATCCTCTGCCAAAGTTTGCAATCTCTAGTTCAGAAAGCGGATCATATTTGCACAGATCAATGTCAACTTATTTTTCTCATTTGCAGGAAGTCACAACTTTCTATCTGTCCTCTTAACTCACTTGTGAACAAAGTTTGAATGTCTGTGATGTAACGCTCATACCTTGAGATCAGGGAGGGAAACGAACCATGCAAACTTTGGCATGTTTGGTGAGCCTCAGGGCTTTTATTCTGAATCCACCTCCTTCATGCAAATACTAAACACACGTCAGTGGCACTGCAGAACGATGACAACAATCATGATCATACTAACAGTGGCACAATATATGAGTCAAACATGCTTTAGGTGTCGTGCGTCTCGTCTCTTACGTGTTATTGCCGAAAATCCCTGAGATGCTCCAGGGAATTCAGTGGCAGTCTGTTTATATCTCACACAGTAAAGAGTGTTTCCTCTCTGTCTCGTGGCTGAAGATAAACACTGAATCAATAGGCATCTGGATTTTAGCAGCCCACCGTTAAAGGAAAGAGGTCAAGGCTGGGCAAGGCGGGCGAGCTAGCAGTGTTGGCTGGTTTAACGGGAGGCGGCGAGCTGAAGAAACTTGGGCTGCTGCAGACTGGCTGTTTCCATGGTGATCTCAGGGCACGCAGGGGTCACGCGAGCCCGAGCAGAAGAGCCTGCGGAGACTTTACCTGGAGAACAGAGAGAAAGATCCGCAATCACTGTAGGATCAGAATAACATCAGGGTCAGACACTAATAATGACAGAGAGGAGTGTTCTTATATTAGAACATCTACTTTTTATTTTATTAACATGTTCTTAAATGCTTCATGTATTTTTTAATAAATCCATCATGAAAGTCAGTTTTTACTTCAGTCACCCAACATATTATTTAAAAGTTATTATAAAAACTGCCTTATGTTCAATTTAAATCTTTGTATAAAAAAGCATTAATGATCAAATGTGTTTTCAGGGCATCACTAGTTGTGTTTTATAATGCAACACGTATGATTGTGTGTGACTGGAATAATCCCGAGACCCAACCCATGATGCAACACAACTGACGGCACGAGCGGACCGTACCATGGCAAAGGGAGGAAGAGGAGGAGCTTAGAGAGGAAATCCTGAGCTCATTCTTCTGGAAACACTCGGAGAAATGGAGGAAAGACAGAAGGAGATTCAGGATGAGGGACAAACACAAGACAAACAGCCCTGAACACAACCAAACCCAACACTCACCTCTAGATTCGCTCGGGCTTTCTTCAGCACATCTCGAGTGCGGGACACTGAAAGACAGACGTGTTCGTTAAAGCTCTGATGACATCATCACACTCAAACATCCCCAAATGTCCAACCGCAAATCACAGGTGATCCAGCCGGAGCGCCACAGAAGGAGAGGCTTGTTCACGCTGAGAGGAACTGCGCTCTGACAGGTTTCACATGAGGCCGTGCAATCCAAGGAACTTTATAAAAACAGGGCAATTGAGGTCAAATAATTGTGGCACATTCTGCTTTGCAATTATTTTCTCGTTTTGTCGTTTGTTATAAATCCAGTGCATTCTCCTTTCCTTCACAGCAGAGCGCTTTTGTTCCTCACAATCAGTGAATGTGATTGTCGTAAAATGCAGTTCACTGTGAGATGTGCTTGATATTAAAAATAATTACAGAAATTGAGCTGTTTTCTCAGTAGAAAAGGAAAGTATACTTTTGGACGTCGCATCAAATACACACAGAAATATGTCAAAATGCAAAATTTAGTGAGAATTCATGTTAGCACAGTGTAAACATTCACCGCTTTTGACCTTTACTAGATCTTTGTATATTTCATTCATACAGTATTTTACATTCCATTACTTTATTATTATATGACTTGCCTGAATACTGTTACACTGAAAAAACTTAAGCAATGTTTATTTCATCTGTATCTTTGTTCTATTGTTTCAATTTTTCAAAATTAGTAACAATAATTTGCATCATTATTTATAGCAAAATAAACTTATATCATGATACGAGTCATTTTATTTCATAATGACAATATACACCGATCAGGCATAACATTATGACCACTGACAGGTGAAGTGAATAGCACTGATGATCTCTTCCTCACGGCTCCTGTTAGTGGGTGGGATATATTAGGCAGCAAGTGAACATTTTGTCTTCAGAGTTGATGTGTTAGAAGCAGGAAAAATGTGCAAGCGTAAGGATTTGAGCGAGTTTGACAAGGGCCAGATTGTGATGGCTAGACGACTGGGTCAGAGCATCTCCAAAACTGCAGCTCTTGTGGGGTGTTCCCGGTCTGCAGTGGTCAGGATCTATCAAAAGTGCTCCAAGGAAGGAACAGTGGAGAACCGGCCACAGGGTCATGGGCGGCCCAGGCTCATTGATGCACGAGTGGAGCGAAGGCTGGCCCGTGTGGTCCGATCAAACAGACGAGCTACTGGAGCTCAAACTGCTCAAGAAGTTAATGCTGGTTCTGATAGAAAGGGGTCAGAATACACAGAGCATCGCAGTTTGTTGCGTATGGGGCGGCATAGCCGCTGACCAGTCAGGGTGCCCATGCTGACCCCTGACCCCGCCGAAAGCACCAACAGTGGCACATGAGCATCAGAACTGGACCAAGAAGCAATGGCCGGCGGAGGTGATGCTTTGGGCAATGTTCTGCTGGGAAACCTTGGGTCCTGCCATCCATGTGGATGTTCCTTTGACACGTCCCACCTACCTAAGCATTGCTGAGACCATGTACAGCCTTTCATGGAAACGGTATTCCCTGGTGGCTGTGGCTCTTCCAGCAGGATAATGCTCCTGACACAAAGCACAAATGCTTCAGGAATGGTTTGAGGAGCACAACAATGAGTTTGAGGCGTTGACTTGGCCTCCAAATTCCCCAGATCTCAGTCCATCAGAGACGGGTCAGGGCAAAAGGGGGACCAACACAATATTAGGAAGGTGCTCATAATGTTATGCCTGATCGGTGTATATCATGATATAAGATTTTGGTCTAACTGTAGCACTGAACAGGCTGTTCGACTCACGCTGGTTGACGATAAAGGTCTCCATGCTTTCTTTGGTTCGGCTGGTGCAGCGCAAACGCTGGATGGTTCCCTGCAGAACTTCCTCCTGCTCGGTGATCCGCAAACGCAGCAACTGGATCTCCTCACGCATGGACTGCTCCTGAGAGGAAATCAGCAGCATGCTAATTTATGTTATGTTTCATGCTTTAGGGATCAAAACATTTTGAGCAAACTATGTTGATATTCTAACCCTCTGAATGAGATGGACGGGCCCATCGCTGCTCGGCAGTGCCGCCCGCCAGAACATCTTGAGCAGAGAGACGGCCTCGTCCAGAATCTGATGCAAGGTTTTTGTGTCGGAGAGCAGCGTCTTCACTGTGTTGTAGTCCAGAGCCTGTAAAAGAGAAACATATGAGACGTCTGCCATTTGCAAAAGCACTTTGATTTGTCAGCTGGCTTCTCAGCATCACCTTCTCCATCAGGGCCGTGTTGAGAGACGCCTGCAGCGCCGCCTCCATCCGCTGCACCAGCGCCCGACCCTCCAACACCTGCTGCTGCAGCGCACCGTAATCATCCACGTGGCCGATCGCGTGCCGGCCGTTACGGTTGGCGAACGAGCCGTCTGGTGCTTCTCCTTCCAGATCTGCATGAGGCTCCAGCGAGTCTGAGGTGAAGACAGTTCATCAACCTACTAACTGCAATTGCACATTAGTCAAGCAAAACCATTAATAACTAGTTCTCAACCAGAAGAACTTCAGCAGGTTTGGAAAGTTTATCTGTGACTGATGACAGAACTGTTAAAACTTGAGCAAGATAAACAAGCTCATTAAAGGGAGAAACCGAGTTTTATTTATGTAGCGGTTAAATTTTAAATCCATTCAAAACTATTTGATGGGCCTGCTTTTCAGCCACAATGAAAAAGTAAGTACGGCACACACACACACACACACACACACACACACACACACACCGTTAGTCTCCTCCACCTCTGAGTACGGTGAGTACAGAGGCCCGGCTGGAAACGGACCCACGTCTCTGACAGGAGGAGAAGGAGACGGGTCTGTGGAACACGGCAGAATGCTTAGTACAAAACACACACAAAGCATCACATCCATTCACACGCAATGTTATTGGCAAAAGTGTTCTTTACAAAGATAGCAGCTACAAACTGGTTTTTAAAGATAATTCTCAATATTTTCAAGCACAGTCTCAGTGCACATGCCAACACGTCACATGAGTGTCTGTTTTCTAGTTGTTAAATTACACAAGACAGACAGCTGAAGTGAAATCTAGATGTCCACACGTTACCGTGGAGCAGCTGTCTGCGGTAAAACACATCCCGCAGCGGGCTGGCCGGAATGATGGGTGACGGGCGCTGCTCGGCCGGATGGTCCAGCTGCTTCTGCAGTTGAGCTCGTAGAGCACTGTTCTCCTGAACACTGTGCTCCAGCTGGGCCCTTAGAGCCCGCACTTCCACCAACAGCTCCCCCAACTCCACTGACGGCCACGGCACCTCACACGCAAACCCTGAGAGAGGCGGTTAATACATCAATATACACTCAGCAATAATCTTTCTCAAAATCACTTGTGTATATATTCATAATCGTGTATATACAGATGCGTGCCATCAAATCAAATAATGATTCGCACCACAGATTTTTTAATCAATAGCCAGAATTTCTATCCATTCGCTGCACAACATTCTTGGAATATGGCACATGGATCATATGGATTACTTTTATGGCAGTTTTATGATACTTTCATCATTTCTGGAGCTGGGGTCTGCATTTAATTGTAAACCTTTGTGTTTTCCTAAAACTAAGATGCCCGTACAGGTTTGCAACAACATGAGTGTGAATAAACAATGCCAGAAGAGTTTTATTTTTGAGGGGCTGATTATTCCTGTGAGATGTACAGAGCTTGTGGTGCTCTTGCGGTGTCTCACCTGCAGCGGCGCTCTTTCTCACGCCACACACTCGGTCGTACAGTCGTAGTTCACTCTGTAGGGAGTGTAGAAGCTGTCTGCTCTCGGCTAACTGCTGCTGGAATAAACTCACCTCATGCTGCAGTCTGAACACACATCACCAGTTACACAGCCTTTCATTTATGTGTATTTCTCACACTCATCAGTAAGCACGAGTTCCAGTCACAATGATCAGAAATTGCCAGTCACTCTACTGAACCTTTCTTTACATGAAGCTGCTCTTCATATGGTTTCTCTGACCTGTTGTTGTGCTCCTGACTGTTTTGTCTGTCTTGTCGCAGTTGCTGGATTTGTTGACTTTGCTCACAGTTGTGCTTCTGCAGCCTTCTCAACTCCTCCTTCCATTGCTCCGCCTCTAACTCCGCCTGCTGCAGACGAACACGCCCAGAAAGCACCGCCTCCCTGAGCTGCTCCGCCTCCTCACTGCTCTCTGCATCGTACAAATATCAGATAATAAACTCAAAGATCAAAGCCAGTGATAATCAATCCAAAACAAAGACTCTAGACTGTAATATGATTCATGTGAATGAATGTGCGTGTGTTTTGCTGAAATATAACCAGCTTTAGCAGATGCATTAAACGCATTATTAACTTATGTTTAGAAGTGTTGTCCACAAATGATTTCTATGTGCTCTGCAGATTGTTGGACTGGGTAAAAGAAGAGTAATCATCCACGTCATCAAAGGCACTAAACAGAGAACATGTTCATATGCATTCAGCTTCACTATTTCTCTCAGAAATGATGATCGTGTTGGGAAGTACTCTGTGTATCCTTAAATTCAATTTTTACAACACTGGCAAAGATCGATTCTCTGGACAAAAAAGGCGTTTGGGGGGTAAAATATGTTATTTTGGCAAGGTTGCCTGCTAAAATTCGCATTCCTGGGTCTATAAATCACATAATTGGGGTTGCTTCAACCTGCGGACATGGAGAACAACACATGGGAAAAACACGGATTGGCAACACAGTGCAATTGAGTTCTGTTGACGTTTGACAACTAATGTTATGCGTCGCTCCGTTACTATGATTGGTTGTGGGTAGGGTTGTTGTTTTTTTCGATACCGGTGCCAAAAGGGTGCCTGAACCGATACTTTTTTTTTTAATAATTTAAATTGAACAATTTATTACAAGTTTAAAGTTTATTAAAATATATAATTAAATACAAAACACAATTTAATTTACAAATTCACAGTAAAACTAAAGCCACCTAACCCAACAGACATAATTTAGCTCTTAATAACAGTTACAGTAATAACAGCCGTCGTCTGTTAGTTTGCGCCTCAGAGAATCAGATCTCGGATTTTCATCACATAAATTTATCTTCATCTCATGGAAGTGTGTCTGTCTCTGGCTCGGCACCAGCCAAAGCGCGAAAGCACGTTTGAATTTAAGTGGCACCGAAATGAGGCACCGAAATCTGCATTCTGATTCGGTCCGGTACATACCGGTTATAAAGGTACCGGGTTTTGGTACTCAACCCTAGTTGTAGGTCTATCCAATTGAGGTCTTTCCTGGTTTGGTTGAAACACGCTTCATAATCACAGCCCAATGGAGCGGTACCAGACTCATATTCTGACTAGAATTGAGTATGACCACGTCAGGCTATAGTAACTGTAAAACTAGAAGTATTTTGCATTTCTTGGAAGGAAAGTGTTATCGCATACAGAAAGGCCTTAAAAACTGCTAGATCGGCTTATTTCTCGACTCTCTTAGAAGAAAACAAACACAAACCTAGGTATTTATTCGATACAGTGGCTAAATTAACCAAGAATAAAGCTTCAGCTTCTGATGTTTGTAAACAACACAGCAGTAATGACTTTATGAACTTATTTTCTTGCAAGATTGATAATATTAGAGAGAAAATTATAACTATACAACCATCTAGTACAGTATCACATCAGAAAGAGCATCGTAGTGTCACTGAGGAAAAAATCTATTAGAGAGGAAAAATTGGCTAAACTCGTTAAATCATCAAAATCAATAACACATATGCTTGACCCTATACCGACTAGGCTATTAAAAGAGATGCTTCCAGAGGCTTCTTAATATCATTAATTCATATTATTAAACCACTTATTAAAAAAACACAACTTGATCCAACAGAATAAGTCAATTACAGACCAATCTCAAATCTACCCTTTCTTTCAAAAATACTTGAAAAGGCTGTGTCTTCACAATTATGTTCCTTTTTAGAAAGAAATTGTATATGTGAGGATTTCCAGTCAGGATTTAGGCCGTATCATAGTACTGAGACTGCTCTCATCAGAGTTACAAATGATTTACTCTTATCATCCGATCGGGGTTGAATCTCTCTATTAGTGTAATTCGATCTTAGCGCTGCATTTGATAATTCGAAATTATTGACCACAACATTCTTGTGAATAGACTCAATAATCATGTGAATAGTGGAGTTGCATTGGCAGTGTGTACCTCTGCTGGCTTGTAACCTGGACTGTAGTGCCAGATTTTCCTCCTTCAATGCTCTGACTTCATTGGTCAGTTGATTGTTTGCATCATGACTCTGGATAAATATATTGGTTGGAGCCACTGTCAAACACACACACACACACACACACACACACACACACACACACAGATGAAATACATACCCAGCTTTAGCAGAGGCATTAAATACATTATGTGAATTGTCAAACTTAGGTTTAAGGAATTTCTTTCTTTATCCATAGTAACTATAACTAGAGGTATTTCACATTTTATGGAAGGAAAGTGTTATTGCATACAGAAAGCTCTTAAAAACTGCTAGATCTGCTTATTTTTGAAAAAGAAAAACACACACACACACACACACACACACACCTGTGTCTCTCGCCGCAGTGGCCAGGCGTCCCTCTAATTGCTGTCTTAATCTCTCGTTGGTTCTGATGGAATCTTCTAGTCGTTGGCGCAGAGATCGAATCTCTCTCAGATGCTCCTCAATCACGTCTACACCTGTCAAAATCATCACATCATAATCATGGCAATGAATTTGAAAATGTTTTTTTCCCTTAACTTATTCTTGTCATTCACAAGTTTACTTTTATTTAGACCTCTAATTGAGCTGCAATAGTCACGCACACACCTGACTGGCTGTTGCCAGACTGATAATACGATGATCCATCAAGACCTATGATTGGCTGAATCATATTCTCCATATCCCACAATGCATCTGTCTGCACAGACGGGCCTCCAGTCTTTCCCAGTGCATGATGGGATACAGGCGTGTAATCGATGGAGTGGGGCATGTGCGCGGTAAGCTGATAGCTGGAAAGCGAATGAGGCGCGCTGAATGCTGTTGGATAAAGAGCGAAGCAGATATTCAGTGTGAGTGGTTCAGAACATCACATTAATGGTCGTCACATGCTCTCAAACTGCACAGAAAAGCAGAACAGCAAAGAGGTTTGTTTGGTGAGTGCAGTTTAAGCACTCTTGCACAGACACGCTGCCCGATCTGAACCGTTCTGCATAGTTCCACCAAAGGAAACCCTCCAAACATCATAATATCAGCACAAAGTATTGAAAAAAATAACAACCGAAAATGTCAAATGAAACTAGATGTTAACACTTTTAAGCACTAATGACTGGCGACGTGCTTCAGCTCCATTACATCACACAGCCAATCCTGACACTTTACTCTGCCTGTCCGTCTAAAATAAAATGACTGATTACTGTAATTAAGTATATCACGAAACATTTACAGATGAATATGTGGTGTTTGAGATAATATTTGCACACATTTGAACTGAAAATCAGCGGTGCCACTGGCTTATTCATGAGACTTTAACTGACAGTGACGTGAACAATCATAGCCAGAGTCTCTAATCTGCTGGTTTCTAGCAACAGAGTTCGCCAAGTTATGTAAATATAATAACACAGGAATAAATGAATGATGCCAACACATTTTATGGGAGAGTCTCTGAATGTATAACCTGTGCTGAAACAAGAGGGTTTCATGTCACAGCATGCCACTCGTCTAAGCTTGTGATGCATTAAGAATCTGAATGTTAAAATATGTCCTCAAAACTGTTAGTCAGTCAGCCAGGGACAAACACACACACATGCTGTCAGCTCACTTCTCATCGGTGGCCTGTGGCCGCCAGGGTAAGGGCAGGTCAGGGGGGCAAAGGTCATGGGATCAGCGTGAGCAGACCAGCTGTGGGTCTGGACCAGAGGCTGTGAGCTGGACAAGAGTCCAGTGAAAACACCTGTAGACGGTGGAGCTGTTACTAAAATCCTGCTATTGTGTTGCTGCCAGATCTGAGTACTGAATCTATTATATACAACCGTAAACTTATATACAATGTTTACTAAGAATCTCATTGTATTTAGTACCCCATACATATTTTGTTCTTTGTGTCTAAGCAAAAATATTTACTGTCTTTGGGCTCGGGCTCCGTCTCCTCCGGTGCAAACTCACTGGCGGCATCCACGTCTGAGCACAACTCCACATCCTCGTTGGTGGAGCCTCTCTCATCAGACACGAATGAGATGCAATCTGATTGGTCTGTTGTCTCAGAGGGGGCGTGGCTGCTGCAGGGTGTGTCAGGGCGCTTCTGTAACCTTGTGTTGAGAGACTTGATGATTTGATCTTTGTGTTGGAGCTCTTTACTCAACCTGTTGAAGACATGAACATGATCACCTGCGATCAATAACGTGAAGTAAAGGAATGCATACTATATTCCAGACGAGACACTGACCTCAGCGCTAGCAGCTCATGACCCGCTTTATCATCTCGCTGCTCTGAACGATCACCTGACAACAAAGACAGCATGTGATGAAGGACTGTATGACAAGGACACAATCAGTAAATTACAAATAACTCAAAGCTTCATCGCTGCCTGGATGAACGACTGCATTGTGTGATTGCTGACATGCATTACTGTACGTGTGTGTGTGTGTGTGTGTGTGCATGCTCACGTCCACTGATTTTGCTGCTGACTCTCTGAGCGAGAGAGGAACTCTGGGAAAGCTGCTCCCGGAAGCTCTGGCCCATGTAGTAATCGATGTCGTTGGCGCGCAGCAGCTCCTCGAAGGCTTTGGTGGTGTCGCTCAGGTGCTGTGTGAGGATGTGGCAGACGCCTCGGCCCTCTCGCATCTTCTGCCGCAGGTGTGACAGCTCCCGTGCCTGTGCCTGGATCAGTGTGTTGTACTTGCTGTACAAACAGTAGGAGGAAAGGTTTGGTGCTTTACAACAGATATATATTTTCGCTTTGAGTTTTGCACTGCTTAGGGTTTGTACTCGTGCTGTCAAGAACACGGAGAGCTTGTTATTAAGAGGTGGGTTCGTGACGCAAGCTCACCCAGGCCAGGTGGCACATTTGCCCTCCTCCGGGCCGCTCTTGTCCTCCAGCTTGGAGCTCTGGATCTGTGTCTCCAGCAGCGCCACGCGGCTCACCAGCTCCTGCAGCTCTCGGCTGGGTCTCTGCGGCCCGTCAGACTGCCAGCCCTCGTCCTCGTCCAGACCGCTGTGAGCTGCGGTCACCTGAAACGCCCAGTTCACCTGACGGGTTCAGACACAAAGTCTGTCATCAGAAGACATGAATCAACACCGAATATTCATGTCATGAAGGTAGGAAATCAACGGTTCAGATACACATATCCACGTATGATACGATCAAGCCAATGTGATCTTGCTGTACAGTTAGTAACAGACCCACGCCGCGGTACCTTGCGAGGCGTGCGCTCCAGACTGGAGGCGTAGTCGGAGGTGCAGGAGAGCGAGCGCACACGCAGCTGCAGGCCGCGGATCACTTTATGGCAGCGAGAGAGCTGAGCCCGCAGGTCCTGCACCAAACACTGCAGCGAGGACGGGTCGTCAGTCTGAGCGCCACGCCAACCGCAGCGTCTGCTCCCCGGAACCGAGAGGGACATCTCCAACTCATCAAACTCTGACAAACAGGAAAACAAACACGTCAAGACCTTTCACTAGAATTGTATCCAGTGCTAAACGTTTGTGACTGAGAAGAACCGCATCCCAGAATGCTGTTGTGCACATCATGTATACTAAATTTAGCTAAAGCTGCAAAGCCGTTCAAAAATGGCAGGACTATCACCGCTGCGACTACAGATTGCTTTTTAAATAATCTTCCTCATCAGTATCATCTCCTCAGAATTACAGATAGCCAAGAGGAACTCGATGTTGCAACAGAAACTATTGACTCTCTCTTTTCCAGTACTTTAGACACAGATGCTCCCCTGCGCTTAAAGAAGATTAAAGAAAATAGTCCATTGCCAGGGTACAACGAGCACACCCGGGCCTTTAAAACAGCAGCCAGAAAAATGGAGCGCAGCTGGAAGAAAACAAAACTAGAGGTCTTTCGTAATTCGTGGAAAGAACGTATGATCGCATACAGAAAAGCCGTAAAAACTGCTAGATCGGCTTATTTCTCGACTCTCTTACAAGAAAACAAACACAAACCTAGGTATTTATTCGATACAGTGGCTAAATTAACCAAGAATAAAGCTTCAACTTCTGATGTTTGTAAACAGCACAGCAGTAATGACTTTATGAACTTCTTTATGTGTAAGATTGACAATATTAGGAAGAAAATTATAACCATGCAGCCGCCTACTACAGTATCACATCAGACAGAGCATCGTAGTGTCACTGAGGAAACATCACACTCATTCACTGCTATAGGAGAGGAACACACACACACACACACACACACACATTCACTGCTATAGGAGAGGAACACACACACACACACACACACACATTCACTGCTATAGGAGAGGAACACACACACACACACACACACTCACACATTCACTGCTATAGGAGAGGACACACACACACACACATTCACTGCACTGCACACACACACACACATTCACTGCTATAGGACACACACACACACACACACACATTCACTGCTATAGGAGAGGAACACACACACACACACACACACACACACACACATTCACTGCTATAGGAGAGGAACACACACACACACACACACACACATTCACTGCTATAGGAGAGGAACACACACACACACACACACACACACACACACACACACACATTCACTGCTATAGGAGAGGAACACACACACACACACACACACACACACACACACACACATTCACTGCTATAGGAGACACACACACACACACACACACACACATTCACTGCTATAGGAGAGGAACACACACACACACACACACACATTCACTGCTATAGGAGAGGAACACACACACACACACACACTCAGTCACTGCTATAAGAGAGGAACACACACATACACACACTCACTCACTGCTATAGGACACACACACATTCATTCACTGCTATAGGAGAGGAACACACACACACACACACACACACACACACACACACATTCACTGCTATAGGAGAGGAACACACACACACACACACACTCAGTCACTGCTATAAGAGAGGAACACACACATACATTCAATGCTATAGGACACACACAAACACACACACACACTCATTCACTGCTATAGGACACACACACACACACACTCATTCACTGCTATAGGAGAGGAAGAATTGGCTAAACTCTTTAATTCATCTAAATCAACAACATGTATGCTTGACCCTATACCGACTAGGCTATTAAAAGAGATGCTTCCAGAGGTCATGGATCCTCTTCTTTTTTTTTTGATACATTTTTTATTGATTTTTGCATAGACGGGGTCACATACATTTGTTCGTAGTTTTCTTCTGATTAAAACAAACAGAGAGGACCCCCACCCCACTCCAGCGGTCCCCAAGGTCCAGGCCACTAATACTTTCCATAAAATTGCAATTAAAACAAAAACATTCAAGTATACACCACCTGCATAAAAAAAAAAATATGTATAATAAGAATAATAAGTACAGATACAGTCTGCAATATGAGAAACTTGTAAGGAAAAGTAGTATAACAAAGACCATCAGAGGATTAAGTGTCCAACCCATATCACAAATTAGATTCTGCCATCTTGAAACTTTTCTGTCAACTCATTTGCCGCAGCTTCCCAGGCCTGAAGGGTTGAGGCTCTGGCTTTATTTATTCTGGCCGTTGAAAGTTCTAACATTACTATATCATGAAACTGAAATAGCCAGTGACGCACAGATAAATTGTTGGGAGGGAGCCATCTTTGCACAATTATCTTTTTGGCAGATGTTAGCCCTGCCAGCCAGATCTTCCTTTGTAGCTCTGTGAAACCTAAATTAGAGTCATCGTTTAGAAGGAACACGACTGGTTGCAGTGGTATCTCTTTTCCTATCATATCAGACAGTATTAAAGAAATCTTTTCCCAAAACTCATTGACCTTCTCACATTCCCAAACCATATGCAGGAATGTACCCTCTTGTTGGTTGGGACAGAAGCTGCAGTTGGGGTTTGCTGATAATTTAATGAGGAAGCGTTTCTTTGGTGTCCAGTACTGTCTGTGACAGAATTTGAAATGAATTAATTGATGGTTTGGATTTTTTGATGCACATAAAATATTTTTCCATACAGTCTCCCAATTAACCTGGTCTACAGATAGATCCTTTATCCAAATTGTGTGCAGTGATAATTGTTTTTGCTGAGCTTCAAGAAGGTGAGGATAGACAGATGACACTACCCTTTGTCGAGAAGGATTAAAGAGCCAACTGTGAACTGGATGTGTTTCGAGAGCTGATCCCCATGGCTGATCCCCATGATGCCGGTACATTAAAAGATGCAACTATATTTTGAAAGCTAAACATCCCATTATCATTCCAAATGTCAGCAAGAGTCCTTATTCCCTGCTTTGACCATTGTTCTGATGTGAACGGTTCAGAACCACATTTAATATTCCTATTATGCCATAAGGGGGTCTGTAGGTGCCAACTGTTATTGTAACTTAATAATTTCTCCACTGCTATGAAAGTATTAATGGTGTTTGTTACAATGGGACCAAAGGATTGTTTGCAATATTTTAAAGAGAGTCCAGAGAAAAGTACATCTTCAAGTCTAATTGGTCTGACAATTTCTGCTTCTATTTCTCTGCAAGTTGTGGAGGCCATAGAGTCGAACCATGTCTTAACTGCTCGAAGTTGGAATGCTTTATGATATAGCTCAAAATTGGGAAGGGAGAGACCTCCCTCCATTTTAGTACGTTGCAACGTCGCCAATTTTAACTTTGGTTGTTTGCCATTCCAAAGAAAAGTGCGGATTAAAGAGTCAAGTCTTTTCCACCATTTTAAAAGAGGTGGCAAGGGAATCATGGCACTAAGAAAATTAACCCTAGGTAATATATTCATCTTCACAGTCGAGACTCTAGATTGCAGTGATGCAGGAAGTGTCCTCCATCTGTCAATATCTATTTTAATCTTTTGAAAGACTTTATCATAATTAATATGTACAATTTCTTTTAGAGAGGGCTGTATAAGTATCCCTAGGTAAGTTATCTGATTCATGATTGGGATAACTGATGGTATCTGGGTGCTTTGAGCTTTTTTGTTTAAAGGTAGAAGAGATGATTTGGACCAATTGATCCTATATCCAGAAAATTTCCCAAAACAGGTAAATGTTTTAAGTATGTTTTGAATTGTATCAAAATCTGAAAAATACAGCAAAGTGTTATCTGCGTAGAGAGATATTGCATGTTGGGTATCCTTAATTGAAATGGAACAGATTTGGTCTTGTCTTATTTTTTGTGCTAAAGGTTTGAGAGACAATGCAAATAACATTGGTGAGAGGGGGCATCCCTGCCTTGTCCCTCTCAAGATTTCAAAGGGTTGGGAATGTAAGCCATTTGTTGCTATAATCGCTGATGGATTATAATAAATTATTTGTACCATATTAATAAATTTCTTATCAAAACCAAATTTATCTAACACCATCCATAAATAATCCCAATTTAATCTATCGAAAGCTTTATCTGCATCTAAGGATAAAACTGCACAAGGGGAATTTCTATCTTTACTTTCATGAATTACATGTAGCAGCCGACGTATATTGTCTGCAGCCAAACGATGTGGGATAAAGCCAGACTGATCGTTGTGAACTAATTTACAGATATATTTTCCAAGACGTAAAGCTAAAACCCTAGCATATATTTTTAAATCTGAATTAATTAAAAAAATTGGTCTAAAATTTGAACATTTAGTATGGTCCTTATCTTTTTTTGGAAATAAAGAGATTAGAGCTGTATTCATTTGTTTTTCAAAGTGTCCCTTTTGGATTGCAGCATTTATTGCAGCATGCATAATTGGTCCTAATATATCCCAAAAAGTTAAAATGAATTCTGGTGGTATCCCGTCTGGCCCAGGTGATTTTCCCTTCTTTACCGTTTTTAGTGCTACATACAGCTCCTCAAGAGTTATAGGCTGGCTCATTAATTTCGATTCACTATGCGTTAATTGTGGTAAATCAATGTCATGTAAAAATGTATGAAATTCAACCTTATCAGTACTATCCTTTGGCTGATATAGCTCTTTAAAATGTTCTGCAAAAGTATTGTTTATCTCTCTTGGATTTGTTACTAGGCCTTTTGTAGGTGAGTGAATGGTATCGATATTAACCCTAGCTTCACTTTGTCTGAGTTGTAGAGATAGTAGCTTGCTGGGTCTTGGTCCATTATAATAATACTTCTGCCGGACTATGATGAATTATGCATTATGCATTATGAATTCAGCTTTTCTTCGAAGCAAATCATTTAGCTTGGACCTGACACTTTTTAAAGCATTTTCAACTGATCTTGAGAATTTCTTCTTCAAATCTTTCTCATGGGAGAGGCAGATTTGTTCTTACTTTATTTACTTTATTTAAATGTGATGAGAAAGATATACCAAAATCTCTAATAAAGCCTTTTGTAGCAATTCATACCAACATGTGGTTACCCACACTATTAATGTTTATGCTCAGAAAGCCATAGAACATAAAATATAATCTATTCTAGAATGCATCTGATGCCTTGAAGAAAAGAAAGTGTAATCTCGAACCAAGGGATTCTGAACACGCCATACATCTATGAGATTGAAAGCTTGCATAAAGGACTTAAAATTTACTGATGTTATCTCTTGAGATTTGGAGAACATAGTGTTGGATTTATCAAGCATCACGTCAGCAAGTGCATTCATGTGCCCTCCAATAATAAGGGCATATTCATCCAGGAGTAGCAACTGATTAGTTAACCACTGGAAAAAAACTATGTCAAAAACTGCTGGGGCATAGACAGAGACAAAAGCTATTTTCTTGCCTTGAATACTTGTGCAAAAATAGCTCAACCTGCCAGATTTATCATTACTACATCGTTCAATAACAAGAGGAAGGTTTCTTTTAATGAGTATCATAGATCCCTTGGTTTTTGTTCCATCACTAGATGCACCAATGACTTTATAAAATTTATTTTGTACACGAGCAACATCGCTTGTTTTTAGATGAGATTCTTGAACTAAAGCCACATCTACGTTGTGTCTGTTTAGGGTTAGGGTTAGGGTACAGAAACTTTGTTCTCTTTACAGGACTATTTAAACCTCTGATGTTTACTGAAATCATTGAGATGTTAACAATAATCAAAGAGACTGTAAACTTTGACTATATTAAAGAATAATTACTGAGTTATCTTAGACAAAACTAGTTTGATTGCACATTTCGCTACTAACATATACAAATGACACTCCCCCCTCCCCCCGACCGCTAGATTTCCCCCAACTTGTGTAGAACCGTGACAATATCATACGTTCCACTGATCTGAAACTCACACGCTCCCTCCCGTGTCTGGACGTCAAAAACCAAGGTTAACCGGAACAAAGGAACGATTACACGTTCAACTAAAAACACACCTTTCTGCGTATATTCTCAAATGTGGCGCTGCCCGGAACAGGAAAAACAATCATAAACGTAAAAATACAGTATGACCTTGAGGATGAAACGGCATTACTTATTGGTAGCCTATGTTTATCTATTCTAAAGTAAATGTGGAGTGTCCTTAAGCGTACAGTTACATGGACAGCCCTACCAGTAACGATGGCTGGTTAATTATCAGTTTGATTCGTGTCCATTTCGTATGGATTAACATCGCCGAAAGTCAGCTGCCGTTTTGCCCGCGAACTGTCTGCGATCTGAAGTCGGAACTCCTCTGCTTCTTGTGGCGAAGAGAAAGACAGTTTTTCACCGTTGTGCATAACGCGCAGTATGGCTGGATAGATCAAAAAGATTGGATTCCTGAAGCTCGCAAATCCTTCCGTGTGTCAGCGAAGCTTCTCCACCTTTGCGAAGTGTATGCGCTGTAGTCAGCGAAGAAGTTCAGCCGATTCTCACCATCCAGAATTGGTCCTCCCTTGCTCACCTCTCTTGCTCACCTCTCTTGCCCCGTCTAAGATAGACTGACGGTCTTGATATCTCAGCAATTTAAAATCATAGTGCGACCCGTCTCCGCTGACCTCTGCTGTCCATAGATGCGGTGGGCTCTTTCGATCTCTATCGGCCTGCTAGAGAGCGAGGGAATCCACTTCGGAAGCATTTCTGTGAGAAAGCGTATCGCGTCGCCACCCTCACGATTCGGTGCGAGACCAAC
>CM040935.1:2896911-2939411 GCA_023029165.1 Gobiocypris rarus
TATTTGAAAAATGTGTGTCCCCAACTGAGCAAGCCAAGCCAGAGGCAACAGTGGCAAGAAAATGCTGATGCTGACTGACTGATGCTGACTGACTGACTGACTGATGCTGACTGACTGATGACTGATGACTGACTGACTGATGACTGACTGACTGATGCTGACTGACTGACTGATGCTGACTGACTGATGACTGATGACTGACTGACTGATGACTGACTGACTGATGCTGACTGACTGATGACTGACTGATGCTGACTGACTGATGCTGACTGACTGACTGATGCTGACTGATGCTGACTGACTGACTGATGCTGACTGACTGATGCTGACTGACTGACTGATGCTGACTGACTGATGCTGACTGACTGATGCTGACTGACTGACTGATGCTGACTGACTGATGACTGACTGATGCTGACTGGCTGATGCTGACTGATGCTGACTGACTGACTGATGCTGACTGACTGATGACTGATGCTGACTGACTGACTGATGCTGACTGACTGATGACTGACTGATGCTGACTGACTGACTGATGCTGACTGACTGACTGATGCTGACTGACTGATGACTGACTGATGCTGACTGACTGATGCTGACTGACTGACTGATGCTGACTGACTGACTGATGCTGACTGACTGACTGATGCTGACTGACTGATGACTGACTGATGCTGACTGACTGATGCTGACTGACTGATGCTGACTGACTGATGCTGACTGACTGATGCTGACTGACTGATGCTGACTGACTGACTGACTGATGCTGACTGACTGATGCTGACTGATGCTGACTGACTGATGCTGACTGACTGACTGATGCTGACTGACTGACTGATGCTGACTGACTGATGCTGACTGACTGATGACTGACTGACTGATGACTGACTGATGACTGACTGACTGATGCTGACTGACTGATGCTGACTGACTGATGCTGACTGATGCTGACTGACTGACTGATGCTGACTGACTGACTGATGCTGACTGACTGACTGATGCTGACTGACTGATGACTGACTGATGCTGACTGACTGATGCTGACTGACTGACTGATGCTGACTGACTGATGCTGACTGACTGACTGATGACTGATGCTGACTGACTGACTGATGCTGGCTGACTGACTGACTGATGCTGACTGACTGATGCTGACTGACTGATGATGACTGACTGACTGATGCTGACTGACTGATGCTGACTGACTGACTGATGCTGACTGACTGACTGATGCTGAATGACTGATGCTGACTGACTGATGCTGAATGACTGATGCTGACTGACTGATGACTGATGCTGACTGACTGATGCTGACTGACTGATGACTGACTGACTGATGACTGACTGACTGATGCTGACTGACTGATGCTGACTGACTGACTGATGCTGAATGACTGATGCTGACTGACTGATGCTGACTGACTTATGCTGAATGACTGATGCTGACTGACTGATGACTGATGCTGACTGACTTTATGACTGACTGACTGATGCTGACTGACTGATACTGACTGACTGACTGATGCTGACTGACTGATACTGACTGACTGACTGACTGATGACTGATGCTGACTGACTGATGACTGATGCTGACTGACTGACTGACTGATGCTGACTGACTGATACTGACTGACTGACTGACTGATGACTGATGCTGACTGACTGATGACTGATGCTGACTGACTGATGCTGACTGACTGATGACTGACTGACTGATGCTGACTGACTGATGACTGACTGACTGATGCTGACTGACTGACTGACTGATGCTGATGACTGATGCTGACTGACTGATGCTGACTGACTGATGCTGACTGACTGACTGACTGATGCTGACTGACTGATACTGACTGACTGACTGACTGATGACTGATGCTGACTGACTGATGACTGATGCTGACTGACTGATGCTGAATGACTGATGCTGACTGACTGATGCTGACTGACTGATGCTGACTGACTGATGCTGACTGACTGATACTGACTGACTGACTGACTGATGACTGATGCTGACTGACTGATGCTGACTGACTGATGCTGAATGACTGATGCTGACTGACTGATGCTGACTGACTGATGCTGACTGACTGATGCTGACTGACTGATGACTGACTGACTGATGCTGACTGACTGATACTGACTGACTGACTGACTGATGACTGATGCTGACTGACTGATGACTGATGCTGACTGACTGATGCTGAATGACTGATGCTGACTGACTGATGACTGACTGACTGATGCTGACTGACTGATGCTGACTGACTGACTGATGCTGAATGACTGATGCTGACTGACTGATGCTGACTGACTGATGCTGAATGACTGACTGATGCTGACTGATGACTGACTGACTGATGCTGACTGACTGATGACTGACTGATGCTGACTGACTGATACTGACTGACTGACTGACTGATGCTGACTGACTGATGACTGATGCTGACTGACTGATGCTGACTGACTGATGACTGACTGACTGATGCTGACTGACTGATGACTGACTGACTGATGCTGACTGACTGACTGACTGATGCTGATGACTGATGCTGACTGACTGATGCTGACTGATGCTGACTGACTGATGACTGACTGATGCTGACTGACTGATGCTGACTGACTGATGACTGATGCTGACTGACTGATGACTGATGCTGACTGACTGATGCTGACTGACTGATGACTGACTGACTGATGACTGACTGACTGATGCTGACTGACTGATGACTGACTGACTGATGCTGACTGACTGATGACTGACTGACTGATGCTGACTGACTGATGCTGACTGACTGATGACTGACTGACTGATGCTGACTGACTGATACTGACTGACTGACTGACTGACTGATGACTGATGCTGACTGACTGATGACTGATGCTGACTGACTGATGCTGAATGACTGATGCTGACTGACTGATGCTGACTGACTGACTGATGCTGACTGACTGATGCTGACTGACTGACTGATGCTGAATGACTGATGCTGACTGACTGATGCTGACTGACTGATGCTGAATGACTGACTGATGCTGACTGATGACTGACTGACTGATGCTGACTGACTGATGACTGACTGACTGATGCTGACTGATGACTGACTGACTGACTGATGACTGATGCTGACTGACTGATGACTGACTGACTGATGCTGACTGACTGATGACTGACTGACTGATGCTGACTGACTGACTGACTGATGCTGATGACTGATGCTGACTGACTGATGCTGACTGACTGATGCTGACTGACTGATGACTGACTGACTGATGCTGACTGACTGATGCTGACTGACTGACTGATGCTGACTGACTGATGACTGATGCTGACTGACTGATGCTGACTGACTGATGACTGACTGACTGATGACTGACTGATGCTGACTGACTGATGACTGACTGACTGATGCTGACTGACTGATGCTGACTGACTGATGACTGACTGACTGATGCTGACTGACTGATGCTGACTGACTGATGACTGACTGACTGATGACTGACTGATGCTGACTGACTGATGCTGACTGACTGATGACTGACTGACTGATGCTGACTGACTGATGCTGACTGACTGACTGATGCTGAATGACTGATGCTGACTGACTGATGCTGACTGACTGATGCTGAATGACTGATGCTGACTGACTGATGACTGATGCTGACTGACTGATGACTGACTGACTGACTGATGCTGACTGACTGATGACTGACTGACTGATGCTGACTGACTGATGCTGACTGACTGATGACTGATGCTGACTGACTGACTGATGCTGACTGACTGATGACTGATGCTGACTGACTGATGACTGACTGACTGATGCTGACTGACTGATGCTGACTGACTGATGACTGATGCTGACTGACTGATGACTGATGCTGACTGACTGATGCTGACTGACTGATGACTGACTGACTGATGCTGACTGACTGATGACTGACTGACTGATGCTGACTGACTGACTGACTGATGCTGATGACTGATGACTGACTGCTGACTGACTGATGCTGACTGACTGACTGACTGACTGATGCTGACTGACTGATGCTGACTGACTGATGCTGACTGACTGACTGATGACTGATGCTGACTGACTGATGACTGATGCTGACTGACTGATGCTGAATGACTGATGCTGACTGACTGATGCTGACTGACTGATGCTGACTGACTGATGCTGACTGACTGATACTGACTGACTGACTGACTGATGACTGACTGACTGATGCTGAATGACTGATGCTGACTGACTGCTGATGACTGACTGATGCTGACTGACTGATGCTGACTGACTGATGCTGACTGACTGATGACTGACTGACTGATGCTGACTGACTGATACTGACTGACTGACTGACTGATGACTGATGCTGACTGACTGATGACTGATGCTGACTGACTGATGCTGAATGACTGATGCTGACTGACTGATGCTGACTGACTGACTGATGCTGACTGACTGATGCTGACTGACTGACTGATGCTGAATGACTGATGCTGACTGACTGATGCTGACTGACTGATGCTGAATGACTGACTGATGCTGACTGATGACTGACTGACTGATGCTGACTGACTGATGACTGACTGACTGATGCTGACTGACTGATACTGACTGACTGACTGATGACTGACTGACTGATGACTGATGCTGACTGACTGATGCTGACTGACTGACTGACTGACTGATGCTGACTGACTGATGACTGACTGATGCTGACTGACTGACTGACTGATGCTGATGACTGATGCTGACTGATGCTGACTGACTGATGCTGACTGACTGATGACTGACTGACTGATGCTGACTGACTGATGCTGACTGACTGACTGATGCTGACTGACTGACTGACTGACTGATGCTGACTGACTGATGACTGACTGACTGACTGACTGACTGACTGATGCTGACTGACTGATGACTGACTGACTGATGCTGACTGACTGATGCTGACTGACTGACTGATGACTGACTGACTGATGCTGACTGACTGATGCTGACTGACTGATGCTGACTGACTGATGCTGACTGACTGACTGACTGACTGATGACTGATGCTGACTGACTGATGACTTGACTGACTGATGCTGAATGACTGATGCTGACTGACTGATGCTGACTGACTGATGCTGACTGACTGATGCTGACTGACTGATGCTGAATGACTGATGCTGACTGACTGATGCTGACTGACTGATGCTGAATGACTGATGCTGACTGATGACTGACTGACTGATGCTGACTGACTGATGACTGACTGACTGATGCTGACTGACTGATACTGACTGACTGACTGACTGATGACTGATGCTGACTGACTGATGAGACTGACTGATGCTGACTGACTGATGACTGACTGACTGATGCTGACTGACTGACTGACTGATGCTGACTGATGCTGACTGATGCTGACTGACTGATGCTGACTGACTGATGACTGATGCTGACTGACTGATGCTGACTGACTGATGACTGATGATGACTGATGCTGACTGACTGATGCTGACTGACTGACTGACTGACTGACTGACTGACTGACTGAGACTGACTGATGACTGACTGACTGATGCTGAATGACTGATGCTGACTGACTGATGACTGACTGACTGATGCTGACTGACTGATGCTGACTGACTGATGACTGACTGACTGATGACTGACTGATGCTGACTGACTGATGCTGACTGACTGATGACTGACTGACTGACTGATGCTGACTGACTGATGACTGATGCTGACTGACTGATGACTGATGCTGACTGACTGATGCTGACTGACTGATGACTGACTGACTGATGACTGACTGACTGATGCTGACTGACTGATGCTGACTGACTGATGCTGAATGACTGATGCTGACTGACTGACTGATGCTGACTGACTGATGACTGACTGACTGATGCTGACTGACTGATGACTGACGGCTGATGCTGACTGACTGATACTGACTGACTGACTGACTGATGACTGATGCTGACTGACTGATGACTGATGCTGACTGACTGACTGACTGACTGATGCTGACTGACTGATGCTGACTGACTGATGACTGACTGACTGATGCTGACTGACTGACTGACTGACTGACTGATGCTGACTGATGCTGACTGACTGATGACTGATGCTGACTGACTGACTGATGCTGGCTGACTGACTGACTGATGCTGACTGACTGACTGACTGACTGACTGACTGATGCTGGCTGACTGACTGACTGACTGACTGATGCTGACTGACTGATGCTGACTGACTGATGCTGACTGATGACTGACTGACTGATGCTGACTGACTTACTGACTGACTGATGCTGGCTGACTGACTGACTGATGCTGACTGACTGACTGACTGATGCTGACTGACTGACTGACTGACTGATGCTGACTGACTGATGCTGACTGACTGATGCTGACTGACTGATGACTGACTGATGCTGACTTACTGATGACTGATGCTGACTGACTGATGCTGACTGACTGACTGACTGACTGATGCTGACTGACTGATGCTGACTGACTGATGCTGACTGACTGACTGATGACTGATGCTGACTGACTGATGTTGACTGACTGACTGACTGACTGATGCTGACTGACTGACTGACTGACTGATGCTGACTTACTGATGACTGATGCTGACTGACTGATGCTGACTGACTGACTGACTGACTGACTGATGCTGACTGACTGATGCTGACTGACTGATGCTGACTGACTGATGCTGACTGACTGATGACTGATGCTGACTGACTGATGCTGCTGACTAATGATTTTAAGGCACTTTTAGCTTCATTAGATCTGGTTCAGTCCATATCTGGTCCTACTCAGAGGTTAGGTCACACTCTTGACCTTATCATATCTCGTGGGGTGATTGTGACAGCTTGTGAGGTTGTGGATTTTGCGATCTTCGACCATTCCCTCATTCAATTTGACATCTGTGCTGTTACACCAGAACCTACAACTACTGCCCCTCATCGTCGTCGCATTATCACCTCATCTACTGTTGAAGATTTTATTGCTTCATTTTCCGCTTCTGACTTTGCTTCTGTTGAGTTAGCATCACCTTTTTGCCCGGACCATTTCATTTCTTCCTTCAACACCATCTGCTCCCAGATTATGGACTCTGTTCCACCCTTTAAGGTGAAGTCGACTAATGGTCCTCTGGACCCGTGGCTCAATGATACAACTAGGTCCCTTAGGCGCGATGCAGACAGTTCGGCGAAAATGGAAGAAGGATAGATTGCAGGTGTCATTGGAGATGTTTAGAGACAGTCTGGCCACATATCAGAAAGCACTGAAAGAAGCTAAAGGACAATACCTCTCTCATCTCATCAACAGCAATAGCCACCGCCCTGGAATCTTATTCAATACTATTAATTCTGTTATTAATCCGGTGTCTGTAGCCTTGATTGATGTATCTGAAAGAACATGTAATGCATTCAAGCAATATTTTGTGGACAAGGTCTTGGCTGTTAGGCAATCCATTATTCAAGACTCTACTGTTGTCATGCCGTCTCGTGCGGCGCAATGTGTGCTAGAGAACTTTGAGGCAGTTACTCTTGGGGAGCTCAAAAAGCTGTCCTTGAGTTGAAACCTACCACCTGCCCTTTAGACATTGTTCCTGCAAGGATTCTGAAGGAGGCTGTTGACACCACTGGTCCCTGCCTTGTCTCCTTCATAAACAGCTGTCTTACTTTGGGTACTGTTCCTACAGTTCTCAAACATGCCATCATTAGACCGTTGCTTAAGAAACCCAACCTTGACCCTCCATTCTATCAAACTTCCGACCTATTTCTCACCTATCATTTCTGTCAAAGTTGATGGAGAAGCTTGTTTACTCCCAGCTCCAGGCTCATCTGCAATTACACAGCATTGGGGATACATTCCAATCTGGTTTCAGGACCAGGCATAGTACTGAATCTGCGTTACTGAGGGTACATAATGACATTCTTGAAGCACTTGACAGAAAAAACTCTATGGTTCTAGTTTTACTGGACCTTACCGCTGCATTTGACACTGTGGATCATGCAATTCTCATTTCTCATCTACAACATGTTGCTGGTCTGCAGAAAGTGGTGCTGAATTGGTTCTCCTCATACCTCACTAATAGAACCTTTTCAGTAATGCTCAATGACTTTGCCTCCTCAGTTGCCCCTATGTCATCTGGAGTACACTTGAGGTTCCATTCTCGGTCCTATTCTGTTTTCACTCTACATATTGCCACTTGGGCAACTCATCTCCAGACACAACGTTAATTTTCATTTCTATGCCGACGACCTCCAGATTTACCTCCCTGTGATTCTGAGTAATCGTTCGTCACTGGATCCTCTCTATAATTGTCTTCAGGACATCAAACAGTGGCTTTCCCAGAATTTCCTTCATTTAAACGAGGAAAAGACTGAGTACATCCTGTTAAGCCCGGATTCATCTAATAGTGCTTGTAGCTTTGGTCCTATGACACCTCAGTTTGCTCCGTTTGTACGTGACCTGGGTGTTATTTTGGACAAAAACATGCAGTATGATAAACAGATTGGTGCAGTAGTGAAGGCGAGTTTTTACCAGCTACGACTTCTTAGTAAGGTCAAATATTTTTTGTCCAGAGCCGACCTTGAAAAAGCAATTCACGCCTTCATCAGCTCGAGGATCGACTACTGTAATGCCCTCTATACTGGACTAAATACATCACTCATCAGTCGCCTTCAACTGGTACAAAACGCAGCCGCACGTCTTCTCTCTAATATATCGAAACGGTCACACATCACCCCGGTCCTCCGCTCGCTTCACTGGCTTCCAGTGCAGTTAAGGGTGGAGTATAAAATTCTGTTGTTTGTGTTTAAGGCCATCCATGGCTTGGCCCCAGTATACCTCACTGAACTAGTAAAAACATCTCAGCCAGCCAGAACACTCCGTTCCTCTGATCATATTTCTCTGGTTACCCCAAAATACAGGTATAAAAAGTTTGGAGGCCGGTCATTTAGTGTTCAAGGACCAAAGTTGTGGAATGCACTCCCTGTGCACCTCCGTAACATCACGGTGCTGAGTGTTTTCAAAACACATCTGAAAACACACTTTTTTAATCAAGCTTTTGACTCTTAGTGCTGGTCTTGATTGGTTGGACTTGTTTTTATGTTGTCGTTTGATGCTTGTTTTGGAAAGCGCCTTGTGCACCTTTTGGCTGCTGTAAGGCGCTATATAAATAAAAATTGATTGATTGATTGACTGATGACTGACTGACTGACTGATGCTGGCTGACACTGACTGACTGACTGACTGATGCTGACTGACTGACTGATGACTGACTGACTGACTGACTGACTGATGCTGACTGACTGATGCTGACTGACTGACTGACTGACTGATGCCGACTGACTGACTGACTGACTGATGCTGACTGACTGATGCTGACTGACTGATGCTGACTGACTGCTGATGCTGACTGACTGATGCTGACTGACTGACTGATGCTGACTGACTGATGACTGACTGACTGATGACTGACTGACTGACTGACTGATGCTGGCTGACTGACTGACTGATGCTGACTGACTGACTGACTGACTGACTAATGACTGATGCTGACTGACTGATGACTGATGCTGACTGACTGATGACTGATGCTGGCTGACTGACTGACTGATGACTGATGCTGACTGACTGATGACTGATGCTGACTGACTGATGACTGACTGACTGATGCTGACTGACTGATGCTGACTGATGCTGACTGACTGATGCTGACTGATGCTGACTGACTGATACTGACTGACTGATGACTGACTGACTGATGCTGACTGATGTTGACTGACTGATGCTGACTGACTGATGCTGACTGACTGACTGATGCTGACTGACTGATGCTGACTGACTGATGCTGACTGACTGACTGACTGATGCTGACTGACGAACTGACCGACTGATGCTGACTGATGCTGACTGACTGATGACTGATGCTGACTGACTGATGCTGACTGACTGATGCTGACTGACTGATGCTGACTGACTGATGCTGACTGACTGATGCTGACTGACTGACTGATGCTGACTGACTGATGCTGACTGACTGATGCTGACTGACTGACTGATGCTGACTGACGAACGACTGACGAACGACTGATGCTGACTGACTGATGCTGACTGACTGATGACTGATGCTGACTGACTGATGCTGACTGACTGATGCTGACTGACTGATGACTGACTGACTGATGCTGACTGACTGATGCTGACTGACTGATGCTGACTGACTGATGCTGACTGACTGATGCTGACTGATGACTGACTGACAGATGCTGACTGACTGATGCTGACTGACTGATGCTGACTGACTGATGCTGACTGACTGATGCTGACTGACTGATGACTGATGCTGACTGACTGATGACTGACTGACTGATGCTGACTGACTGATGCTGACTGACTGATGCTGACTGACTGATGACTGATGCTGACTGACTGATGCTGACTGACTGATGCTGACTGACTGACTGACTGATGCTGACTGACTGATGCTGACTGACTGATGCTGACTGACTGATGCTGACTGACTGACTGACTGACTGATGCTGACTGACTGACTGATGCTGACTGACTGATGCTGACTGACTGATGACTGACTGACTGATGCTGACTGACTGATGCTGACTGACTGATGCTGACTGACTGACTGATGCTGACTGACTGATGCTGACTGACTGACTGATGACTGACTGACTGATGCTGACTGACTGATGCTGACTGACTGACTGATGCTGACTGACTGATGCTGACTGACTGATGACTGACTGACTGATGCTGACTAACTGATGCTGACTGACTGATGCTGACTGACTGATGCTGACTGACTGACTGATGCTGACTGACTGACTGATGCTGACTGACTGATGACTGACTGATGCTGACTAACTGATGCTGACTGACTGATGCTGACTGACTGATGACTGATGCTAACTGATGAACGACTGACGACTGATGCTGACTGACTGATGACTGATGCTGACTGACTGATGACTGACTGACTGATGACTGATGCTGACTGATGCTGACTGACTGATGCTGACTGACTGATGACTGATGCTAACTGACTGATGACTGACTGACTGATGACTGATGCTGACTGACTGATGCTGACTGACTGATGACTGATCTTGACTGATGCTGACTGATGCTGACTGACTGATGCTGACTGACTGATGCTGACTGATGCTGACTGACTGATGCTGACTGACTGATGCTGACTGATGCTGACTGACTGATGCTGACTGACTGATGACTGATGCTAACTGACTGATGACCGACTGACTGATGCTGACTGACTGACTGATGACTGACTGACTGATGCTGACTGACTGACTGACTGATGCTGACTGACTGATGACTGATGCTGACTGACTGACTGATGCTGACTGACTGACTGACTGATGCTGACTGGCTGACTGATGCTGACTGACTGATGCTGACTGACTGATGACTGATGCTGACTGACTGACTGATGCTGACTGACTGATGCTGACTGACTGACTGATGCTGACTGACTGATGACTGACTGACTGATGCTGACTGACTGATGCTGACTGACTGATGACTGATGCTAACTGACTGATGACTGATCTTGACTGACTGCTGACTGATGCTGACTGACTAATGACTGATGCTGACTGATGACTGATCTTGACTGACTGACGACCTATGCTGTAACCTGCTCTGAATTAGTTTTTACCTGCAAGCTCGTCAGACTCTGAGCCGTGAGTTTGATGTCGTCATCCTGACTGATGCTGACTGACTGATGCTGACTGACTGATGACTGATGCTGACTGACTGACTGATGCTGACTGACTGACTGATGCTGACTGACTGACTGATGACTGACTGACTGATGCTGACTGACTGACTGACTGATGCTGGCTGACTGACTGACTGACTGATGACTGACTGACTGATGACTGATGCTGACTGATGACTGATGCTGACTGACTGATGCTGACTGACTGACTGACTGACTGATGACTGACTGACTGATGACTGATGCTGACTGACTGATGACTGATGCTGACTGACTAATGACTGATGCTGACTGACTGATGACTGACTGATGACTGATGCTGACTGACTGATGACTGATGCTGACTGACTGATGACTGATGCTGACTGACTGATGACTGACTGACTGATGCTGACTGATGCTGACTGACTGATGCTGACTGACTGACTGATGCTGACTGATGACTGACTGACTGATGCTGACTGATGCTGACTGACTGATGCTGACTGACTGATGCTGACTGACTGACTGATGCTGACTGACTGATGCTGACTGACTGATGCTGACTGACTGACTGATGCTGACTGACGAACGACTGACGATGCTGACTGATGCTGACTGACTGATGACTGATGCTAACTGATGCTGACTGACTGATGCTGACTGACTGATGACTGACTGACTGATGCTGACTGACTGATGCTGACTGACTGATGCTGACTGACTGATGCTGACTGACTGACTGATGCTGACTGACTGATGACTGACTGACAGATGCTGACTGACTGATGCTGACTGACTGATGCTGACTGACTGATGCTGACTGACTGATGCTGACTGACTGATGACTGACTGACTGATGCTGACTAACTGATGCTGACTGACTGATGCTGACTGACTGATGACTGATGCTGACTGACTGACTGATGCTGACTGACTGATGCTGACTGACTGATGCTGACTGACTGATGCTGACTGACTGATGCTGACTGACTGACTGACTGATGCTGACTGACTGATGCTGACTGACTGATGCTGACTGACTGATGCTGACTGACTGACTGACTGATGCTGACTGACTGATGCTGACTGACTGATGCTGACTGACTGACTGATGCTGACTTACTGATGCTGACTGACTGACTGATGCTGACTGACTGATGACTGATGCTGACTGACTGATGACTGACTGACTGATGACTGACTGACTGATGCTGGCTGACTGACTGACTGATGCTGACTGACTGACTGACTGATGACTGATGCTGACTGACTGATAACTGATGCTGACTGACTAATGACTGATGCTGACTGACTGATGACTGACTGATGACTGATGCTGACTGACTGATGACTGATGCTGACTGACTGATGACTGACTGATGCTGACTGACTGATGCTGACTGATGCTGACTGACTGATACTGACTGACTGATGACTGACTGACTGATGCTGACTGATGCTGACTGACTGATGCTGACTGACTGATGCTGACTGACTGACTGATGCTGACTGACTGATGCTGACTGACTGACTGATGCTGACTGACTGAGCGACTGACGACGACTGACGACTGACGACTGATGCTGACTGACTGATGACTGATGCTAACTGATGCTGACTGACTGATGCTGACTGACTGATGACTGACTGACTGATGCTGACTGACTGATGCTGACTGACTGATGCTGACTGACTGATGCTGACTGACTGATGACTGATGCTGACTGACTGATGCTGACTGACTGATGACTGACTGACTGATGCTGACTGACTGATGCTGACTGACTGATGCTGACTGACTGATGCTGACTGACTGACTGACTGATGCTGACTGACTGATGCTGACTGACTGATGCTGACTGACTGACTGATGACTGATGCTGACTGATGACTGACTGACTGATGCTGACTGACTGACTGACTGATGCTGACTGACTGACTGATGACTGATGCTGACTGACTGACTGACTGACTGATGCTGACTGACTGATGCTGACTGACTGATGCTGACTGACTGATGCTGACTGACTGATGCTGACTGACTGATGACTGACTGACTGATGCTGACTGACTGATGCTGACTGATGCTGACTGACTGATGCTGACTGACTGACTGATGCTGACTGACTGATGCTGACTGACTGATGACTGACTGACTGATGCTGATTAACTGATGCTGACTGACTGATGCTGACTGACTGATGACTGATGCTGACTGACTGACTGACTGACTGATGCTGACTGACTGATGCTGACTGATGACTGATGCTGACTGACTGATGCTGACTGATGCTGACTGACTGACTGATGCTGACTGACTGATGACTGATGCTGACTGACTGATGACTGACTGACTGATGACTGATGCTGACTGATGCTGACTGATGCTGACTGACTGATGCTGACTGACTGATGACTGATGCTGACTGACTGATGACTGATCTTGACTGATGCTGACTGACTGATGCTGACTGACTGACTGATGCTGACTGACTGATGCTGACTGACTGATGCTGACTGATGCTGACTGATGACTGACTGACTGATGCTGACTGACTGATGACTGATCTTGACTGATGCTGACTGACTGATGCTGACTGACTGATGACTGATGCTGACTGACTGATGCTGACTGACTGATGCTGACTGACTGACTGATGCTGACTGACTGATGACTGACTGACTGATGCTGACTGACTGACTGACTGATGCTGACTGACTGACTGACTGATGCTGACTGACTGATGCTGACTGACTGACTGATGACTGACTGACTGATGCTGACTGACTGACTGACTGACTGATGCTGACTGACTGACTGATGCTGTCTGACTGATGACTGATGCTGACTGACTGATCTTGACATGCTGACTGACTGACTGATGCTGACTGACTGACTGATGCTGACTGACTGATTGATGACTGACTGATGCTGACTGACTGATGCTGACTGACTGATGACTGATGCTAACTGACTGATGACTGATCTTGACTGACTGCTGACTGATGCTGACTGACTAATGACTGATGCTGACTGATGACTGATCTTGACTGACTGACTGACCTGACTGCTGATAACTGACTGCTGACTGATGTTTCTGACTGACTGATGCTGACTGACTGATGACTGATGCTGACTGACTGACTGCTGACTGACTGACTGATGCTGACTGACTGACTGATGACTGACTGACTGACTGACTGATGCTGACTGACTGACTGACTGATGCTGGCTGACTGACTGACTGACTGATGACTGACTGACTGATGACTGATGCTGACTGACTGATGACTGATGCTGACTGACTGATGCTGACTGACTGACTGACTGACTGATGACTGACTGACTGACTGATGCTGACTGACTGATGACTGATGCTGACTGACTAATGACTGATGCTGACTGACTGATGACTGACTGATGCTGACTGATGCTGACTGACTGATGCTGACTGACTGATGACTGATGCTGACTGACTGATGACTGACTGACTGATGCTGACTGATGCTGACTGACTGATGCTGACTGATGCTGACTGATGACTGACTGACTGATGCTGACTGATGCTGACTGACTGATGCTGACTGACTGATGCTGACTGACTGACTGATGCTGACTGACTGATGCTGACTGACTGACTGATGCTGACTGACGAGCTGACTGATGCGACTGACTGACTGATGCTGACTGACTGATGACTGATGCTAACTGATGCTGACTGACTGATGCTGACTGACTGATGACTGACTGACTGATGCTGACCTGACTGACTGATGCTGACTGACTGATGCTGACTGACTGATGCTGACTGACTGATGCTGACTGACTGACTGATGCTGACTGACTGATGACTGACTGACAGATGCTGACTGACTGATGCTGACTGACTGATGCTGACTGACTGATGCTGACTGACTGATGCTGACTGACTGATGACTGACTGACTGATGCTGACTAACTGATGCTGACTGACTGATGCTGACTGACTGATGACTGATGCTGACTGACTGATGACTGATGCTGACTGACTGATGCTGACTGACTGATGCTGACTGACTGATGCTGACTGACTGATGCTGACTGACTGACTGACTGATGCTGACTGACTGATGCTGACTGATGCTGACTGACTGACTGATGCTGACTGACTGATGCTGACTGACTGATGCTGACTGACTGATGCTGACTGACTGACTGATGCTGACTTACTGATGCTGACTGACTGACTGATGCTGACTGACTGATGACTGATGCTGACTGACTGATGACTGACTGACTGATGACTGACTGACTGATGCTGGCTGACTGACTGACTGATGCTGACTGACTGACTGACTGATGACTGATGCTGACTGACTGATATGATGCTGACTGACTAATGACTGATGCTGAGTCATTCAGGTTTGAAACTATGTGAGGGAGAGTAAATTATGCTGACTGACTGATGACTGATGCTGACTGACTGATGACTGACTGACTGATGCTGACTGACTGATGCTGACTGATGCTGACTGACTGATACTGACTGACTGATGACTGACTGACTGATGCTGACTGATGCTGACTGACTGATGCTGACTGACTGATGCTGACTGACTGACTGATGCTGACTGACTGATGCTGACTGACTGACTGATGCTGACTGACGACGACGACTGAGCGACTGGCGACGATCGACGACTGATGCTGACTGACTGATGACTGATGCTAACTGATGCTGACTGACTGATGCTGACTGACTGATGACTGACTGACTGATGCTGACTGACTGATGCTGACTGACTGATGCTGACTGACTGATGCTGACTGACTGATGACTGACTGACTGATGCTGACTGACTGATGACTGACTGACTGACTGACTGATGACTGACTGACTGATGCCGACTGACTGATGCTGACTGACTGATGCTGACTGACTGACTGACTGATGCTGACTGACTGATGCTGACTGACTGATGCTGACTGACTGACTGATGACTGATGCTGACTGATGACTGACTGATGACTGATGCTGACTGACTGACTGACTGATGCTGACTGACTGATGACTGATGCTGACTGACTGACTGACTGACTGACAGATGCTGACTGACTGATGCTGACTGACTGATGCTGACTGACTGATGCTGACTGACTGATGCTGACTGACTGATGACTGACTGACTGATGCTGACTGACTGATGCTGACTGACTGATGCTGACTGACTGATGCTGACTGACTGACTGATGCTGACTGACTGATGCTGACTGACTGATGACTGACTGACTGATGCTGATTAACTGATGCTGACTGACTGATGCTGACTGACTGATGACTGATGCTAACTGACGAACGACTGACGACTGATGCTGACTGACTGATGACTGATGCTGACTGACTGATGCTGACTGATGCTGACTGACTGATGCTGACTGACTGATGACTGATGTTGACTGACTGATGCTCTGACTGATGACTGATGCTGACTGACTGATGACTGACTGACTGATGACTGATGCTGACTGATGCTGACTGATGCTGACTGACTGATGCTGACTGACTGATGACTGATGCTGACTGACTGATGACTGATCTTGACTGATGCTGACTGACTGATGCTGACTGACTGACTGATGCTGACTGACTGATGCTGACTGACTGATGCTGACTGACTGACTGATGCTGACTGACTGATGACTGATCTTGACTGATGCTGACTGACTGATGCTGACTGACTGACTGATGCTGACTGACTGATGCTGACTGACTGATGCTGACTGACTGACTGATGCTGACTGACTGATGCTGACTGACTGATGCTGACTGACTGACTGATGACTGACTGACTGATGCTGACTGACTGATGCTGACTGATGCTGACTGACTGATGCTGACTGACTGATGCTGACTGACTGACTGATGACTGACTGACTGATGCTGACTGACTGATGCTGACTGATGCTGACTGACTGATGCTGACTGACTGATGACTGATGCTGACTGACTGATGACTGATGCTGACTGACTGACTGATGCTGACTGACTGACTGATGCTGACTGACTGACTGATGCTGACTGACTGATGACTGACTGACTGATGCTGACTGACTGATGCTGACTGACTGATGACTGATGCTAACTGACTGATGACTGATCTTGACTGACTGCTGACTGATGCTGACTGACTAATGACTGATGCTGACTGATGACTGATCTTGACTGACTGACGACCTATGCTGTAACCTGCTCTGAATTAGTTTTTACCTGCAAGCTCGTCAGACTCTGAGCCGTGAGTTTGATGTCGTCATCCTGACTGATGCTGACTGACTGATGCTGACTGACTGATGACTGATGCTGACTGACTGACTGATGCTGACTGACTGACTGATGCTGACTGACTGACTGATGACTGACTGACTGACTGACTGATGCTGACTGACTGACTGACTGATGCTGGCTGACTGACTGACTGACTGATGACTGACTGACTGATGACTGATGCTGACTGACTGATGACTGATGCTGACTGACTGATGCTGACTGACTGACTGACTGACTGATGACTGACTGACTGATGACTGACTGACTGATGACTGATGCTGACTGACTAATGACTGATGCTGACTGACTGATGACTGACTGATGACTGATGCTGACTGACTGATGACTGATGCTGACTGACTGATGACTGATGCTGACTGACTGATGACTGACTGACTGATGCTGACTGATGCTGACTGACTGATGCTGACTGACTGACTGATGCTGACTGATGACTGACTGACTGATGCTGACTGATGCTGACTGACTGATGCTGACTGACTGATGCTGACTGACTGACTGATGCTGACTGACTGATGCTGACTGACTGACTGATGCTGACTGACGAACGACTGACGAACGACTGACGACTGATGCTGACTGACTGATGACTGATGCTAACTGATGCTGACTGACTGATGCTGACTGACTGATGACTGACTGACTGATGCTGACTGACTGATGCTGACTGACTGATGCTGACTGACTGATGCTGACTGACTGACTGATGCTGACTGACTGATGACTGACTGACAGATGCTGACTGACTGATGCTGACTGACTGATGCTGACTGACTGATGCTGACTGACTGATGCTGACTGACTGATGACTGACTGACTGATGCTGACTAACTGATGCTGACTGACTGATGCTGACTGACTGATGACTGATGCTGACTGACTGATGACTGATGCTGACTGACTGATGCTGACTGACTGATGCTGACTGACTGATGCTGACTGACTGATGCTGACTGACTGACTGACTGATGCTGACTGACTGATGCTGACTGACTGATGCTGACTGACTGATGCTGACTGACTGACTGATGCTGACTGACTGATGCTGACTGACTGATGCTGACTGACTGACTGATGCTGACTTACTGATGCTGACTGACTGACTGATGCTGACTGACTGATGACTGATGCTGACTGACTGATGACTGACTGACTGATGACTGACTGATGCTGGCTGACTGACTGACTGATGCTGACTGATGCTGACTGACTGATGACTGATGCTGACTGACTGATAACTGATGCTGACTGACTAATGACTGATGCTGACTGACTGATGACTGACTGATGACTGATGCTGACTGACTGATGACTGATGCTGACTGACTGATGACTGACTGACTGATGCTGACTGATGCTGACTGACTGATGCTGACTGACTGATGACTGACTGACTGATGCTGACTGATGCTGATGCTGACTGACTGATGACTGACTGACTGATGCTGACTGACTGATGCTGACTGACTGACTGATGCTGACTGACGACGATGCTGACCCACTGACTGATGCTGACTGACGATGCGACTGACTGATGACTGACTGACTGACTGATGCTGACTGACTGATGCTGACTGACTGATGCTGACTGACTGATGCTGACTGACTGATGCTGACTGTGACTGACTGATGACTGACTGACTGATGCTGACTGACTGATGCTGACTGACTGATGCTGACTGACTGATGCTGACTGACTGACTGACTGATGCTGACTGACTGATGCTGACTGACTGATGCTGACTGACTGATGATGACTGATGCTGACTGATGACTGACTGATGACTGATGCTGACTGACTGACTGACTGATGCTGACTGACTGACTGACTGATGACTGATGACTGATGCTGACTGACTGACTGACTGACTGACAGATGCTGACTGACTGATGCTGACTGACTGATGCTGACTGACTGATGACTGACTGACTGATGCTGACTGACTGATGCTGACTGACTGATGCTGACTGACTGATGCTGACTGACTGACTGATGCTGACTGACTGATGCTGACTGACTGATGACTGACTGACTGATGCTGATTAACTGATGCTGACTGACTGATGCTGACTGACTGATGACTGATGCTAACTGGACGAACGACTGACCTGACTGATGACTGATGCTGACTGACTGATGACTGATGCTGACTGACTGATGCTGACTGACTGATGACTGATGTTGACTGACTGATGCTGACTGACTGATGACTGATGCTGACTGACTGATGACTGACTGACTGATGACTGATGCTGACTGATGCTGACTGTGCTGACTGACTGATGCTGACTGACTGATGACTGATGCTGACTGACTGATGACTGATCTTGACTGATGCTGACTGACTGATGCTGACTGACTGACTGATGCTGACTGACTGATGCTGACTGACTGATGCCGACTGACTGATGACTGACTGACTGATGCTGACTGACTGATCTTGACTGATGCTGACTGACTGATGCTGACTGACTGACTGATGCTGACTGACTGATGCTGACTGACTGATGCTGACTGACTGACTGATGCTGACTGACTGACTGACTGACTGATGCTGACTGATGACTGATGCTGACTGACTGACTGATGCTGACTGACTGATGCTGACTGATGCTGACTGATGCTGACTGACTGATGCTGACTGACTGACTGATGACTGACTGACTGATGCTGACTGACTGATGCTGACTGATGCTGACTGACTGATGCTGACTGACTGATGACTGATGCTGACTGACTGATCTTGACTGATGCTGACTGACTGATGCTGACTGATGACTGATGCTGACTGACTGACTGATGCTGACTGACTGACTGATGCTGACTGACTGACTGATGCTGACTGACTGACTGACTGATGACTGATGCTGACTGACTGACTGATGCTGACTGACTGACTGATGCTAACTGACTGATGCTGACTGACTGACTGATGCTAACTGACTGATGACTGATCTTGACTGACTGCTGACTGATGCTGACTGACTAATGACTGATGCTGACTGATGACTGATCTTGACTGACGACCTATGCTGTAACCTGCTCTGAATTAGTTTTTACCTGCAAGCTCGTCAGACTCTGAGCCGTGAGTTTGATGTCGTCATCCTCTATGCTGTCAGTGAACTCTTCACTGCTGCTGCTGTCAGGATCTTCTTCATCACTGCTGGATTCTAGAAGGAAACACAACAGACACTAAGATTCCTCTTCAAACACCTCTTTCCTTCATTTGAGTCATTGTCTCATTCTGCCTCTCAACATCCAGCTAACCCGTATGTCCAGCTGCCTTTTCTTCCTCCCTTCATCACCACTGCCATTCCTCATCTGTCTCTCACATGGGGAACGTTAAAGGGAAAGTTCACACAAAAACATAGAATATTTGTCATCATTTACACAGCCTGTCTTTCCAAAGTGCATTAACTTCTCACAAAAGATGTTTGTTTTGACCATACAATGACAGTCAGCAGGTTCAGTGTTTGTATTCCTCTAAAGTCTTCTTTTGTGTGTAACAGAAGAAAGAAAGTCATTCAGGTTTGAACCATGTGAGGGAGAGTAAATTATGACAGAATGATTATTTCTGTGAACAATCCCTTTAAAGTTACTTTCTGCTCTGCCATTCTAGTTATATAACATGAGCTTACACAAAAGACCTGAAACTGCAGTATCAAAAAGCAAGAAAGAATGAAAGAAATAACTACACTGACTATTGTCACTAACTACAGCTAATAAGTTACATTAGAGACTCGAGATCAAACTGTGTTTATTCCACCCATGCTGAAGGATTATTAGAGTCTATGAAATCTTCATATGTGTATGAAGACAATATTGTGATTAACTGTGCAAATGTAGGACAGAGAAATAAAGCACTTCATAGTTACAGATAAATAGAGATTTTTATATTGATATTAATAAGCTTGTTTGCCCATATAATCTTAAAATATGATTTTAGACCCATTGATGAGGGGCTCGATGAAGCAGCTTCAACTCAAGCTCTGATATCCCCCACAGTGACTAAATCTAGGATATGATTACATAGGACAAGGTTTACCTAAGATGAAGGTGGAGTTTTGGGAGGTTAAGTGATGCTGGAACAGCTGAGACTAAAGAGAGATAAGCAGCTGCTTATATACTCTGGCTGTTGATTGGAAGCTTAGTTGGGCTCGCTCCTCCCTGAATTACATTTAGGAACTTCACTTATACACTGATCAGACATAACATTATGACCACCTTCCTAATAATATGTTGGTCCAAAACAGCCCTGACCTGACCTGACTCGAGGCATGGACTCCACTAGACCCCTAAAGGTGTGCTGTGATATCTGGCACAGAGATATTGGCAGAAGATCCTTTAAGTCCTTAAGTTGTGAGGTTGGGCCTCCATGGTCGGACTTGTTTGTTCAGCACATCCCACAGATACTCGATTGGATTGAGATCTGGGCAATTTGGAAACATCTCAAACCATTCCTGAACCACTTTAATCTTTGTGTCAGGAGCATTATCCTGCTGGGAGAGCCACAGCCACCAGGGAATACCGTTTCCATGAAAGGCTGTACATGGTCACAGCAATGCTTAGGTAGGTGGGACGTGTCAAAGGAACATCCACATGGATGGCAGGACCCAAGGTTTCCCAGCAGAACATTGCCCAAAGCATCACCTCCGCTTCTTCCCATAGTGCATCCTGGGGCCATGTGTTCCCCAGGTAAGCCACGCACACACACCCGGCCATCCACGTGATGTAAAAGAACACGTGATCATCAGACCAGGCCACCTTCTTCCATTGCTCCGTGGTCCAGTTCTGATGCTCACGTGCCACTGTTGGTGCTTTCGGTCGGGGTCAGGGGTCAGCATGGGCACCCTGACTGGTCAGCGGCTGTGCCGCCCCATACGCAACAAACTGCGATGCTCTGTGTATTCTGACCCCTTTCTATCAGAACCAGCTTTAACTTCTTGAGCAGTTTGAGCTCCAGTAGCTCGTCTGTTTGATCGGACCACACGGGCCAGCCTTCGCTCCACACGTGCATCAATGAGCCTGGGCCGCCCATGACCCTGTGGCCGGTTCTCCACTGTTCCTTCCTTGGAGCACTTTTGATAGATCCTGACCACTGCAGACCGGGAACACCCCACAAGAGCTGCAGTTTTGGAGATGCTCTGACCCAGTCGTCTAGCCATCACAATCTGGCCCCAGGAAAAAAAATGTTCCTGCTTCTAACACATCAACTTTGAGGACAAAATGTTCACTTGCTGCCTAATATAACCCACCCACTAACAGGAGCCGCGATGAAAAGATCATCAGTGCTATTCACTTCACCTGTCAGTGGTCGTAATGTTATGCATGATTGGTGTATATATATTGACAATCGTGCAAAGACCCAGAGATGGCGCTATAAAAGTCACTTCTGTTCAGCTGGTTTAAGATGTCAAATGCCACAATGCCTCAGCTAGAGTTCAAATCATCAGCAGTAATGAGGGTCACCATCACAACAGGAAGTACATAGGGATGTCCCATGGTGACCTCTGACCTTCAGAATTATTTGTTAAAGAGATAAGCGACCAATAGAGGATCTAAACACCGAGATCGACCTCTTGGCTCCTAGTTACAGGAAAGTGGAGTCTCATGTCCACATTTTGAATATGTTATTATTCGTGATTTATTATTCATTAGTCAATTCACTTGTGATGCACAATGAAGACGATTGAACCAGCTGTGAAATCCTGCGATATACAGTGTGTGATGCAGCGAACAGATGAAATTTGCTTTCTTCGGTGTTTCGTGAGATGCTTCATCTTCTAGTTAAGCGAATGATTTTAAATCTGCATATTAGCACCAAACCACACAAAGTCACAGCCATGCAGACATGTGATGCTTGAACGCTCTGCATGCACGTGAATGACTGGTTAATTATGGTTATTATTACTGTTTAATGATAATAAAAACAACACGTGACAAGTGGAAATGAAATCCCATCAAAGTCTTCTCTGAGAATACTCCAGTTCACACACTCACCTGTGATGTTTGAGTTTATCTGAACAATCTGAGGAGGAAATGTGAGGAAACACCTATCCTGATCCTGAGTGATTTCTGACTGTTCAAAATGGATAATAAAAATAAAAAAAATACAAAAGGGTTTCGGCCAAGAAATCTGGTTAGATTTATTTCTTTTCAGTTTGAGGTACATTAAATAGATTTCATATTTGCATTTACAAGAACAAAGCAAGCTGAGTGAGGCAGTAAAATCAGTTTCATGTGGCACTAAAATATCATCCCGTACAGTTTGTGTCACAGAAAAAGAGCTTAAAGTTACAAAGCCATGCAGGACCGCTGAACGAGCGCATGCACCGCCGCACGGCTCTGGCTGAAAGCACACAGTAAAAAGGAACAGTGTATTTCTACATTTGCTTCTAGTCTGTGTAAGTCAAATGGAACATAAAGGCATTTCTGGACCTCGAGTGTGTGAACTCAAAATCATGAATGAGCAGACAGAACACACAACATCAACACCACACACCATTCACAGGCAGACTACTGGGCATAATGGATTAAACACATATAAACTGTACAAAAACACACAGTTCTGGCTGGTTATGATCCTTCATGCTCGACTAGCGCTTCATTCAGATCAGCGTCAGCGCCCCCTGCAGGCCCGGAGGCCAAACTCTGCCGTGTCCCACCTCCATAGTCTGCCTGGACCCGTGCGGCCCGGTCCAGTACCAGCGCCGTCTCTCGGCTCCGCGCCAGGGTCTCGTCCAGCTGCTCGCGCAGAGCCTGAAGCGAGTCCAGTTGGGTGTGTAGCGCGCTCGTCTTCTCCGTGCTGCTGGAGTCCAACGACACGGACAGGTTAGAACAGAGCCGCTTCAGCTCTTAAAGGGGGAGTTCAGGTTCATTCTGTTTTTATCAATGATGACAACCTCACATTAAACATAAATCTTGATTATGATTGACTTGTTTAACTTTAGTGAGTGTGTAGTGTTGCTGTTTGAGCAGAAACAACATCTGCTCATCTGCAAAGTTATGATCCTCTTATGATCCTCAAAGCAAAGGGAGATATTTTCTTTTACAGAAATCGCTTTTTAAGGAATACAACAAACGGCTGGTAGGGAATACAATGAACTTCTTCATGGGTTAGTGACATCACTGACCCTAAACTTCAGTAGCCCCGCCCACTGATTCGAGCACGACAAGTAGTAGTAGTTAAATAACAGATGTGACACTAACGCTCGAGCAACTAAGCGATAAACATTCCTCTGAAGAGTGCAAAATGTTGTGCGGTGCCAGGTTATGGACAAACACAGTCGCTGCATTTGATTTGCAGAGAGCCTGAAATTAATAAACAACGCTGTGGATACTTTATTGGATCTGACCGGAACGGGGCAACACATTTATGTGAGTAAAAAAATGTTTACAGTGTCACTATAGCTTTGTCGAAGATCCTGCATTCATGAGCTCAACATGTCTGTGATTGGCTACAATGATCATCACTGCTACCTTTCATGCCATAGATCTAAAGATAATGCCATATATCTAAATATAATATCATAGATCTAAAGATAATGCCATAGATCTAAATATAATGCCATAGATCTAAATATAATGCCATAGATCTAAACATAATGTCATAGATCTAAATATAATGTCATAGATCTAAAGATAATGCCATAGATCTAAAGATAATGCCATAGATCTAAAGAAAATGCCATAGAACTAAATATAATGCCATAGATCTAAACATAATGTCATAGATCTAAATATAATGTCATAGATCTAAAGATAATGCCATAGATCTAAATATAATGCCATAGATCTAAATATAATGTCATAGATCTAAAGATAATGCCATAGATCTAAATATAATATCATAGATCTAAAGATAATGTCATAGATCTAAAGATAATGCCATAGATCTAAATATAATATCATAGATCTAAAGATAATGCCATAGATCTAAATATAATGTCATAGATCTAAAGATAATGCCATAGATCTAAATATAATGTCATAGATCTAAAGATAATGCCATAGGTCTAAAGACAATGCCATAGATCTAAATATAATGCCATAGATCTAAACATAATGTCATAGATCTAAAGATAATGCCATAGATCTAAATATAATGTCATAGATCTAAAGATAATGCCATAGATCTAAATATAATGCCATAGATCTAAATATAATGTCATAGATCTAAAGATAATGTCATAGATCTAAAGATAATGCCATAGATCTAAAGATAATGCCATAGATCTAAATATAATATCATAGATCTAAAGATAATGCCATAGATCTAAAGACAATGCCATAGATCTAAAGACAATGCCATAGATCTAAAGATAATGCCATAGAACTAAAGATAATGCCATAGAACTAAAGATAATGCCATAGATCTAAAGATAATGCCATATATCTAAAGATAATGCCATAGATCTAAATATAATGTCATAGATCTAAATATAATGCCATATATCTGAAGATAATGCCATAGATCTAAATATAATGTCATAGATCTAAATATAATGTCATAGATCTAAAGATAATGCCATAGATCTAAATATAATATCATAGATCTAAAGATAATGCCATAGATCTAAATATAATGTCATAGACCTAAAGATAATGCCATAGATCTAAATATAATATCATAGATCTAAAGATAATGCCATAGATCTAAATATAATGTCATAGATCTAAAGATAATGCCATAGATCTAAAGACAATGCCATAGATCTAAATATAATGTCATAGATCTAAAGATAATGCCATAGATCTAAAGACAATGCCATAGATCTAAAGATAATGCCATAGAACTAAAGATAATGCCATAGAACTAAAGATAATGCCATATATCTAAAGATAATGCCATAGATCTAAAGATAATGCCATAGATCTAAAGATAATGCCATATATCTAAAGATAATGCCATAGATCTAAATATAATGTCATAGATCTAAATATAATGCCATATATCTAAATATAATGCCATAGAACTAAAGATAATGCCATATATCTAAATATAATGCCATAGAACTAAAGATAATGCCATAGAACTAAACATAATGTCATAGATCTAAATATAATGCCATATATCTAAAGATAATGCCATAGATCTAAATATAATGTCATAGATCTAAATATAATGCCATAGAACTAAACATAATGTCATAGATCTAAAGATAATGCCATAGATCTAAAGATAATGCCATAGATCTAAAGATAATGCCATAGATCTAAATATAATATCATAGATCTAAAGATAATGCCATAGAACTAAACATAATGTCATAGATCTAAATATAATGTCATAGATCTAAAGATAATGCCATAGATCTAAATATAATATCATAGATCTAAAGATAATGCCATAGAACTAAACATAATGTCATAGATCTAAATATAATGTCATAGATCTAAAGATAATGCCATAGATCTAAATATAATGTCATAGATCTAAATATAATGTCATAGATCTAAAGATAATGCCATAGATCTAAATATAATATCATAGATCTAAAGATAATGCCATAGATCTAAATATAATGTCATAGATCTAAAGATAATGCCATAGATCTAAAGACAATGCCATAGATCTAAATATAATGTCATAGATCTAAAGATAATGCCATAGATCTAAAGACAATGCCATAGATCTAAATATAATGTCATAGATCTAAAGATAATGCCATAGATCTAAAGATAATGCCATAGAACTAAAGATAATGCCATAGATCTATATATAATGCCATAGATCTAAATATAATGTCATAGATCTAAAGATAATGCTATAGATCTAAATATAATATCATAGATCTAAAGATAATGCCATAGATCTAAATATAATGCCATAGATCTAAAGACAATGCCATAGATCTAAATATAATATCATAGATCTAAAGATAATGCCATAGATCTAAAGATAATGCCATAGATCTAAATATAATATCATAGATCTAAAGATAATGCCATAGATCTAAAGATAATGCCATAGAACTAAAGATAATGCCATAGATCTAAAGATAATGCCATAGAACTAAAGATAATGCCATAGATCTAAAGATAATGCCATAGAACTAAAGATAATGCCATATATCTAAAGATAATGCCATAGATCTAAAGATAATGCCATAGAACTAAAGATAATGCCATATCTAATGTAGCCAATCACAGCAGTGGGCGTTTACACTGAAGTCTCTCAGCAGCCAATCACAGCAGTGGGCGTTTACACTGAAGTCTCTCAGCAGCCAATCACAGCAGTGGGCGTTTACACTGAAGTCTCCCAGCAGCCAATCACAGCAGTGGGCGTTTACACTGAAGTCTCTCAGCAGCCAATCACAGCAGTGGGCGTTTACACTGAAGTCTCTCAGCAGACACGCCCCTTCAAACAGAGCGTTCAGATCAGAAGCTAAAATCAGGGTAGGATTTCTAATTAATAATAATTCTAAATAATTTAATTTCTAATTTATGAAAATTTTTGATGTAAAAATCATACTAACATTGAAAGGAAACATTATTAAACAATAAAACAATGCCGTTCATGACCTGTATCTACTGGACACGCATTGCATTTAATTCCTCAATATGTGTTTGCGCGTCGGGTCGCTGTTGGACAGACGGATGAGTGATGACTGGAGCTCCACTAAACAAAAATTCACTGTAGGTCTTTTGTGAATAAACAGTAATCTGTGATTAGAACTTCATGATGGTCAGAAAACGACCATTCCTGAACTCCTCCTTTAAATTTTTAAGGCACAATTTCAACAACACATTCACACACAGACAAATCAGCATAAAGAGTGACGTATATCAGCAGCGCCACAGACACACACAGAGACATGAAGGATGTGTGCTTGTGTTCTGACCTGTCCTCTTGAGCCTGGACGCGTCTGAGCGACTGATAGAGACTCTTCTCGGCTCTCAGAGCTTCATTCAGCGCCTGCTGCTCCGACACGAGCTGTTGCAGGACACACTGACACACACACACACACAACATGAGTACACACACACACACACTCACACGCATGTACAGGCCGCATCTCATGATCTTACCTGCGGATCAGAGCTCAGTGTGTCATGACGGCCTGCAGCCAGAAGAGAGCGCAACTCTGAAAGCTCCCGCTACAAACACATTAACACACACACACACACACACACACACACACACACACACACACACACACACACACACACACACACACACACACACACACACACAAGGATGGAGACACAATTAGGTCAGTGTTTCTCAAAACTTTTTGGCTCCAAACCCCTCCATTGTCCACACCAATATTTAAAGGCCCAGTGACTTTTCCAGTTGTTCATGATTTATTGGAGACGTTTTTTTTAAATATTATATAGTTTCACATAACTAGAAACATGTATATTCATCCAGGTCTACAACTACCTTGATGTTTGATTGTTTTAGTTTATGTTAATGCTTTTTGTTGTTTTGGGGCTTGAGAACCACTGAATCAGTGTTTATTTCAGCTAGAGAGCTAAATCTCACAGAATAATTCATTCAAGATTTCAGCGGTATTTTATCTGTGGGTGGTTTGGAATAGTCTGCCGCTGATTAGCTTTAATAACCCACTAATCACTGCCTTACTAATATGAACATACTGACAAAAGAGTGTTCAAAGAATCATTCCAGTTATTCAACGAACATATGGCTTTTCCAGAGTTCAGGACATGGACTGTGAAAAGTGATATACAAATAAAAGTGACATGATTTGATGTGTTTTACCTCAGTTTCTCTTTGTTTTCTGAGGGTCAGCTGTAGCTCATCTCTGATCACTTGAATATCTAGATCACCTGAGCTGCTCGTACACCCAGCTGTTCATCATAACACACACACACACACACACACAGAATGAAGGGAATAATTTTAATTGATCAAATGTTGGCTGTACAGCGATGACACTCACCCTGTGCTGAGGAGATCAAAGCCTCACTCTGACCCTGCAGTAACTCCTGCAAACACAACACATTGTTACCACGGTACATCTACACAAAACACATCATTACCGCGGTGCATTAAAACACCTCACATCCACCTCACATCATTACCGCGGTACATTTACACACCTCACATCATTACCGAGGTACATTTACACACCTCACATCATTACCGGTACATTTAAACACCTCACATCATTACCGCGGTACATTTACACACCTCACATCATTACCGCAGTACATTTACACACCTCACATCATTACCGCGGTACATTTAAACACCTCACATCATTACCGCGGTACATTTACACACCTCACATCATTACCGCAGTACATTTACACACCTCACATCCACCTCACATCATTACCGCGGTACATTTACACACCTCACATCATTACCGCGGTACATTTACACACCTCACATCCACCTCACATCATTACCGCGGTACATTTACACACCTCACATCATTACCGCGGTACATTTACACACCTCACATCATTACCTCGGTACATTTACACACCTCACATCATTACCGCAGTACATTTACACACCTCACATCATTACCGCGGTACATTTAAACACCTCACATCATTACCGCGGTACATTTACACACCTCACATCATTACCGCAGTACATTTACACACCTCACATCCACCTCACATCATTACCGCAGTACATTTACACACCTCACATCCACCTCACATCATTACCGCAGTACATTTACACACCTCACATCATTACCTCGGTACATTTACACACCTCACATCCACCTCACATCATTACCGCGGTACATTTACACACCTCACATCATTACCGCGGTACATTTACACACCTCACATCATTACCGCGGTACATTTACACACCTCACATAATTACCGCGGTACATTTAAACACCTCACATCATTACCTCGGTACATTTACACACCTCACATCATTACCGCGGTACATTTACACACCTCACATCCACCTCACATCATTACCGCGGAACATTTATACACCTTACATCCACCTCACATCATTACCTCGGTACATTTACACACCTCACATCATTACCGCGGTACATTTACACACCTCACATCATTACCGCAGTACATTTACACACCTCACATCCACCTCACATCATTACCGCAGTACATTTACACACCTCACATCATTACCTCGGTACATTTACACACCTCACATCCACCTCACATCATTACCTCGGTACATTTACACACCTCACATCCACCTCACATCATTACCGCAGTACATTTACACACCTCACATCATTACCTCGGTACATTTACACACATCCTCACAGGGATGAGAAAGGTAAATGCATTTCATTTTGTAAATATGTTGAAGTCTGTGACCTGTATGAAGGAGTCTTTCTCCTTGAGAAGGTTCTGGAGTCTCTGCAGATCTCTGGCCGCAGAAGCGTCTCTCTCTCTCTCCCGGTTCACATCATGCAGCTCTTGTTCACGTGACAACAGCTGCCGACGCAACTCCTGCAACTGACCCGATCGCTCGGATATCACCCGTCCCAGCCTCTCCCCATAATCCTGAGAGAACATGAGACATGAGGAGACGAGCACACAGGACAGAACAGAGGTCACTGATGATCATCTGCACCTTCATGTCCTGATCTCTGGAGCTGATGGTGTCGAGCAGCTCGGTCAGCTGTCTGTGGTGTTCCTGCAGCTGCCGGCTGCGCTCTGACATCACTTCCTGGAACAGACACTCTTTCACAGAGAGATGAGCCTGGAGCTCCTGCAGCACATCAGCAGTGGACGCCTTTCCCAACAGCACTGACCTGAGCTCCTGTCAACACAGAGATACTCGGTCAAGGCAGGCGTACACTGTGCCAAGTCACAAGCTCCAATCTGATTGGCTGCTTTTACTCAACTTTCTGGAGAGTGTAATTATATCTGAGACTAGTCTAGCGTGTGCATTTACCTCTGTCTCTTTGCTGTGTGTGCGCAAAACCATCTGCAGCTGCTGGATGAGGCCGTCTCTCTCTCGTAAAGCGAGTGTGTGCTTCTCATCGCTCTGCTGCTTCATCCACTCCAGTTTCCGGCAAGTCTCCAATGTTCTCTCTAATTCCAGCTCCTTACTGCGCACCAGAGCATCCAGACCCTGTACACACACACACAAGAGTTAATCACAGCTCAGCAGACAGTCTGTGTACGACGGCACTGTTGACACACACCATGACGGTGTCATTGGTGTTGTTGAGGACACAGCGCAGTCTCTCCAGGTCTCTGTCTTTCTCGCGGAGAACCAGTTGCAGTCGGTGCGCTTCAGCGTCCTTCTCCTCCAGACAGCAGAACTTCTCATCGATGGAACGCTGGAAGACACATCAGAGTGTTAGAGATCCACACACGTGATCGATGGAGCACTAAAACACACACGTCAGGAGCGTTACAGAGATCCACATACGTGATCAACGGAGCACTAAAACACACGTCAGGAGCGTTACAGAGATCCACACACGTGATCAACGGAGCACTAAAACACACACGTCAGGAGCGTTACAGAGATCTGCACACGTGATCGACAGAGCATTAAAACACACGTCAGGAGCGTTACAGAGATCCGCACACGTGATCGATGGAGCACTAAAACACACACGTCAGGAGCGTTACAGAGATCCACATACGTGATCAACGGAGCACTAAAACACACACGTCAGGAGCGTTAAAGAGATCCACACACGTGATCGGCAGAGCACTAAAACACATGTCAGGAGCGTTACAGAGATCCGCACACGTGATCAACGGAGCACTAAAACACATGTCAGGGCGTTACAGAGATCTGCTGCGTGATCGACAGAGCATTAAAACACACACGTCAGGAGCGTTAAAGAGATCCGCACACGTGATCGGCAGAGCACTAAAACACACACGTCAGGAGCGTTACAGAGATCCACATACGTGATCAGCGCACTAAAACACACACGTCAGGGCGTTACAGAGATCTGCACGTGATCGACAGAGCATTAAAACACACGCGTCAGGGCGTTAAAGAGATCCGCTGCGTGATCGGCAGAAACACTAAAACACACGTCAGGAGCGTTACAGAGATCCGCTGCGTGATCGATGGAGCACTAAAACACATGTCAGGAGCGTTACAGAGATCCACACACGTGATCAACGGAGCACTAAAACACACACGTCAGGAGCGTTACAGAGATCTGCACACGTGATCGACAGAGCATTAAAACACACGTCAGGAGCGTTAAAGAGATCCGCACACGTGATCGGCAGAGCACTAAAACACACACGTCAGGAGCGTTACAGAGATCCACACACGTGATCGATGGAGCACTAAAACACATGTCAGGAGCGTTACAGAGATCCACACACGTGATCAACGGAGCACTAAAACACACACGCGTCAGAGCGTTACAGAGATCCGCTGCGTGATCGACAGAGCACTAAAACACACGGCAGGAGCGTTAGAGATCCGCTGCGTGATCAACGGAGCACTAAAACACATGTCAGGAGCGTTACAGAGATCCGCTGCGTGATCAACGGAGCACTAAAACACACGTCAGGGCGTTACAGAGATCCGCTGCGTGATCGACAGAGCACTAAAACACACGTCAGGAGCGTTACAGAGATCCGCACACGTGATCAACGGAGCACTAAAACACACGTCCGGAGCGTTACAGAGATCCGCACACGTGATCGACAGAGCACTAAAACACACGGCAGGAGCGTTACAGAGATCCACACACGTGATCGACAAAGCATTAAAACACACGTCAGGGCGTTAGAGATCCGCTGCGTGATCGACAGAGCACTAAAACACACGGCAGGAACGTTACAGAGATCCACACACGTGATCGACAAAGCATTAAAACACACGTCAGGAGCGTTAGAGAGATCCGCACACGTGATCGACAGAGCATTAAAACACACGTCAGGAGCGTTAGAGAGATCCGCTGCGTGATCAACGAACACTAAAACACACGGCAGGGCGTTAGAGATCCGCTGCGTGATCGACAGAGCACTAAAACACACGCGTCAGGGCGTTACAGAGATCCACACGTGATCAGCGGAGCACTAAACACACACGTCAGGAGCGTTACAGAGATCCACACACGTGATCGACAGAGCACTAAAACACACACGTCAGGAGCGTTACAGAGATCCACACACGTGATCGACAGAGCACTAAAACACACGGCAGGAGCGTTACAGAGATCCACACACGTGATCGACAGAGCATTAAAACACACACGTCAGGAGCGTTACAGAGATCCACACAAGTGATCGACAGAGCACTAAAACACGTCCGGAGCGTTACAGAGATCCACACACGTGATCGACAGAGCACTAAAACACACATGTCAGGAGCGTTACAGAGATCCACACACGTGATCGACAGAGCACTAAAACACACACGTCAGGAGCGTTACAGAGATCCACACACGTGATCAATGGAGCACTAAAACACACACGTCAGGAGCGTTACAGAGATCCACACACGTGATCGATGGAGCACTAAAACACACACATCAGGAGCGTTACAGAGATCCGCACACGTGATCGATGGAGCACTAAAATACACACGTCAGGAGCGTTACAGAGATCCGCACACGTGATCGATGGGGCACTAAAATACACACGTCAGGAGCGTTACAGAGATCCGCACACGTGATCGATGGAGCACTAAAACACACACGTCAGTAGCGTTACAGAGATCCCCACACGTGATCGATGGAGCACTAAAACACACACGTCAGGAGCGTTACAGAGATCCGCACACGTGATCGATGGAGCACTAAAATACACACGTCAGGAGCGTTACAGAGATCCGCATACGTGATCGATGGAGCACTAAAACACACACGTCAGTAGCGTTACAGAGATCCCCACACGTGATCGACGGAGCACTAAGACACACACGTCAGGAGCGTTACAGAGATCCGCACACGTGATCAACGGAGCACTAAAACACACGTCAGGAGCGTTACAGAGATCCACACACGTGATCAACGGAGCACTAAAACACACACGTCAGGAGCGTTACAGAGATCCGCACACGTGATCAACGGAGCACTAAAACACACGTCAGGAGCGTTACAGAGATCCGCTGCGTGATCAGCGGAGCACTAAAACACACGCGTCGGGCGTTACAGAGATCACACGTGATCGACAGAGCACTAAAACACACCGCGTCAGGAGCGTTACAGAGATCCGCTGCGTGATCGGCGAACACTAAAACACACACGTCAGGAGCGTTACAGAGATCCGCACACGTGATCGACAGAGCACTAAAACACACACGTCAGGAGCGTTACAGAGATCCGCACACGTGATCGATGGAGCACTAAAACACACACGTCAGGAGCGTTACAGAGATCCACACACGTGATCGACAGAGCACTAAAACACACACGTCAGGAGCGTTACAGAGATCCACACACGTGATCGACAGAGCACTAAAACACACGTCAGGAGCGTTACAGAGATCCACATACGTGATCAACGGAGCACTAAAACACACGGCAGGAGCGTTACAGAGATCCACACATGTGATCGACGGAGCACTAAAACACACACGTCAGGAGCGTTACAGAGATCCCCACACGTGATCGACGGAGCACTAAAACACACCGCGTCAGGGCGTTACAGAGATCCACACACGTGATCGGCAGAGCACTAAAACACACGTCAGGAGCGTTACAGAGATCCACACACGTGATCGACGGAGCACTAAAACACACACGTCAGGAGCATTACAGAGATCCACACACGTGATCAACGGAGCACTAAAACACACACGTCAGGAGCGTTACAGAGATCCACACACGTGATCGACAGAGCACTAAAACACATGTCAGGAGCGTTACAGAGATCCGCTGCGTGTTTGACGGAGCACTAAAACACACGCGTCAGAGCGTTACAGAGATCCACACACGTGATCAGCGAAGCACTAAAACACACACGTCAGGGCGTTACAGAGATCCACACACGTGATCATCGGCAGAGCACTAAAACACATACGTCAGGAGCGTTACAGAGATCCGCACACGTGATCGACAGAGCACTAAAACACACGTCAGAAGCATTACAGAGATCCGCGCGTGATCGACAGAGCACTAAAACATATCGTCAGGGCGTTACAGAGATCCGCTGCGTGATCGACAGAGCACTAAAACACACACGTCAGGAGCGTTACAGAGATCCACACACGTGATCGTCAGAGCACTAAAACACATTTCAGGAGCGTTACAGAGATCCGCACACGTGATCGACAGAGCACTAAAACACACGTCAGGAGCGTTACAGAGATCCGCACACGTGATCGACAGAGCACTAAAACACACACGTCAGGAGCGTTACAGAGATCCGCACACGTGATCGATGGAGCACTAAAACACACACGTCAGGAGCGTTACAGAGATCCACACACGTGATCGACAGAGCACTAAAACACACACGTCAGGAGCGTTACAGAGATCCACACACGTGATCGACAGAGCACTAAAACACACGTCAGGAGCGTTACAGAGATCCACATACGTGATCAACGGAGCACTAAAACACACGGCAGGAGCGTTACAGAGATCCACACATGTGATCGACGGAGCACTAAAACACACACGTCAGGAGCGTTACAGAGATCCCCACACGTGATCGACGGAGCACTAAAACACACACGTCAGGAGCGTTACAGAGATCCACACACGTGATCGACGGAGCACTAAAACACACACGTCAGGAGCGTTACAGAGATCCCCACGTGATCGGAGCACTAAAACACACGTCAGGAGCATTACAGAGATCCACACACGTGATCAACGGAGCACTAAAACACACACGTCAGGAGCGTTACAGAGATCCACACACGTGATCGACAGAGCACTAAAACACATGTCAGGAGCGTTACAGAGATCCGCACACGTGTTTGACGGAGCACTAAAACACACGTCAGGAGCGTTACAGAGATCCACACACGTGATCAACGGAGCACTAAAACACACACGTCAGGAGCGTTACAGAGATCCACACACGTGATCATCGGCAGAGCACTAAAACACATACGTCAGGAGCGTTACAGAGATCCGCACACGTGATCGACAGAGCACTAAAACACACACGTCAGGAGCATTACAGAGATCCGCACACGTGATCGACAGAGCACTAAAACATATACGTCAGGAGCGTTACAGAGATCGGCACACGTGATCGACAGAGCACTAAAACACACACGTCAGGAGCGTTACAGAGATCCACACACGTGATCGTCAGAGCACTAAAACACATTTCAGGAGCGTTACAGAGATCTGCACACGTGATCGACAGAGCACTAAAACACACACGTCAGGAGCGTTACAGAGATCCGCACACGTGATCGACAGAGCACTAAAACACACACGTCAGGAGCGTTACAGAGATCCGCTGCGTGATCGATGGAACACTAAAACACACACGTCAGGAGCGTTACAGAGATCCACACACGTGATCGACAGAGCACTAAAACACACACGTCAGGAGCGTTACAGAGATCCCCACACGTGATCGATGGAGCACTAAAACACACACGTCAGGAGCGTTACAGAGATCCACACACGTGATCGACAGAGCACTAAAACACACACGTCAGGAGCGTTACAGAGATCCCCTGCGTGATCGATGGAGCACTAAAACACACGCGTCAGGAGCGTTACAGAGATCCACACACGTGATCAACGGAGCACTAAAACACACACGTCAGGAGCGTTACAGAGATCCACACACGTGATCGATGGAGCAACTAAAACACACACGTCAGGAGCGTTACAGAGATCCACACACGTGATCAACAGAGCACTAAAACACACACGTCAGGAGCGTTACAGAGATCCACACACGTGATCGATGGAGCACTAAAACACACGTCAGGAGCGTTATAGAGATCTGCACAAGTGATCCACTGTTTCGTTTGGGTCCAACATTACCGCCTCTGTGGCTAAGAGGTAGATCTCTCAACTCACCACACCAAAATCCTGAGTTTGAGCCCGGCCAGTGATATCGTCATGGACCCGGAAATACTCAGAACAAAGGATCTGCTGGCCTTGTTACTGAGTCCCCCTTCCAACGTCATGAAGCTGTTCTCAGCCGACAAGAAGAGCTGATGGCCAAACATTCTCAACTCCTGGCCGATATGATGAGTACCATCCGCCAGATCTTTGATCACCTTCCCAGTCCTGCACATTTCTCTTTATCACCCCCCAGTGGCGACAGGCCTTCTCCAGTGGTGGAGCACCTACTACCACCTCCCAAGCCTTTCGCTGGAGATCCTAGTTCCTACCAGGGTTTCCTCACCCAGTGCTCCCTCACATTTGAGCGCCAACCCTCCAGTTTTCCCACAGACCGTTCCAAGATTGCTTACATTATTACCCTTCTTTCAGATAAGGCACTCTCATGGGCCTCCGCAGTGTGGCAGTCCCAGGCGGCCTGTTGTAATTCCTACGCAGCGTTTGTGGAAGAGTTTAAGCGAGTGTTTGATCATCCTGTCAGTGGTGGGGAAGCTTCTAGGCACCTACTTACTCTCCGTCAGGGTTCCCGTAGCACGGCAGATTTTGCCATAGAGTTTCGGACCATAGCAGCAAGGAGTGGATGGAATGATGAAGCGCTGAGGGACCAGCTAAGGCTCCCTCATAGCAATGGCCATCAGTCTGAACAATCGTCTGAGAGAGCAGAGAATGGTTCGCCGCCAGGCGTCTCAGTCCCAAGTTCCTCTGAGCAGGTTTGTTTCTCCAGTTAGTGTTCCTTCATTCAGAGCTTCCTTGGCACCTAAACAGCTCCAGTATTCCCTGGAGGATATGCAGTTGAGCCGTTCCAGGCTTTCTCCTAACGAGAGGGAATGGCGCATGATAGAGCATCTGTGCCTCTACTGCGGTGCTTCTGGCCACCGAGCTTTCGGGAAACGCTTGTCCCCGCCCAGCTACAGGAGGACTGTGATGGGGAAATTTAGAGCTCGTCCTGCTAACCCTGTCCTAGCTTTTCCAGCCACTCTTGGGAGGGCCACCAAAACCAGGTTCAGGCTATGAATTGATTCCGGAGCCGCAGGCGACTTCCTTAATCTAACCTTGGGAACTTAAGATCCCTACCCAACTACTTCCTCAAACCCAGGCAGTAATAGACATCTGAAACCAGGCAAAGTCACAGAAGTGAATCAGTTGCTGCGGCTTACCATCTTTCAACACCAGCAGGAGGAGACCTTCTATCTCATTGACTCTCCCGAGTATCCAATTCCACCCTTGGCTGTGCAGACATAATCCCCAGATCGACTGGCCCACTGGCACCATTCTGAACTGGGGTTCCACTTGCCAACTTACCTGCCTGCTACAGAGTCCCTCAGCCCCTAATTCAGAGTTTCATGAGTCTGTTGACCTGTCCCGAGTCCCCAGTGTTTACCATCGGTTCAAGCCGGTATTCAGCAAGTCCCGGGCTACCTCCTTACCACCTCACCGCACTTACGACTGTGCCAATGATCTACTCCCTGGGTCCTGCCCTCCCAGGGATCGGATCTTCTCCTTATCTTCCCCCGAGCACTTAGCTATGGATACCTACATTAAGGAGTCCTTGGCAGCCGGCATCATCCATGCCTCCACTTCCCGGCTGGGGCGGGCTCCTTGATAATCATCTCTACATCCAGCAAAACCAGAGAAGTGTGAATTTCATGCTTCCTAGACTCAGTTTCTTGGGTTCATCGTCACTCCTGGCCACCTGCAGATGGACCCTAAGAAGGTCAAGGCTGTTCACAACTGGTCCACACCTGCCACAGTCAAGGAGGTTCAAAGTTTCATTGGTTTTTTGAACTTCTATAGGCGGTTGATTAAGAATTTCAACTCTGTGGTGGCTCCCTTGACAACACTTACCAAGGGAGGAGGAACCAAGATTCACTGTGGTCCGGAGGCAGCGAGGGTCTTCGAAGATCTCAAGCGTTGCTTCACTTCCGCTCCTATTCTTTTGATCCCTGACCCAGAAAGACCTTTCGTGGTGGAGGTGGATGCCTCAGAGGTGAGGGCGGTCCTGTTACAGAGGGGTGATGATGGAAAATTACACCCTTGTGCCTTCATGTCTCGCCGCCTATCTGATACTAAGCGTAACTACCACGTGGGGGATTGAGAGTTGTTTGCGGTAAAATTTGCCTCTGAGGAGTGGCGCCATTGGCTTGAGGGGGCTCAGCATCCTTTCCAGGTTCTCACGGACCACAAGAACCTGGAATACCTCCAGCAAGCTAAGCGGTTGAACCCACGGCAAATGCGATGGTCCCTGTTTTTAATCGATTCCAGTTTCTCCTATCTTACAGACCCGGCACCAAGAATGTTAAGCCGGATGCCCTGTCTCAAGCTTACTCTCCTGAAACACTTGGCATCAATTATTCCAAGTTCTAGGATCGTTTGTTGGGGGACTTCCTCTGTCCCAGGGCAACATAGTCATCCTGGTGGTTGTAGACCGGTTCTCTAAGGCTGCCCGGTTTATTCCCCTGCTTAAGCTGCCTTCAGCCAAGGAGACTGCTGAGCTCCTCATGAACGATGTCTTCCAGATTTTTGGAATTCCCCTGGACATTGTCTCTGACCAAGGTCCCAAATTCTCGTCCCGGTTCTGGGGAGCCATCTGCAGGCTTATTGGGGGCACAGCCAGCCTATCATCTGGGATCCATCCAGAGACTAATGGCCAGGCAGAACGGATTAATCAGGATCTGGAGACCACCTCTTGGGCCAATTATATAGTTTGTGCTGAATACGCCCACAACACCCTCCAGTCCTCGGCCATTGGATTATATCCCTTTGAGTGCCAGTTTGGATACATCCCCCCATTATTCCCAGAGGAAGAGGCACAAGTTGGTGTTCCCTCGGCCCAGCGCTTTGTTCTACGCTGTAGGCGGACCTGGAGGAAGGCCAGGCATACCCTCCGTCGGACTTCCCAGAGATACCAAAGTCAGGCTAATCGCCATCGCCCGTACGGCCCCTAACTTCCGAGCCGGTCAAAGAGTTTGGTTAGCCACTAAGATCCTGGCTCTCAGGGTCGAATCTAAAAAGCTTTCCCAGAAATACATAGGCCCTTTTCGCATAGCAAGGAAAGTTAACCCTGTTTCTTATTGTTTGTTTCTCCCTCGCTACCTTAAAATTAACCCCACGTTTCATGTCTCTTTACTAAAACCTGTCTTGTCTTCTCCCTTTGTGTTCGGACCAATCAAATTGTCAGGTTGGGCTTTATATGATGATTGACAGATAATACAATGTAATCATCCACCTCACCAAAGAGCGCTTGGGTTGAATTCGTTCTAATCCTAAACGGAGAACTTAAACTATTTATCTTGAAGACTCGAGAGGTGAACTAATCAATTCTGTTTCCGGGACTGCTCGCATTGTTTATAGGGCTGTCACGGCCCAGATCAGACACTGATGACGGAACTAACGACTCAAACCCGAAGACAGGAGAGGTGTAGCATTACTAATCTTTCCAGGGAACAGACGTGATTAAATGTGAGAGGACAAAAGAAAGAACGACTGGGATTCGGAGGTGAGGTGAACTAACAGACTGCATAGCCTGAAGACCCAGCTAAGCTATTAATTAATCATTTCTTAAAGTTTGGCCTTGGATGCATTAGCTTATCATTTATTTCAAATGTGATCAACGTTTGCATAAGTACTAGATGTGTTGGGGAATTTAACATGTGAAATCATCATATTCTGCTGATAATCATATTCTGCTGATATGAACGAAATTACTTGAAAAAAGATTTGATCATTTTGCAGAATGAGATTCAAAGATCCGAGTCTGTAAAATTATCCAAACTTCCTACGACTATGTGTTGCTCAACATACGTAATTTACTCCGTTGCTCTGATTGGTTGTAGGTTTATCCAATTGAGGTCTTTCCTGGTTCGGTTGAAACACGCCCAATAATCACAGCTCAATGGAGCAGTATCAGACTCATATTCTGACTAGAATTGAGTATGACGACGTCAGTCTAGGTGGCACTATGACTGTCACTGAATATTGGCATGTAGATGTGTTCAAGTCAGGACTCTTATCAGACATGTGTAGTTTGAGGCAGATCAGACATTGTATACCCGACTTACAACAACTTCCTGTTTCATGCCAAAACATTGAACTTTGTGAGGCCGCCACGAACACGCCCTTCAGGTAAAACTCAAGATCTTCGCAATTTAACAAAAGGCCTTTAGATTAGACTGTGCAAATATGATTTTGATCTGGTTAAATCTCTAGGAGGAGTTTGTTAAAGTACGATGTCTGGAAATGGCAAAAAGAGAAAATTCTAAATATCTCACTTCCTGTTGGGTTTTCATAGTTTGCACCCAGGGTCTTTTTTGTAGGAATTGGGCTGTTCCATGTGTCTACTGAATTTCATACCTGTACGTGAAACATAGCATGAACGGCGCTTAATTGAAATATTGTAGGTGGCGCTATCGAGCCATTTTGCCACGCCTAATTCTGAAACCCATAACAGACACACATTTTCACCGCT
>CM040935.1:2949411-2951911 GCA_023029165.1 Gobiocypris rarus
AAGGGCAGGAACTCGTCCAGCCACAGCTCGTCCAGCGCCGGCTCCACTCCATCAAACGGGTTCGCCTGCTCCGGAGTGTCCAGTGTAGCTCCTCCGCTACCCAACCCAGGATTCACCAGGACAGGAAGTCTGCTTCCCCGAGGAGTCTGGACGGGCTTGTACACGCAGTCCTGAAGCAGCTCCAGCGCCAGCCGGGATGGAGGCTCATCCAGTGATTCCAGAGATCCGCCGGAGCTCTCCGGGAGTGTGTCCGAGCATGGCCTCTCGGGCACCAGCGTGGTCGAGCTCCCGGTCCCGGTCCGTTCCTCCCCACCGGTGCTTCCAGAGAAGCGTGAGGATGGGCCGCAGGAAGTGCTCCTCGCCACCCGTCGGGGCACTCCACACACGGCCTCGTAGTCGGAGTCGGGCACACGCAGCGCCCGGCACCAGCGCCCGGGAGGGGTGGGGGGGCACTCCTGCGGCTCCACCTCCGCCCAGGACTCGAGCAGGGCGTAGGTCAGGTGGTCCTGCAGCAGGGCGGTGTACGGAGCGGAGGCGGGGGGGGGCGCAGGCTCCTGCCGGTTGGTCCGGAGGTACAGCTCCCCGATGCACTGGCGCAGCCGCTCCTTCTCCTGCAGGAGGCGCTGGACCCGCTGGAGAGACAGCGCCTGCACCCGGGCCAGCACCGTGTCGAAGCGGAACATGCGGTCCAGCATGAAGCAGCACTTGCTGCAGGCGAACTCCCCGCGCCCATCCCGCTGCAGGGCCCGGCCCAGGGCGTGAGACAGGAGCACCTGCAGCCTCCGCGCCGCAGCCGGGCGGAAGAGCCATCGCCGCTGGTTCCCACACAGATCCCGCCCGCAGATCCGGCACGCCTCCTTCATTCCCACCGGCTGTCCTTCGGGTTAACAGGAAAACAGACGACGCGTATTCCAATCAAACACTGTCCTGTTGTTTTACTGAAGTAGGTCTAAAAACAATACTTGAAATATATTTAAGCAGAGGTCAAAGATCATCCTATAGGAAAGGCGCATCTCAATCCCCGAGAGAGGAGTGTGTGTCTCCGCGAGCGCGCGGCCAGAGCAGCTTCCGACGCGGCGCAGATCACGAGCTCAACCGCGCGATATTCCGTGTGTCTCGCGCTCACAGCTCACCGCGCGATATGCGGAGCACGCGCCTCCGTCTCCCTTCATCACCGGAACACACACACACACACACAGCGTGACGCCAGGCGCTACAGTCTCACCGCGCGATACAGAGAAACAGGCTCAGATTCCGCGCGCGCGTCACGAGATGAAGGGAGGCGATGCGCGCTCACACCATCTCTCACAGGAGGAGTGCACCAGCCACCATGACACATCATCACACAATAATACATCGACTGAAATATGATAGGACAAGAAAAAGAACAATAATCTGTGTAATATAATATCCCGCCGTGCAGTGATGCGGCGCTGCGCGTTCTCGCGCCCCTCTGGTGACTGACAGCGAGCGCGCGCCTCTGAATGATGACGCTTCACATGAATATGCGCTTATTATTATTATAAGTTTACTGTTTCTACATAAGATCTACTGTCCTGTCATTTAAATGATGTAATTTCTAATCACAAGCGGCCAGGCCAGATTAATGGCGTGTTATATCTAGGGTATAAATATTAGCCCTGAAGGAGTTTTGGCTCAGTTGGGAACTATAATAATAATAATAATACATTTTATTTATAAAGCACTTTACATGTAAAGAAAATCTCAAAGTGCTACAAAGGCAGGAAAAATAAATAAATAAAGCAGTTAGAGCAATTAAGAATTAAATAAAAAATCAACACAAACATGTAAACACAAAGAAATGTAAACATTGAAAGACTTTCTAAACAGGAATGTTTTTCGTCCCGTTTTAAAAGCGGCAGTGGTTTGTGGAGCTGCAGATGTTCAGGGAGGCGTGGGTGACTTGACTTATATCTGCCAGTCCCAAATGTCATTGGTTGTGAAACATGTTGACCAGTGACCTGACCCCTGACCCTGAACATGACCTGTGCGCCTTAAGATAACCAGAGGCCATTAATCAATAGATTATATAAACTAATACAAATATTTATATACTAAAAATACTGAGTGCGTTACTGTGTTTGAGTGTGTGTTTTTGTGTGTGTGTGTGTGTATGTGTTTGAGTGTGTGTGTGTGTGTATGTGTTTGAGTGTGTGTGTGTGTGTGTGTGTGTATGTGTTTGAGTGTGTGTGTGTGTGTGTGTATGTGTTTGAGTGTGTGTGTGTGTGTATGTGTTTGAGTGTGTGTATGTGTTTGAGAGTGCCCTTGTTTATATAACATTGTGGGGACCAGCCAGCAGGGGCAGTGTGTGTGTGTGTGTGTGTGTGTGTGTGTGTGTGTGTGTGTGTGTGTGTGTGTGTGTGTGTGTGTGTGTGTGAGTGTGTGTGTGTGTGTGTGTGTGTGTGTGTGTGTGTGTGTGTGTGTGTGTGTGTGTGTGTGTGTGTGTGTGTGTGTGTGTGTGTGTGTGATGGGTAGGTTT
>CM040935.1:2954411-2961911 GCA_023029165.1 Gobiocypris rarus
GTGTGTGTATCAGTGAGTGTGTATCAGTGAGAGTGTGTATCAGTGAGTGTGTGTGTATCAGTGAGAGTGTGTATCAGTGAGAGTGTGTATCAGTGAGTGTGTGTGTATCAGTGAGTGTGTGTATCAGTGAGAGTGTGTATCAGTGAGTGTGTGTGTATCAGTGAGTGTGTGTGTATCAGTGAGAGTGTGTATCAGTGAGTGTGTGTGTATCAGTGAGTGTGTGTGTATCAGTGAGTGTGTGTGTATCAGTGAGAGTGTGTATCAGTGAGAGTGTGTATCAGTGAGTGTGTGTATCAGTGAGTGTGTATCAGTGAGTGTGTGTGTATCAGTGAGTGTGTGTGTATCAGTGAGTGTGTGTGTATCAGTGAGTGTGTGTGAGAGTGTGTATCAGTGAGAGTGTGTATCAGTGAGTGTGTATCAGTGAGAGTGTGTATCAGTGAGTGTGTGTGTATCAGTGAGTGTGTATAAGTGAGTGTGTGTGTGTATCAGTGAGAGTGTGTATCAGTGAGTGTGTGTGTATCAGTGAGAGTGTGTATCAGTGAGTGTGTGTGTATCAGTGAGTGTGTGTGTATCAGTGAGAGTGTGTATCAGTGAGTGTGTGTGTATCAGTGAGAGTGTGTATCAGTGAGAGTGTGTATCAGTGAGTGTGTGTGTATCAGTGAGAGTGTGTATAAGTGAGTGTGTGTGTATCAGTGAGAGTGTGTATCAGTGAGTGTGTGTGTATCAGTGAGAGTGTGTATCAGTGAGAGTGTGTATCAGTGAGTGTGTGTGTATCAGTGAGAGTGTGTATCAGTGAGTGTGTGTGTATCAGTGAGTGTGTGTGTATCAGTGAGAGTGTGTATCAGTGAGAGTGTGTGTATCAGTGAGAGTGTGTATCAGTGAGTGTGTGTGTATCAGTGAGAGTGTGTATCAGTGAGTGTGTGTGTATCAGTGAGTGTGTGTGTATCAGTGAGTGTGTGTGTATCAGTGAGAGTGTGTATCAGTGAGAGTGTGTATCAGTGTGAGTTACTCTCACCTGCATCTCTTGTTGAACACGCAGCCTCTCGCGGCCCAACTCCTCTTGATAAAACTGCAAAGAAACAATCATTACAGCTCCACAATCATAACATCTGTCACTCTAAGCTGATTTTTATGATGTTTATACTGAAATAAACACAGACGTGTGAGCTGAAGGTGTAGGGTAAACACTGGTCATCAGTGGCTGTATCTGGAAACTTAAACTGTGACTTTCAAGGCACCTGACGAATCTGATGTCCTAACCCTTCTTAGGAGTGAACAGTTTAATGATCCACAGCAGAATAAAGAGAGCTTTGGTGAGGACTAAAAATGTTGGTCAAAAACATACATTTACACACAAACTGACAAGCAACCGCAACTTTCAGACGCCATCTTTCTTTTTCCAGCTCAACTGTCACTGAATGGAACGCACAGGATTGTGGGATATCAAAAGCAGTGAAGGATACATCTATGCTGCCTTCAACACTCGATCAGATCAGCCGTGTCGTCATCAGAGCCAATCAGAAACAGCCGTGTCGTCATCAGAGCCAATCAGAAACAGCCGTGTCGTCATCAGAGCCAATCAGAAACAGCCGTGTCGTCATCAGAGCCAATCAGAAACAGCCGTGTCGCCATCAGAGCCAATCAGAAACAGCCGTGTCGTCATCAGAGCCAATCAGAAACAGCCGTGTCGCCATCAGAGCCAATCAGAAACAGCCGTGTCGCCATCAGAGCCAATCAGAAACAGCCGTGTCGCCATCAGAGCCAATCAGAAACAGCCGTGTCTTCATCAGAGCCAATCAGAAACAGCCGTGTCTTCATCAGAGCCAATCAGAAACAGCCGTGTCTTCATCAGAGCCAATCAGAAACAGCCGTGTAGTCATCAGAGCCAATCAGAAACAGCCGTGTGCCATCAGAGCCAATCAGAAACAGCCGTGTCGCCATCAGAGCCAATCAGAAACAGCCGTGTCGCCATCAGAGCCAATCAGAAACAGCCGTGTCTTCATCAGAGCCAATCAGAAACAGCCGTGTCGTCATCAGAGCCAATCAGAAACAGCCGTGTCGCCATCAGAGCCAATCAGAAACAGCCGTGTCTTCATCAGAGCCAATCAGAAACAGCCGTGTGCCATCAGAGCCAATCAGAAACAGCCGTGTCGCCATCAGAGCCAATCAGAAACAGCCGTGTCGCCATCAGAGCCAATCAGAAACAGCCGTGTCGTCATCAGAGCCAATCAGAAACAGCCGTGTCGCCATCAGAGCCAATCAGAAACAGCCGTGTCGCCATCAGAGCCAATCAGAAACAGCCGTGTCTTCATCAGAGCCAATCAGAAACAGCCGTGTCTTCATCAGAGCCAATCAGAAACAGCCGTGTCTTCATCAGAGCCAATCAGAAACAGCCGTGTCGCCATCAGAGCCAATCAGAAACAGCCGTGTCGCCATCAGAGCCAATCAGAAACAGCCGTGTCTTCATCAGAGCCAATCAGAAACAGCCGTGTCCATCAGAGCCAATCAGAAACAGCCGTGTCTTCATCAGAGCCAATCAGAAACAGCCGTGTCTTCATCAGAGCCAATCAGAAACAGCCGTGTCTTCATCAGAGCCAATCAGAAACAGCCGTCGCCATCAGAGCCAATCAGAAACAGCCGTGCCATCAGAGCCAATCAGAAACAGCCGTGTCTTCATCAGAGCCAATCAGAAACAGCCGTGTGTTATCAGTAACAACCAGAAACAACCGCAGTCGTTATCAGAGCTGCAATCTGAGAAGCCCGTGTGCGCCATCAGAGCCAATCAGAAACAACCGTGCCGCCATCAGAACCGATCCAGAAACAAGTCTCAGCGTAATGGCATCAGGCCAATCAGAAAGTCAGCCGTTCCATACAAGTTCAGTACAACAGGAAGTGCTAGGGCTAGTTTTGAACAGACGGTGTTCCTCGCTGAGGCGTTAGTCCCCTCGCTCAGCCGCCTCACTGAACAGAGTGTCTTCATCAGAGCCAATCAGGAAACAGCGTTGATATTCCATAACAGGCGATGCTCAAAGTTCAACTTGTGTGTGTCAGGAATCATTGTGTGTGTGTGTGTGTGTGTGTGTGTGTGGACACAGACATCACTTCCTCCACACACATCACTTCCTCCACACACATCACTTCCTCCACACACATCACTTCCTCCTCATCACTTCCTCCACACACATCACTTCCTCCACACACATCACTTCCTCCTCCACACACATCACTTCCTCCACACACATCACTTCCTCCACACACATCACTTCCTCCACACACATCACTTCCTCCACACACATAACTTCCTCCACACACATCACTTCCTTCACACATATCACTTCCTCCTCCACACACATCCCTCCACACACATCACTTCCTTCACACATATCACTTCCTCCTCCACACATCACTTCCTCCTCCACACACATCACTTCCTCCACTCACATCACTTCCTTGAGTGTGTGTGTGTGTGTGTGTGTGAGTGTGTGTGTGTGTGTGTGTGTGTATTTGAGGCGTGTTTGAGTGTGTGCTGTGTTTGAGGTGTGTGCCTCCACACATATCACTTCCTCCTCCACACACATCACTTCCTCCACTCACATCACTTCCTCCTCCACACACATCACTACCGCCACACACATCACTTCATCCACACACATCACTTCCTCCTCCACACACATCATTTCCTCCACACACATCACTTCCTCCTCCACACACATCACTTCCTCCTCCACACAAATCACTTCCTGCTCCGCACACATCACCTCCTCCACACACATCACTTCCTGCTCCGCACACCTAACTCCTGCAAACATCACCTCCTCCTCCACACATCACTTCCTCCACACACATCACTTCCTCCGCACACATCACTTCCTCCACACAGATCACTTCCTCCTCCACACACATCACTTCCACACACATCACTTTCTCCTCCACACACATCACTTCCTCCACACACATCAATTCCTGCTCACACACTTCCTGCTCCAAAACATCACCTCCTCCTCCACACACATCACTTCCTCCACACACATCACTTCCTCCGCACACATCACTTCCTCCACACAGATCACTTCCTCCTCCACACACATCACTTCCTTCACACATATCACTTCCTCCTCCACACACATCACTTCCTCCTCCACACACATCACTTCCTCCACTCACATCACTTCCTCCTCCACACACATCACTACCGCCACACACATCACTTCATCCACACACATCACTTCCTCCTCCACACACATCATTTCCTCCACACACATCACTTCCTCCTCCACACACATCACTTCCTCCTCCACACAAATCACTTCCTGCTCCGCACACATCACCTCCTCCACACACATCACTTCCTGCTCCGCACACCTAACTTCCTGCTCCGCACACATCACCTCCTCCTCCACACACATCACTTCCTCCACACACATCACTTCCTCCGCACACATCACTTCCTCCACACAGATCAATTCCTCCTCCACACACATCACTTCCACACACATCACTTTCTCCTCCACACACATCACTTCCTCCACACACATCAATTCCTCCACACAGATCACTTCCTCCACACACATCACTTCCTCCACACACATCACCTCCTCCCGCACACACATCACTTCCTCCACACATATCACTTCTTCCACACACATCACTTCCTCCTCCACACACATCACTTCCTCCACACACATCACTTCCTCCTCCACACACATCACTTCCTTCACACACATCACTTCCATCCACACACATCACCTCCTCCCCCACACACATCATTTCCTCCACACACATCACTTCCTCCTCCACACACATCCTCCTCCACACATCATCCTCCACACACATCACTCTCCACATCACTTCCACACACATCACTTCCTCCACACACATCACTTCCTCCACACACATCACTTCCTCCTCCACACATCACTTCCTCCACACACATCACTTCCTCCTCCACACACATCACTTCCTCCTCCTCACACATCACTTCCTTCACACACATCACTTCCTCCACACATCACTTCCTCACACATCACTTCCTCCACACACATCACTTCCTCCACACACACTCCTCACATCACTTCCTCCACACTCACTTCTCCTCCACACACATCACTTCCTCCCCACATCACTCCACACTCCACACATCATCACTTCCTCCTCTCACACACCTCCACACACATCACTTCCTTCACACATATCACTTCCTCCTCCACACACATCACTTCCTCCTCCACACACATCACTTCCTCCACACACATCACTTCCTCCTCCACACACATCACTACCGCCACACACATCACTTCATGTGTGTGTGTGTGTGTGTGTGTGTGAGTGTGTGTGTGTGTGTGTGTGTGTGTGTATTTGAGTGTGTATGTGTTTGAGTGTGTCGTGTTTAGTGTGTGCGTGTGTTTGAGTGTGTGTGCATCTGTGTGTTGAGTGTGTGTTTGAGTGTGTGCGTGTGTGTGTGTGTTTGAGTGTGTGTGTGTGTGTGTGTTTCTCCTCCACACATCACTTCCTCCACACACATCACTTCCTCCACACATATCACTTCCTCCTCCACACACATCACTTCCTCCTCCACACACATCACTTCCTCCACACACATCACTTCCTCCTCCACACACATCACTTCCTCCTCCACACACATCACTTCCTCCACACACATCACTTCCTCCTCCACACATATCACTTCCTCCACACACATCACTTCCTCCACACACATCACTTTATCCACACACATCACTTCCTCCTCCACACACATCACTTCCTCCCCCACACATTACTTCCTACACACACATCACTTCCTCTTCCACACACATCACTTCCTCCTCCACACACATCACTTCCTCCTCCACACACATCACTTCCTCCTCCACACACATCACTTCCTTCACACATATCACTTCCTCCACACACATTACTTCCTCCTCCACACACATCCCTTCCTCCACACACATCACTTCCTCCTCCTCACACATCACTTCCTTCACACACATCACTTCCTCCACACACATCACCCTCCCGCACACATCACTTCCTCCACACATCACTTCCTTCACACACATCGGCACAATGCCAAAGGATTTCGTCTCATCATGACAGTGGAAACAGCTGAAAACACTCCATCATTTATGGTCACACAGATAAGAGTAAGACGTGCTTTAAACTGTAAAGGGTGTATTTACATCTGTGTACACTCAATGAAACACACTGTGCGTTCTACCGCCCCTGTGGAGCGCAACACACACATGAATGGAAACTAAGGGTGCTTTCACACTTGGTTCGATTGCCCCCCCGCCCCTGCTGGACTGTGTTCATATTATATTATTTGGGTCTGAAGGTGCGTTTGCGTCATCAGAGCAGCAGCTGTTTACCCCGTTGCTTGGTAACGATGGCGCGCGAGAAGGTGGCAAAATGAACAGCGTTGCTCACCTCACTTTTATATTTGTGTTTCTGAGCCGTTGGTGATGGCACTTGCGTCTGTGGTGAATGTACTGCAGATGCTGTAAAGAACGCTGAAGACGTTCTAACATTTTTCAATGTACATTTATGAAATGCTCTTTCTGTAAAGCTGCTTTGAAACAATGTGTATTGTGAAAAGCGCTATACAAATATATTTGAATTGAATTGAAAGACAAGCGAAAATGAGATCTACAGCTCTGCTTGCAGTACGTCACGCTCGTCAGGAAAACACACATTTTTATCAAATCATTTGTCATTAATAGCGGTTCACCTCCGTGATTTAGTATGATTGCGTTCACATCAGTAGTGAGCCGTCCCGGAGTTCACATGAACGAATCCCAGACCACCCTTTATAAGCGGACTCGAGTACGGAAGACAGCGTTCACCTCATCCAAACGCACTGTGACGTCAGTCCAAGCCGGTGCGTTAGTGTGAAAGCACCCTCTAACTCTGCTGTTGGGTTGGTGTGTGGATCGTCTATTCTTCTGCTCTTTTTCCGGTTGTGGTGATTAGTAAAGAGCCATGGCATTAGCGCGCCCCCTGCTGGACGGGAGTGTGGCTCGCCTGGGACTGACCCGTTACAGCCCTGACCCTGCCCAGCATGCACTGGTGTGTGTGCCAGACCTGCGCGTCTCTCTCTCGCTCCAGCAGAGACACTGCCAGCTGCTGCAGCTGCTCCTCCATCTCTCTCACTCTCCGCCTCAGCTCCGTCCTCTCCTCCGTCAGCTCGCAGATCAGACGCTCCTTACAGCACAGCGCCGCGCTCAGCTGCTCGATTCTGCACACACACACACACACACACACGTGTCCTTCATATCATTATTATGTAGAATAATATCCTCTAATCTGATTGGACAAAAACCTGCAAGAGTTGGTCCAGCTGACCCTTTGCTCAACACTGATGACGAAGGAGGTGACCGGATCTCACCTGTGTCTGTCTGCATCCTCATCAGGCGGTGGGCTCGCGTCTCCTGATGTCTCCTTGGGAACCGTCTCCATGGCGACAGAGGGATGCTGGGAGTGAGATTCAGCCAGGCTGGCCAT
>CM040935.1:2971911-3004411 GCA_023029165.1 Gobiocypris rarus
TGGGTCTCAACAGCATGTCTGTCCCCACCACTGAAGAACAATACGTTGTTGTATTATTTATATTTTGCCAGAAATTATTTATTTTTTCTTCATGATTTTTCTTAACAAGTTATTATTATAATATTTTTTTACGATTTGCAAGAAGCCCAAATAATTAATTTAGCAGGAAAACAATTCACACAACGCAAAGATGACGGACGGATCTGAGGCTTTGATGCTTTAGCCAGCTGGATAACATGAGAAGCAGAATCTGACAACAATCATGTAGAATACATCAAATAAAAAATATACAGGATCAGCGAATGGAATCTTTCCTGCGGCAGCGGCTTAAAGGTCAGACCAAACTCTCCCATGGGCCGCTCGAGTAAACCTCACCAAGAAATCATTTTAATGTAGAATAATGCTATAAACTCTTCACAGAGATGTTGTGAAAGACCCTTTCAGTGATCAGTCCTTAAGACAATCCTCTTTTCTTCTAATCTACAGAGCCTTTAGTGATTCCATGGATGTTAAAGAACCTTTGAACTTCATTATTATTATTAAATGTGTTGAGATGAATAATAAACGCAGATCCTCTCACCGTTCTGTAGACGTCATCGCCGCTGTCCTCAAACTTCAGCTGGATCCTCTCCTCCAGGAAGTAGATGCGGAGCTTGAGGCTGAAGTTCTCCTTCTTCAGGTCATTGAGGTGCTGTGAGAGAGTTCGGTACGTGTTAGACATGTCCGGTGTGTGTGTGCGTGTGTGTGTGTGTGGGCATCACACAGTCCTTCCACCACCGCTCGCACACATCACTGTCTAAAAACAACTACAAAAGCACAAACAGAAATAAAAGATCCTGAACTACATGATTGATAATCTTCACACACACACACACAGAATGAGGGCCCGCTGTAGGGGCCCGGGGCCGCAGCGCTGAGAGTCCATCATGAGCTTTAGGACAAACCCCAGAGCGCTGAGCTGTTTTTACTCGGGAAGAAATCCCAGGAATCCCTGACAGCCCAGTCGAGCCAACCAGATCACAGGCTCCAGTCATGTGTGAGATGGAGAGAGCGAGAGAGCGAGAGAGACACACACACACAGGGTTGAGATGGAGGTGAGCTGACTGGACTCTAATAATAGCTGGAGTTGAGGAGCAGGAGCAGTTTATTCCAGCCTCACTCCTCCTGAAAGTCTCTCTGTCCGAGGGCCGGTGTTGCATGATTCACTCTGAACCGGCTGTTGTCAAACTGTCCAGACGTCACTGTGGGCTTCACGACCCTGCTCAACAACAGCTATAAATACAGCGACAGGCAGTGATGTTGATGATGATGAAGAATAACACTAATGTTAGTCTGGCCATCAAAACTAGTGACACAAATTAATCTCTTATATTTGGGCTTCATCTTTCTCTTCTCAAGTTTTCTGAGGTGTTCGGCTACTGCTATAGGAACTGCCATAACCCAGTCATGTCCCAGTCATATCCCAGTCATATCAAAGTCATGTCCCAGTCATATCCCAGTCATATCCCAGTCATATCAAAGTCATGTCCCAGTCATATCAAAGTCATGTCCCAGTCATATCAAAGTCATGTCCCAGTCATATCCCAGTCATGTCCCAGTCATATCAAAGTCATGTCCCAGTCATATCAAAGTCATGTCCCAGTCATATCCCAGTCATATCCCAGTCATGTCCCAGTCATATCCCAGTCATATCAAAGTCATGTCCCAGTCATATCAAAGTCATGTCCCAGTCATATCAAAGTCATGTCCCAGTCATATCAAAGTCATGTCCCAGTCATATCAAAGTCATGTCCCAGTCATATCTTAGTCATATCCCAGTCATGTCCCAGTCATATCCCAGTCATATCAAAGTCATGTCCCAGTCATATCCCAGTCATATCAAAGTCATGTCCCAGTCATATCCCAGTCATATCCCAGTCATGTCCCAGTCATATCAAAGTCATGTCCCAGTCATATCCCAGTCATATCAAAGTCATGTCCCAGTCATATCCCAGTCATATCAAAATCATGTCCCAGTCATATCCCAGTCATATCAAAGTCATATCCAGTCATGTCCCAGTCATATCAAAGTCATGTCCCAGTCATATCCCAGTCATGTCCCAGTCATATCAAAGTCATGTCCCAGTCATATCCCAGTCATGTCCCAGTCATATCAAAGTCATGTCCCAGTCATATCCCAGTCATATCCCAGTCATGTCCCAGTCATATCAAAGTCATGTCCCAGTCATATCCCAGTCATGTCCCAGTCATATCAAAGTCATGTCCCAGTCATATCAGTCATGTCCCAGTCATATCAAAGTCATGTCCCAGTCATATCCCAGTCATATCAGTCATGTCCCAGTCATATCAAAGTCATGTCCCAGTCATATCCCAGTCATGTCCCAGTCATATCAAAGTCATGTCCCAGTCATATCCCAGTCATATCCCAGTCATGTCCCAGTCATATCCCAGTCATATCCCAGTCATGTCCCAGTCATATCAAAGTCATGTCCCAGTCATATCCCAGTCATATCCCAGTCATGTCCCAGTCATATCCCAGTCATATCAAAGTCATGTCCCAGTCATATCCCAGTCATATCCCAGTCATGTCCCAGTCATATCAAAGTCATGTCCCAGTCATATCCCAGTCATGTCCCAGTCATATCCCAGTCATGTCCCAGTCATATCAAAGTCATGTCCCAGTCATATCCCAGTCATGTCCCAGTCATATCAAAGTCATGTCCCAGTCATATCAAAGTCATGTCCCAGTCATATCCCAGTCATGTCCCAGTCATATCCCAGTCATATCAAAGTCATGTCCCAGTCATATCCCAGTCATGTCCCAGTCATATCCCAGTCATATCCCAGTCATGTCCCAGTCATATCAAAGTCATGTCCCAGTCATATCCCAGTCATATCAAAGTCATGTCCCAGTCATATCCCAGTCATATCAAAATCATGTCCCAGTCATATCCCAGTCATATCAAAGTCATATCCCAGTCATGTCCCAGTCATATCAAAGTCATGTCCCAGTCATATCCCAGTCATATCCCAGTCATGTCCCAGTCATATCAAAGTCATGTCCCAGTCATATCCCAGTCATGTCCCAGTCATATCAAAGTCATGTCCCAGTCATGTCCCAGTCATGTCCCAGTCATATCCCAGTCATGTCCCAGTCATGTCCCAGTCATATCCCAGTCATGTCCCAGTCATGTCCCAGTCATGTCCCAGTCATGTCCCAGTCATATCCCAGTCATATCAAAGTCATATCCCAGTCCTGTCCCAGTCATATCAAAGTCATGTCCCAGTCATATCCCAGTCATGTCCCAGTCATATCAAAGTCATGTCCCAGTCATATCCCAGTCATGTCCCAGTCATATCAAAGTCATGTCCCAGTCATATCAAAGTCATGTCCCAGTCATATCCCAGTCATATCCCAGTCATGTCCCAGTCATATCCAGTCATATCAAAGTCATGTCCCAGTCATATCCCAGTCATATCCCAGTCATGTCCCAGTCATATCAAAGTCATGTCCCAGTCATATCCCAGTCATGTCCCAGTCATATCCCAGTCATGTCCCAGTCATATCAAAGTCATGTCCCAGTCATATCCCAGTCATGTCCCAGTCATATCAAAGTCATGTCCCAGTCATATCAAAGTCATGTCCCAGTCATATCCCAGTCATATCCCAGTCATGTCCCAGTCATATCCCAGTCATATCAAAGTCATGTCCCAGTCATATCCCAGTCATATCAAAGTCATGTCCCAGTCATATCCCAGTCATATCAAAGTCATGTCCCAGTCATATCCCAGTCATATCAAAATCATGTCCCAGTCATATCAAAGTCATATCCCAGTCATGTCCCAGTCATATCAAAGTCATGTCCCAGTCATATCCCAGTCATATCCCAGTCATGTCCCAGTCATATCAAAGTCATGTCCCAGTCATATCCCAGTCATGTCCCAGTCATATCAAAGTCATGTCCCAGTCATGTCCCAGTCATGTCCCAGTCATATCCCAGTCATGTCCCAGTCATGTCCCAGTCATATCCCAGTCATGTCCCAGTCATGTCCCAGTCATATCCCAGTCATGTCCCAGTCATGTCCCAGTCATATCCCAGTCATATCAAAGTCATATCCCAGTCATGTCCCAGTCATATCAAAGTCATGTCCCAGTCATATCCCAGTCATGTCCCAGTCATATCAAAGTCATGTCCCAGTCATATCCCAGTCATGTCCCAGTCATATCAAAGTCATGTCCCAGTCATATCCCAGTCATGTCCCAGTCATATCAAAGTCATGTCTCGGTCATATCCCAGTCATGTCCCAGTCATATCCCAGTCATGTCCCAGTCATATCCCAGTCATATCAAAGTCATGTCCCAGTCATGTCCCAGTCATATCCCAGTCATGTCCCAGTCATGTCCGAGTCATGTCCCAGTCATATCCCAGTCATATCAACGTCATGTCCCAGTCATTTCCCAGTCATAACAAAGTCATGTCCCAGTCATATCAAAGTCATGTCCCAGTCATATCCCAGTCATGTCCCAGTCATATCCCAGTCATGTCCCAGCCATATCCCAGTCATATCAAAGTCATGGCCCAGTCATATCCCAGTCATATCCCAGTCATGTCCCAGTCATGAACCAGGCATATCCCAGTCATGAACCAGGCATATCCCAGTCATATCCCAGTCATGTCCCAGTCATATTCCAGTCATATCAAAGTCATGTCCCAGTCATATCCCAGTCATGTCCCAGCCATATCCCAGTCATGTCCCAGTCATATTCCAGTCATATCAAAGTCATGTCCCAGTCATATTCCAGTCATATCAAAGTCATGTCCCAGTCATATCCCAGTCATGTCCCAGCCATATCCCAGTCATGTCCCAGTCATATTCCAGTCATATCAAAGTCATGTCCCAGTCATGTCCCAGTCATATCCCAGTCATGTCCCAGCCATATCCCAGTCATGTCCCAGTCATATCAAAGTCATGTCCCAGTCTCATGTCCCAGTCATATCCCAGTCATGTCCCAGCCATGTCTCAGCCATATCCCAGTCATGTCCCAGTCATATCCTAATCATGTCCCAGTTCTGTCCCAGTCATATGCCAGCCATGTCCCAGTCATATCCCAGTCATGTCCCAATCATGAACCAGGCATATCCCAGTCATGTCCCAGTCATGTCCCAGTCATATCCCAGTCATGTCCCAGCCATATCCCAGTCATGTCCCAGTCATATCAAAGTCATGTCCCAGTCTCATGTCCCAGTCATATCCCAGTCATGTCCCAGCCATGTCCCAGCCATATCCCAGTCATGTCCCAGTCATATCCTAATCATGTCCCAGTTCTGTCCCAGTCATATGCCAGCCATGTCCCAGTCATATCCCAGTCATGTCCCAATCATGAACCAGGCATATCCCAGTCATGTCCCAGTCATGTCCCAGTCATGAACCAGGCATATCCCAGTCATGAACCAGGCATATCCCAGTCATATCCCAGTCATGTCCCAGTCATATTCCAGTCATATCAAAGTCATGTCCCAGTCATATCCCAGTCATGTCCCAGCCATATCCCAGTCATGTCCCAGTCATATTCCAGTCATATCAAAGTCATGTCCCAGTCATATCCCAGTCATGTCCCAGCCATATCCCAGTCATGTCCCAGTCATATCAAAGTCATGTCCCAGTCATATCCCAGTCATGTCCCAGCCATATCCCAGTCATATCCTAATCATGTGCCAGTTCTGTCCCAGTCATATGCCAGTCATGTCCCAATCATGAACCAGGCATATCCCAGTCATGAACCAGGCATATCCCAGTCATGTCCCAGTCATATTCCAGTCATATCAAAGTCATGTCCCAGTCATGTCCCAGCCATATCCCAGTCATGTCCCAATCATGAACCAGGCATATCCCAGTCATGTCCCAGTCATATTCCAGTCATATCAAAGTCATGTCCCAGTCATGTCCCAGCCATATCCCAGTCATGTCCCAGTCATATCAAAGTCATGTCCCAGTCATATCCCAGTCATATCCCAGTCATGTCCCAGTCATATCCCAGTCATGTCTCGGTCATATCCCAGTCATGTCCCAGTCATATCCCAATCATGTCCCAATCATGTCCCAGTCATGTCCCAGTCATATCCTAGTCATATCCTAGTCATGTCCCAGTCATATCCCGGTCATATCAAAGTCATGTCCCAGTCCTATCCCCATCTGCAGACATTCTCATTCAGATCTGATGGACGGGCCATTGAGAGTCCTCATACGACAGCTCGTCTGGACAATGGATGATGTATGTTTGTATGTATGGATGGATGATGTATGTATGTATGAATGGATGATGTATGTATGTATGTATGGATGGATGATGTATGTATGTATGGATGGATGATGTATGTATGTATGGATGGATGATGTATGTATGGATGGACGGGTTCAGATCATGGATGGTAATACAGTTTCAATTATGTAATTATATATGGGGTTTGTTATAAAATCTCACCTGTTCAAACTCTCTCAGCGTGTGTGTTTGAAGAGGAACTTTATCAGAGTCTTCACTCAGACAGTCTACAAACATATAAACCGTTATTTGCACATATATATATATATATATATATATATATATATATATATATATATATATATATATATATATATATATATATATATTCACTGTCTAAGCATATATACAGGTATATATAACGATCAGGGATAACATTATGAATTTGATCATTTTTTTAATATATTTGAGCTCCAGTAGCTCGTCTGTTTGATCGGACCACACGGGCCAGCCTTCGCTCCACACGTGCATCAATGAGCCTGGGCCGCCCATGACCCTGTGGCCGGTTCTCCACTGTTCCTTCCTTGGAGCACTTTTGATAGATCCTGACCACTGCAGACCGGGAACACCCCACAAGAGCTGCAGTTTTGGAGATGCTCTGACCCAGTCGTCTAGCCATCACAATCTGGCCCTTGTCAAACTCGCTCAAATCCTTACGCTTGCCCATTTTTCAACTTTGAGGACAAAATGTTCACTTGCTGCCTAATATACCCCGCCCACTAAAAGGAGCCGTGATGAAGAGATCATCAGTGTTATTCACTTCACCTGTCAGTGGTCATAATGTTATGCCTGATCGGTGTGTTAGTGCATGTGTGTGCGTGTGTGTTTTACCTGTCATGTAACCAGTAGCTCTGCACACATTTCCCTCTCCATCCACAACAAAATCCCTGAGGAAGACAGAACAGACTCATAAATCATGAGTTTCCACACACACACACACACACACACACACACACACATTACATCTTTCAAGTATTCATATTCTTGTGTAATCGACGCACCATCCTAAATGAGCCCGTCCCGTGCGTGATGCCCAAAATTTTGAATATTCCTATCTAATATGATTTATGACCTGCAAGGTTGCCAGAGTAATAATTATACACTGTTAATAATAGGCCAGAGGAGAACTGGCACCCCGACTGAGTCTGGTTTCTCCCAAGGTTTATTTTTCTCCATCATGCCCTGATGGAGTTTTGGTTCCTTGCCACTGTCGCCTTTGGCTTGGCTTGCTCAGTTGGGGACACTCAAATTATGATCCAAGTTACTCAACTAAATATACAAATAGAATTTATTAATTTGGTCATATATAATTCTATAAACTATCCAAATTAAACTAGCCAAATCAAATTTTGTTGCAATGTTGTCCTGTTTAACACTGTGAAGCTGCTTTGAAACAATCGTCATTGTAAAAGCGCTATATAAATAAAGTTGATTGATTGATTACTGAACCACTGCTACACTTTTTTGTGTACAGAAACATGTGTATCCAGTGTGACTTGCGGATACTCGGCTCAGTGTAATTTATTGCTTTATTTATTATATCAATAATTAAATTAATGGAACTTTAGGAATTTGAAAAAACAATATACATAACTTAAATAGGGTTAGACAAATTTAGCCTTTATAAAGGTAAATGCACCTGAAAATCCATTTAAGGGGCAAATAATCCAAATAACGTCCCTTCATGGTGTGAGTGCAGTGTGAGCGGAGGACAGGATTACACGCCTCAGGGACACTCGGGAGTTCGGGAAACACATCCCAAGCATTGCTCACTGAGGGATCTGTAGCTCTTGCTGGGTCTAAACCACAGACTCATCCTCAGATCCAGAATCACCTGAGACGGTGCTGATCCGTCAGTCTCCCAGGTTATGAAATCCCAGAAGCGTGTTCCTGTGGGAAAGTTCCCCTCGCAGGATAAGGCCAGCTGCTTTGGGTGTGTGTGAACGACAGAGAGCAGCTCATCACAGTCATCATGTCTGATCACAGCTTATGGCAGGAAGATCCTAACCCTTCAGATGTACAGTGGACATGAGTATGATGTAATGCACGGATGAATATTAGTCCTGATATCATATAAACTTCGCTGAAATGCGTGCGATAGGCTGCACATATGAAGATCCCTGCGGATCAAATCGTTCATCATCATCACGCGCATCCTCACCTGCTCGCGCTTTCCGCTCCGTCGGTCCAGCTCATCGTGAAACACCGGGCCGTTACCGATCATTCCTCCATCTGTGGCCTTATTCCTCACGGGCAGAACCAAAGCCTTTGTCACAAACGTGATGCTCGTTCGGCATTCTGTGCGCGTGCATGAGGAGGACAGATGCTGCGCGCGCCCGGTCGGTTCGGTTGTCCTACATTCACGGGCTCGAATGAAGAAGGTTACATTTGACCCACATCAGCCGAACCGCGAGAAGGCTTCAGAGCACCAGCTGTACTGCGCATGCGCCTCTCTGCACTGATCAACGTGATCGCAGTAATCACATTTACATTCTCCAGCCGTGATGATGTGATGGTGATGATGATGTGATGATGATATTATGATGTTTTGATGATATTATGATGTTATGATATGATGATGATGTTATGATGATGATGTGATGATGTGATGATGATGATGGTGTGATGATGATGATGTGATGATGTGATGGTGATGATGATGTGATGATGATGATGTTATGATGTGATGGTGATGATGATGTGATGATGATGATGTTATGATGTGATGGTGATGATGATGTGATGATATTTTGATGTTATGATGTGTGTCACATGCCTGTCCTGTCTTGTGTGCACATGTGGGTTTTGTTAGTGTGGCCATGTGCCTCTGTCATTGTTAGTTCCCACCCCCTTGTTATCTCGTTATTGGTTTAATTTGCCCCACCTGTGTTTGCCTCATTCCCTGCTTGATTTCTCCCCTTTATAAGTTCCTGTGTGTTTGCAGTCCTTGTCGGATCGTTGTAATGTCTACGTATGTTTTGAGTTTGTGTTATTTTGATTATGTGTTTCCCCCTCGTGGGTGTTTTGTTTTCAGTTTATGTTTTTGATGTTATGATGATGATGATCACGTGATAGAACGATCCGACCATCAGAGGACTCCTGTTTGCAGTGGAGGGGCTTAACATCAGTCAGGCGGAGCTTAAGGACATATTCAACAAGCATCTAAATTATCCTGTCATCGCCTGGGAGATGGGAATGCTGGGGACACTATCATTTTGGCAGTTTGTGGAGTATACTTATGACCGTGATGGGGGCGGAGTGCCCTGGAGGGGTGGTCTTCCACCTCTTGGGCCACTCCCATTTTTTCCCACAGACTGCCAAGTCCCCAGTCCTCCGATGACCCCTTCGGGGAGAGGGAGGAGGAAGAACGGGGTCACCCCTCCGGTGGTCCCTGTGCCGACGGACCCTGTTCCGGTGGATCGTGTGCCGGTGGATCGTGTGCCGGTGGTCCCTGGGCAGGGGGTCTGTGTTCCGGTTCCGGTGGTCCTTAAGCGGAGGAGGAGAAGGAAGGCGCGCGCCGTGACTGCTCCGGTGGTCCCAGTTCCGGTGGATCGTGTCCCGGTGGTCCCTGTGCCGGTGGATCTTGTCCCGGTGGTCCCTGTGCCGGTGGATCTTGTCCCGGTGGTCCCTGTGCCGGTGGATCGTGTTCCGGTGGTCCCTGTGCCGGTGGATCGTGTTCCGGTGGTCCCTGTGCCGGTGGATCGTGTTCCGGTGGTCCCTGTGCCGGTGGATCGTGTTCCAGGGATTCCTGATCCGGTGGTTCCTAGTCCGGTGGTCCCAGTTCCGGTGGACCGTGTGCCGGAGGTCCCGTTTCCGGCGGACTCTGTGCTGGATGTGCCACCCCGGCCGCCTGAACTCTGCTGGCCACTCCGGCCCCCCCGGCCGCCTGAACTCTGTTGGCCACTCCGGCCCCCCCGGCCGCCTGAACTCTTTGTGTTCCCTGTCCCTCCCTTGGTTTCCCCTTCCTTATCTATTTCTCCCTGGTCTGTCCCTCCCGTCCCGCCCTGGTCTGTCCCTCCCGTCCCGCCCTGGTCTGTCCCTCCCGTCCCCGCCCTGGTCTGTCCCTCCCGTCCCGCCCCTGGTCTGTCCCTCCCGTGCCGCCCTGGTCTGTCCCTCCCGTGCCGCCCTGGTCTGTCCCTCCCGTGCCGCCCTGGTCTGTCCCTCCCGTGCCGCCCTGGTCTGTCCCTCCGTGCCGCCCTGGTCTGTCCCTCCCGTGCCGCCGTGGTCTGTCCCTCCGTGCCGTCCTGGTCTGTCCCTCCCGTGCCCGTCCTGGTCTGTCCCTCCCGTGCCGTCCCTGGTCTGTCCCTCCCGTGCCGCCCTGGTCTGTCCCTCCCGTGCCGCCCTGGTCTGTCCCTCCCGTGCCGTCCTGGTCTGTCCCTCCCGTGCCGTCCTGGTCTGTCCTCCCGTGCCCCTGGTCTGTCCCTCCCGTGCCGCCCTGGTCTGTCCCTCCCGTCCCGCCCTGGTCTGTCCCTCCCGTGCCGTCCTGGTCTGTCCCTCCCGTGCCGTCCTGGTCTGTCCCTCCCGTGCCCCTGGTCTGTCCCTCCCGTGCCGCCCTGGTCTGTCCCTCCCGTGCCGCCCTGGTCTGTCCCTCCCGTGCCGCCCTGGTCTGTCCCTCCCGTGCCGCCCTGGTCTGTCCCTCCCGTGCCGCCCTGGTCTGTCCCTCCCGTGCCGCCGTGGTCTGTCCCTCCCGTGCCGTCCTGGTCTGTCCCTCCCGTGCCGTCCTGGTCTGTCCCTCCCGTGCCGTCCTGGTCTGTCCCTCCCATGCCGCCCTGGTCTGTCCCTCCCGTCCCGCCCTGGTCTGTCCCTCCCGTGCCGCCCTGGTCTGTCCCTCCCGTGCCGTCCTGGTCTGTCCCTCCCGTGCCGCCCTGGTCTGTCCCTCCCGTGCCGCCCTGGTCTGTCCCTCCCGTCCCCGCCCTGGTCTGTCCCTCCCGTGCCGCCCTGGTCTGTCCCTCCCGTGCCGCCCTGGTCTGTCCCTCCCGTCCCGCCCTGGTCTGTCCCTCCCGTCCCGCCTGGTCTGTCCCTCCCGTGCCGCCCTGGTCTGTCCCTCCCGTGCCGCCCTGGTCTGTCCCTCCCGTGCCGCCCTGGTCTGTCCCTCCGTCCCTCCCTGGTCTGTCCCTCCCGTGCCCCCTGGTCTGTCCCTCCCGTCCCTCCCTGGTCTGTCCCTCCGTGCCGTCCTGGTCTGTCCCTCCCGTGCCGTCCCTGGTCTGTCCCTCCCGTGCCGTCCTGGTCTGTCCCTCCCGTGCCGTCCTGGTCTGTCCCTCCCGCCCCGCCCTGGTCTGTCCCTCCCGTGCCCTGGTCTGTCCCTCCCGTGCCGCCCCCCTGGTCTGTCCCTCCCGTGCCCGCCCTGGTCTGTCCCTCCCGTGCCGCCCTGGTCTGTCCCTCCTGCCCCGCCCTGGCCTGTCCCTCCCGGCCCCGCCCTGGTCTGTCCCTCCCGTGCCCCCTGGTCTGTCCCTCCCGTGCCGCCCTGGTCTGTCCCTCCCGTCCCCGCCCTGGTCTGTCCCTCCCCGTCCCGCCCTGGTCTGTCCCTCCGTCCCGCCCTGGTCTGTCCCTCCCGTCCCGCCCTGGTCTGTCCCTCCCGTGCCGCCCTGGTCTGTCCCTCCCGTGCCCCCTGGTCTGTCCCTCCCGTGCCCCTGGTCTGTCCCTCCCGTGCCGCCCTGGTCTGTCCCTCCCGTGCCGCCCTGGTCTGTCCCTCCCGTGCCGCCCTGGTCTGTCCCTCCCGTCCCCCCTGGTCTGTCCCTCCCGTGCCGCCCTGGTCTGTCCCTCCCGTCCCGCCCTGGTCTGTCCCTCCCGTGCCGCCCTGGTCTGTCCCTCCCGTGCCCGCCCTGGTCTGTCCCTCCCGTCCCCGCCCTGGTCTGTCCCTCCGTCCCTAGTGGAGCGTCTGGTAGCCGCTCCCAAGGAGGGTAATGTCACATGCCTGTCCTGTCTTGTGTGCACATGTGGGTTTTGTTAGTGTGGCCATGTGCCTCTGTCATTGTTAATTCCCACCTCCTTGTTATCTTGTTATTGGTTTAATTTGCCCCACCTGTGTTTGCCTCATTCCCTGCTTGATTTCTCCCCTTTATAAGTTCCTGTGTGTTTGCAGTCCTTGTCGGATCGTTGTAATGTCTACGTCTCCCGCTTCCCTGTTGAGTCCCTGCGTTGGTATGTTTTGAGTTTGTGTTATTTTGATTATGTGTTTCCCCCTCGTGGGTGTTTTGTTTTCAGTTTATGTTTTGTTTGTAAATAAATCCCCTTTATACTGCACTTGAGTCCTCGCACCCGTTTGTCCCTCGTTTTCTGTGATCTCACGTGATAATGTGATGATGATGATGATGTGATGATGATATTATGATGTTATGATGATGTGATGATGTTATGATGTGGGGCCTATACCATGATGCCGGTTTAGCTGGCTAGCCAGATATGTTTAAGCTTAGTTTTTAGGTACTATGAAAGTAGCTCGGCTTTAATCGGTGTTAGTTGCAATGGTATCTTACGCTGCACGGCTAACCTGCTCCGGGGCAGGTTATGTTCTGGATTCGAGATCTGAGATTTAAGTTTGACCAATCAGCTGTGAGCAAAGTGACTCATCTCTGATGCAATAAAGCCACTCCCCCTGTTTCTCTTGCTCCAAATTAAAGGTCACGACATGATAATATATATATATATATTGTCTTATGATGATTACTTAATATAATAATTGTACAATTATAAATTAAATAGTAAAATATGTTCAAATAGAAATCAGTTATTTTACATTTTAATAATATTTCACAAGATTAAAGTTATAACATACATGCAGACTTGGTGAGCACAAGAGACTGCTTTAAAAAAAATATATATATAGTCTTCTTTGTAAATGCTTTTAAATTCTTTATATATACTTCAATGTCTTTGTTTCAGCAAAAGAGTTTTGAATCACGTTGGCTCTCTCGCGAGAAATGAGTCACATGTGCGTTGAAAGGCATGTGATTGGCTGCTCACTGCTGATGTCACACTTTCACGTGCACGCGCTTCACAAACTCAGGATCAAAGCCTGAACTGATTGGTTTGGTTTTGTCCACTCAAAACTAATCCTATAACCATGAGTTTGTTGATCTACCATCATGGTACAGGCCCGTGATGATGATGTGATGATGTGATGATGTTATGATGTTATGATGTTATGATGTGATGGTGATGATGATGTTATGATGTTATGATGATGATGTTATGATGTGATGATGATGTTATGATGTTATGATGATGTTATGATGTGATGATGTTATGATGACTCACTCAAATTATGATCCAAGTTACTCAACTAAATATACAAATAGAATTTATTAATTTGGTCATATATAATTCTATAAACTATCCAAATTAAACTAGCCAAATCAAATTTTGTTGCAATGTTGTCCTGTTTAACACTGTGAAGCTGCTTTGAAACAATCGTCATTGTAAAAGCGCTATATAAATAAAGTTGATTGATTGATTGATTGATTGATTGATTGATGATGATGTTATGATGATGATGTGATGATGATGATGTTATGATGTGATGATGATGATGTTATGATGTGATGATGATGTTATGATGTGATGATGATAATGTGATGATGTTATGATGTGATGATGTTATGATATGATGATGATGTTATGATGATGATGATGATGATGATGATGATGTTATGATGTGATGATGATGTTATGATGTGATGATGATGTTATGATGTGATGATGTTATGATGTGATGACGTTATGATGTGATGATGATGATGTTATGATGTGATGATGATGTTATGATGTGATGATGATGTTATGATGTGATGATGATGTTATGATGTGATGATGTTATGATGTGACGTTATGATGTGATGATGATGATGTGATGATGTTATGATGTGATGATGATGTTATGATGTGATGATGATGATGATGTGATGATGATGTTATGATGTGATGATGTTATGATGATGATGATGATGTGATGATGTTATGATGTGATGATGATGATGATGTGATGATGATGATGATGTTATGATGTGATGATGATGATGTTATGATGTGATGATGATGATGTGATGATGTTATGATGTGATGATGATGTTATGATGTGTGATGATGATGATGATGATGTTATGATGTGATGATGTTATGATGTGATGATGTTATGATGTGATGATGATTATGATGTGATGATGATGTTATGATGTGATGATGATGTTATGATGTGATATGACGTTATGATGTGATGATATGACGTTATGATGTGATGATATGACGTTATGATGTGATGATGTTATGATGTGATATGACGTTATGATGTGATGATATGACGTTATGATGTGATGATATGACGTTATGATGTGATGATGATATGACGTTATGATGTGATGATGATGATGTGATGATGATGATGTGATGATGTTATGATGATGATGATGTGATGATGATGATGATGTTATGATGTGATGATGTGATGATGATGTGATGATGTTATGATGTGATGATGATGTTATGATGTGATGATGTGATGATGATGATGTTATGATGTGATGATGATGTTATGATGTGATGATGATGATGATGATGATGATGATGATGATGTGATGATGATGATGTTATGATGTGATGATGATATGATGTTATGATGTGATGATGTGATGTTATGATGTGATGATGATGACGTTATGATGTGATGATGATGATGTTATGATGTGATGATGATGACGTTATGATGTGATGATTGATATGACGTTATGATGTGATGATATGACGTTATGATGTGATGATATGACGTTATGATGTGATGATATGACGTTATGATGTGATGATATGACGTTATGATGTGATGATGATGATGTTATGATGTGATGATGATGACGTTATGATGTGATGATGATGACGTTATGATGTGATGATATGACGTTATGATGTGATGATATGACGTTATGATGTGATGATGATGATGTTATGATGTGATGATGTTATGATGTGATGATGATGTTATGATGTGATGATGATGATGTTATGATGTTATGATGTGATGATGATGTTATGATGTGATGATATGATGTTATGATGTGATGATGATGACGTTATGATGTGATGATGATGATGTTATGATGTGATGATGATGATGTTATGATGTGATGATGATGATGTTATGATGTGATGATATGATGTTATGATGTGATGATATGATGTTATGATGTGATGATGATGATGTTATGATGTGATGATGATGATGTTATGATGTGATGATATGACGTTATGATGTGATGATATGACGTTATGATGTGATGATGATGACGTTATGATGTGATGATATGACGTTATGATGTGATGATGATGATGACGTTATGATGTGATGATATGACGTTATGATGTGATGATATGACGTTATGATGTGATGATATGACGTTATGATGTGATGATGATGATGTTATGATGTGATGATATGACGTTATGATGTGATGATGTGATGACAAGTCTTGTCAGCACATGTTAAAGTCAGCCGCTGTTTATGATCATGTTAAATATTGTGCCTTTTAACCCAAATACCATACTTTTACATATTCTTCCGTTATTAAAAAACTGTTACCTTAATTACCTTGAACAAAACTGACAAACATTAACAAGACCTTTGTTTCAAAATATATTCAATAATTTTAGCGATTCTTATTTGCTACTTAAATCTACAACATTTCTGAAAACATCAAATATAAGATCAAATGAGCGCAGAGTCATTGCGCTGCTGCAGATCGGACACATTCCCACATGCATCCTGAAACGTGGATGTTTTGGAAAGTGCCGAGGCAAGCTTGTGTGCCATCTAGTGGTTTAGAGGAAAATCAAATCAAAGGAGCCTTTAGCCCTGTTGTACCCTATTCACTATAGAGATGCCCATGACTATCCCAGGCTTGTAAACTTCTCATATATTTCTCCAGGTTCACTGTCTCAGATAAACATCCAAACCTTTAGTCTTTATAATCAAACATGGGTTGACCCTCTGGGTAATTTGACTCGAACGGGTCACATGATCACACAGGACGCGGAACTGGAATGACAGGAAGAGGAGTTTAATAAATTCAATTGCATACATTTCATTACATTACATTTTTGATTTGATAATGTAATATTTAGTTCATCCACACACAATGAAAGCTTATTAAATATAATGAAATGGCATGTTAGGCATCAATCATTGTTTAAATCCCTAAATATCCTGCCATGTTCACACAACCAACTCTCGTTATTCATCTCTCCTTCCTAAACCTGCAAATCCGGTTCAAATTTAGGACTGTAAAGTCATTCCTAATCCGTTCTGGCTTCATTGTTGCTGTCAGTAATGTGAATCCAGAGTCACTCTGAATCAAACTATATTGAACGGCAGAGCAAAGGGAGATGTCTGCTTCTGACATCACTAACCCTAACATTTACATAACCCCGCCCCCGGGAAGAGCTGCTGTAGTCCAGCACATTCGGGAGTCGCTTTTTAACCATTTTTAACATGCTATGATAATGATCTGTGGGGTATTTTGAGCTGAAACTGCACACACACACTGGGGACATTAGAGACTTATTCTACATCTGGTCAAAAGGGGCATTATATGACCCCTTTAAAACAGCTGATGGGGGGGTCAGGAGAGAGAGAGTGTCAGACATGAGCAGATCCGAGGATCCATGAAAACCACTGCTGCAAAGAAACCTGGGAAGACGCATTACCGGCAGAGACCAGCAGGCGTCAGCACAGCTGAACTAATGCAGAACCCACGAGTCTAACCTCCTCCTGAGTGTCGGACAGAGGCTCTACACGTTCTTCCCGAAGGCCACCCGCGGGCCGGTGCGCGGCGCTCGAGGCTCCATCCCATCAGAGATGATCCAGACGGCCGGGGTGAATCTGCCCCCCTCCATCACCACCCGGATCTCCTCGGCGCGGGCCATCTCCTCCAGCTCCGGGCTGGTCTCCGGACACCAGTCCACCATGAACTTGTCCTTGTTCTCACACATGTTGACCTGCTCCTCCTCCGGCTGCGGCCCGAACAGAGAGTCTGCGGAGAAACACCGGACAAACTGAAGCGCCGTGGACCGGGCCTGACCTCTGACCTGAGCCTTGAGAGCCAACGGGTTTCTCAGAAGCAGAAGTCGGAATAGATGAACTACCACAAATATTGTTTTTGTGCTCCAATAGCAAAAGAAAAATCCATTCACACACACACACACACACACACACACACACACACACACACACACACACACACATGTTGGGTTTTCATGTTTTATGGGGACATTCCATAGGCGTAATGCATTTTATACTGTACAAACCGTATTTTCTATCCCCCTACACTGCCCCTAAACCTACCATCACACACACACACACACACACACACACACACACACACACACGCACACACACACACACACGCACACAGACACACACACACACTGCCCCTAAACCGAACTTCTAGTACTCATAGAGGGCAGACGTGTTTTCTCTCTGCTCCCGCTCTTGCTCTTGCGCTTTGTCCTTTGGTCTTTTTTTCCAAACTCCTGCTTGGCTGGGCTCCTGAGAATACTGAAATGGAATTGATTAACTGGTCCCTCAGCGCGATTGACAAGATTTTTTCACTAAGAAAGGGTGCTCCGGGAGAACCCACCTGCCCGGACGGGACCTTCGCTGCGGGCTACACGATGGACGCCTGGAACACCTGGCAAACCGTGTGTCTAGAAGCTCTGTCCGTGGAGGACGTGGAAGATTTATTCATAATTGGAATTGTGATAGTGGGGTCCCTATTCCTCGGCCTTGGGATTGCCTGACCTATCGGAAGATTGGTAAGACAGCTGCCAGTAAATTCACCCAGCCGCTGTCTGCGGAAATTAACGGGCACTTCGGGGATGTGTGTGACCGACTGAAGGTATTAGATCAGAGAGTGATAATGATTGATGAACTGAACCGTAACATCTCAGTCAGGACTGCGGATGCGCAGGCAAGAGTGGGCTCCATCGGGGGTCAGGCTGGTGAACTTTTACGGACTCTGACCGGTCTGACTGCGAAGCTGGATGAAATGTCTAAGTCACTGCATGAACCGGTTCGCCAAGAACGCTGAGGATCAGAATGGTTTGATTAATTATGATCCGGACAAATTACCGAAGATCAGAAAAATGGATTAATACAAATTAAAAAGTAACTTCTCCTTCTAGCTCTCTCGGTTGGGAGGTCAGCCTGTCAGACGGTTTCTTGCTATCACTCCTGTGCACTGCCTTATCTCTCTTCAAGGACAAGCCATGGAACTGAACTCTGAAAACATCTGAAGTTTTGGCTGACATTCTCACACTCACACCACACATCACTGACTCTTACACCATACATAACCCTCCCAATCCCAGCCCCCCTCCATCCGTCTGCCTCTCACAATCTCTCTCTCTCTCCCCTTGCCTTCATACTCCCACACAAAATCCCAGCACGTGACCACGTGTACTGTTTCATGCTATGTTATGTTTTGTTGCATATGTATGCTTGTGAATCTGCTTTCTATATTCTGGTTCAAAGAATGGCGCGCAATTGAAGGCTGCCTTGGTGTGAACCCCTTAGCTGATTATGTTGTCTTGGTCATCGTATGTCCCATGTCTTGTCACTTTGCTGTTGGAACGGAGTAAGAATACCTACTGTTGCACTTGTGTATACAGTTGTGTTTTTTGTTGTCATATGTCTTGTGTCATGTTACTATGTTGCTTGGAATAGCACCTAAGAAAGCATTGCACCTACTGTTGCACTTGTGTATCTGGTTGTGTGCCAAATAAAGTAAATCTGAATCTGAATCTGAATCTGAAACCTACCCATCACACACACACACACACACAAACACACACAGGCACACACACACAGGCACACACACGGGCATGCACGCATGACACGCACACACACACGCACACGCACACGCACACACACACACTCACACACGCACACACACACACACACAGACACACGGACACACACACGCACACACACACACACACACACACACACACACACACACACACACACACACACACACTGCCCCTAAACCTACCCATCACACACACACACAACCATATAAGGACTCTTTGATTTCCATATGGCTTGAGTGATCTGAGATAGATCACCCTATCCAGAAGTAGTTTGGGTAGTTAGGGTTAATCTTTGATTTGAATCTCTAAAACACACACGGAAAGGGTTCGAGCGTGTGTTATAGTTGAGCTCCGCATCACAGATGGAGAATCTATCGCTCTGCCATCACCAGAGCAGTCAAGAGCACTTCAGGGTTATAGTGCTAAACAGCAAACGCACCACTGGTGTGTGTAAGGGGCCGTCTTAAAATAGTGGTTAAGATACTTATTCTTTGTAAGTCTTGATATTAAAAGTAAATTATTTGTACCTTTGTGTGATTTGTGGGGAATTGTATTGAATCCAGTTAGGCTCAGTTTGACCCGGACCCTAACGAGGGTTTGTGAATGAGGGATCAGTGGACATGTTTTTGGTTTCATGGAGTAAAAGTTATAGTTTATATTTTGAAGCCAAAAGATTAAATTAGACCCTTGGGGTAAGATGGGCCACCCAGAATCATCCTGGGTTCAATGAAATCACTGAACTCACATTCATAGTGTTGCGTTTATTGATCACCTGCCAGGTCGTGCAGCAGGTCCTTCATGAGGTGGCCGATGATGGCGTGAGCGTCGTCACTATGACGATGGAAGCGAGGATGATGTAGAAGACGTGGATGGGCAGATGGATGGCGTCTCGAGCCGGTGGGATGTAGCTCTTGAAGAACACCTCCTCCTGGCCAGCGGGGGGCAGCAGCGGCGGCTCGCTCGGGGCGGACATGACTTCAGAGAGTTCATCACATCTCAGCCATAATACACCTCCAGTTTCACAGCACACACACACGAGCTCAGGAGCCTTGCTCTTATGACTGTCAGGGTAATTCAGGGATAACCTCTGAAAGAGTGGAGCTGGATACGTACCGTGCGGACGAGAGTGTGTTCACGGGCCCTGATGATGGTCAGACGCTGCCTGTCCGCTCATGTCCGTCTCTTCCTCTGGAACTTCAGCTCTGAATCGATCATAAAGACCGGAGACGGGGATGTGCGCTCGCTGCGCTGCGATTGGCTGAGACTTCAAGGTCAAAGGCTTTATATTATCCAGCTTTGACACGGCTTACAGAGCGGTTATGCTTCTGGCTAATCATGAGCTGGAGAACATCCACTCACGCCAACAGAAGATATACCTTCATGAAAGATGAACAGCAGCTCATGACTGAAGCATTCTCTCCACGGCTTCACCAGTGTTTGACCCAGACGGGCATTAGAATAATCTAGAACATCATGAAGAGGAATCGACACAAGCTGTTGGTTCCTAACAGGGACAGGCTTTAATTCTCCTTTGCATTAAATACACAGTGCCAAAATATGAAACATCCCAGAATTAATTTTAATAAGGAAGGGAAGTCAGCATTTACACTGATGACATCACATGACCATCTCATTTACACTGATGACATCACATGACCACACCCTCTTTTCAGACATAAAGACTGTAATCTACACTGATTCCTACAGCAGGAAGAGCGTGGCCGGGGAAGCGCTAGAGCTGTATGGAGACTCATAGTGACGTGATGTAATGTTGCTGAAGGTGGGCGGTGCTGATGAATCCCGGCAGAAGACCAGCTCGCTCTTCCTCCATCCCGACCTTCTCCTCCTCATCACAGCCTCTCTCAGCGTCACCAGCTGCAGGGTTAGGGCCAAAGACCCAGTCTGAGGAGAGAAAGAGAGAGAGAACCAGATCATATGAAGGAACAGACACCAAAATATGTGTGTGTGTGTGTGTGTGTGTGTGTGTGTGTGTGTGTGTGTGTGTGTGTGTGTGTGTGTGTGTGTGTGTGCGTGTGTGTGTGTGTGTGTGTGTGAGTGTACAGTGGCTATAAAAAGTTAAAACAGCTGTTTATTGTGATGTAAAAAGAAAAACGATAAGTAAATATTATTGTACACCAATCAGGCATAACATTAAGACCGAATATTTTGTTGGTCCCCCTGACCCGTCTCTGATGGACTCCTCTAGACCCCTGAAGGTGTGTTGTGGTATCTGGCACAAGATGTTAGCAGCAGATCCTTTAAGGGTGTACATGGTGTGCAACAATGCTTAGGTAGGTGGGACGTGTCAAAGGAACATCCACATGATGGATGGCTCGCCTTCTTCCCATAGTGCATCCTGGGGCCATGTGTTCCCCAGGTAAGCCACACACACACACCCGGCCATCCACGTGATGTAAAAGAACACGTGATCATCAGACCAGGCCACCTTCTTCCATTGCTCCGTGGTCCAGTTCTGATGCTCACGGGCCACTGTTGGTGCTTTCTGCGGGGTCAGGGGTCAGCATGGGCACCCTGACTGGTCAGCGGCTGTGCCGCCCCATACGCAACAAACTGCGATGCTCTGTGTATTCTGAGCCCTTTCTATCAGAACCAGCATTAACTTCTTGAGCAGTTTGAGCTCCAGTAGCTCGTCTGTTTGATCGGACCACACGGGCCAGCCTTCGCTCCACACGTGCATCAATGAGCCTGGGCCGCCCATGACCCTGTGGCCGGTTCTCCACTGTTCCTTCCTTGGAGCACTTTTGATAGATCCTGACCACTGCAGACCGGGAACACCCCACAAGAGCTGCAGTTTTGGAGATATTCTGACCCAGTCGTCTAGCCATCACAATCTGGCCCTTGTCAAACTCGCTCAAATCCTTACGCTTGCCCATTTTTCCTGCTTCTAACACATCAACTCTGAGGACAAAATGTTCACTTGCTGCCTAATATATCCCACCCACTAACAGGAGCCGTGAGGAAGAGATCATCAGTGCTATTCACTTCACCTGTTAGTGGTCATAATTTTATGCTTGATTGGTGTATTATAATGTCATTGATTTGACTGTACTGACGCTGCTGTATGAGAACTCGACTGAGCTGGACGATGACATCACTGTTTTCTGCAGAACGGCTGTATTTATGAAATGAGCTAATAACTACAACTAATGATTTTTACAACAGAACTGAACGCATAATTCTCCTGTTTATCACAGACTTCATTAAGCGTCTCTGAAACTATCTGTACTGTGAAAAGCGCAACAGAAATAAAGCTGACATGACTATATCCCTGTGTTTGAAAGAGTGTGTGAGTGTGTGTGAGTCTGTGAGGTGTGTGTGTGTGTGTGTGCATGTGTGTGCGTGTGTGAGCGTGTGTGTGTGAGGTGAGTCTGTGAGGTGTGTGTTGGTGTGCGAGTATGTGTGTGTGTGAGTCTGTGAGGTGTGTGTGAGTCTGTGATGTGTGAGTCTGTGTGTGTGTGTGTGCATGTGTGTGCGTGTGTGAGCGTGTGTGTCTGAGGTGAGTCTGTGAGGTGTGTGTTGGTGTGCGAGTATGTGTGTGTGTGAGTCTGTGAGGTGTGTGTGAGTCTGTGAGGTGTGTGTGAGTCTGTGCGTGTGTGCATGTGTGTGCGTGTGTGAGCGTGTGTGTGTGAGGTGAGTCTGTGAGGTGTGTGTGGGTGTGTGAGTCTGTGTGTAGTGTCTTATTCCAGCTATTATCATGTGTGTTCACTGGGAATCAAACTCATGACCCATTTTGCTCTACCAGGAATAAACAGATAAATATTTGTGATTAATATCAAGCACTCAAAATACAAAGTACAGTAAATCACACGTTTATCAGTGCATAGAGAACTAAATGTGAGCCATTAGTTCATGCAGGAGATGTTTACACGTATCGCGGCACAAAATCTACAGATGTTTCTGAGCCCCAAAGGTAATTCAAACACGGCACTCGATGCAGAAGTGCAATAATGAAACCCTCTCTGTGATCCTACATGTGTAAAGAGCATCAGTGAACGAGTCCCTCGACCGTCTCCGGTGGGAACGCAAATCTGCAAAAGAAGCAAAGAATCTGGAAATAATCAGGACAAGCCCTCGTAAGCAAAACACTCAAACGGGAAGATGAAGTGTTGGGAACAGCATCAGCCATGTCATCAGTATCCGATGTGATCTTCATCAGGACTCAATAACGTGAACACAGAAATCGACAGTCGGAAACACGCTCATCTACATCTGAGACACAGAGTTTCACTGTCCACGGGGTCATACGGGACACACGGTCACAGGACACACGGACACGGGTCACACGGGTCATACGGGACACACGGGACACACGGGTCACACGGGTCACACGGGACACACGGGTCACACACGGGACACACGGGACACACGGTCATACGGGACACACGGACACACGGGTCACACGGTCACACGGGACACCACGGGACACACGGACACACGGACACACGAGTCATACGGGACACACGGGACACAGGACATACGGGACACATACACACGGGACACACGGTCACACGGGACACACGGGACACACGGACACACGGACACACAGGTCACGGACCACGGGTCATACGGGTCACACGGGTCACACGGGACACACGGGACACACGGGTCACACGGGACACACGGGACACACGGGTCATACGGACACACACGGGTCATACGGAACGCACGGGACATACGGGACACACGACACACGGGACATCAACACACGGGCATACGGGACACACACAGGTCACACGGGTCACACGGGTCACACGGACACACGGGACACACGGGTCACACGGGTCATACGGGACACAGGGTCACACAGGTCACACGGTCACGGGACACACGGACACACGGACACACGGGTCACACGGGTCATACGGGACACATGGGTCATACGGGACACACGGGACACACGGGTCATAGGGGACACACGGGACACTCGGGTCATACGGAACGCACGGGTCATACGGGACACACGGGTCATACGGAACGCACGGGTCACACGGGACACACGGGTCACACGGGTCATACGGAACGCACGGGTCATACGGGACACATGGACACATGGTCACACACGGGTCACACACACGGGTCATACGGGACACATGGCACACACGGGTCACACGGGACACACGGGACACACGGGTCATACGGGTCATACGGAACGCACGGGTCATACGGGACACATGGCACACACGGGTCACACGGGACACACAGGACACACGGGTCACACGGGTCATACGGGACACGGGACACACGGGACATGGCACACAGGTCACACGGGACACACAGGACACACAGGACACATGGAACGCACGGGTCATACTGGAACACACGGGTCACACATGGCACACACATGGGTCATACGGGTCATACGGAACACACGGGTCACATGGGTCATACGGGACACACGGGACACACGGGTCATACGGGACACACGGTCACACGGGTCATACGGGTCACACGGGTACCTGCCAGGTCATGCAGGAGGTCGCTGACCAGGTGACCCACGATGGCACAGGTGGTCAGAAGCACCAGCAGCAGACCTGCGGTCACATACAGCACGTGTGGAGGCAGAGAGAAGGAGTCGCGCGCAGGAGGCCTGAAATCCTCAAAGGGAGGCGCGTCTCCGGGGTCAGACTGAAGTGAGCGAGAGGCCAGGCGCCCGCCGTCTCCCGAACGAGACCAGGAGGAAAGGAAGGAGTCCATGGGGATCTCTTCACTCTCCCAACACTCAATGATCCTGCCGGAGAACAGAGCACCAGAGCGAGGGCACATACAGGACAGCGCTCTTAACTCCAGCTCACCGCATAAAGAAGGTAAAGAAGGTTTTCTAATAACAATGCCTGGATTATAGGAACTGCAGATTAACCGTTTTAATCAAATCCTGAATCCAGCGGACAAAACATTCCCAAGATAATGAGAAAAAACTCCAGAGATTCCCATCTAATCCCCAGAGGCGTTTCTTTCTCTTTGGTGTGAAGTGTGATTCAGTCACGTACACACTCAAACACGGTCTTACCTTCATACATGTCTTCATACGTGATCTACGACTCCTCATGCTACTGAACTGCTGAACTCTTCTCTATTCAGGACAAACTTCCTCCGGCTCTCCCAAATTTAACCTCATGAGCTCGTACATGAGAAACGTCCACTCCACGATAGTCATGCCGACGTTCAACACGACGATCAGGATCATCAACCAGTGCACCATACTCGTCTCCTGTGTGGATCCGCGCGATATGCCATCCTGCTGTAATCCATTGATGGTATTTGAAAACGTTGTCATAAGCATCTCTAAAAATAATCCAACAGTTTATCTAGCACAGATCCCATAATGCCCTGGACCTGGAGCCCCTCAGCACTGACTCCTGTGCCAAAACTTTCCTCAGTTAAATAAAGACAAACAGATCTCACTGTATTTGGCAATAAAGATTAAATATCGAAGGTAAATACATTGACACCTAAAACTACACATGGAGTCAGGAGAACGTCGCACATTAAAGCCGTAACTGAAGCTGCCCCCCCGTCTGAGAAACAGCACGATCAGATCTTTAGTGTCTAAACTAGACCTGGAGAAGCGTATTCATCCGTTCATCCCACATCCAGCCACTTCCTGATCCGCTTGTCTGAAGTGGCAACAGCGCAGGAACATGCATGTGCAAAGGACTGTGTAATTGATTATTATATAAGGGTTATACATGCTAGTTCATAAAACAGAGTTCAAGATCCATCTTTTCATTACTACTGGAGCTGCTAGTGTCCAATGATTATTAAACCGAAAGCACAAGCTATGCAGGAGCGGCAGCATTCCCCATTCCCTCCCTCGGGTAATGTAAGGACCAGGGAGGGAATAACAGCTCAAGCCCTCGGATGGGTTTGAGGAGTGCATCCTTAGCCATTTGTGTCTCCTTGACAAACCTTTGATCGCTTGAACTCAAAGCAATGCATTCATGTTTTCATCAGACCATCTGTTTGCATTTGTTTAGTGGCTGAAACAATGTCAAGCTGCTTTAAACGATCTGTGTTGTGAAAGCGCTGTATAATGAAGGTGACTTGACTAATGGGAACTGAAAACTAAAGTTTGAGAGCCGGATAACACAGTATCTGAATACTGATGAACAATAGGGCCGTGATCTCCTGAGAGTCCAACAGAAACTGCCTAATGCAGTGCCAACGAACCCTAAAGAAATCATCTCTTCATACTAAAGGGAAAGTTCATGAGGTATTCCTCTCTTACCAGTAAATGAGTTCTCCAGAACAAGCCTCCTCTCTGAAGCCGAGGGCTGAGCGCGCTCTACGCCGGAGACTCGTCCTCCGTCTCAGCCTCTTTGAAGAAGACCTCTGACATCAGCAGCGTCCAGAACACGATGGACAAGGACACGTTGGCCAGGACCATGAAGATCATGAGCGGATGGAGCATGCTGGGAACCGTCCGCTGAGGCGTGTGGAGCGTCTCTCTCCAGAGATAATCCGGCTTCCGCCGCTTCGACGAGAATGATCGCAAACGCGTTCCTGAAGGATCGAGGGAAAGTTCAACCACAGCACACATGAACCTGAGGTCGCTTACCACACGCTCATCTACGGGTCGCTGCCCCCGTTCCCTATATCCTACATGACCCTTGACCCCAATACATCTTCCCTCATTTCATCTCAAGCCAACAGATGTAATCCTCAGAGTAATCAGACGCTTAATCTAAACCCTCACGAAGACAGATGGCACGTTATGATGCACACTAATAAAGGGATCCTTCGCCCACAAATGATCATGTCATCATCAGCATAATAATAAATATATGATATAAATATAGGGCCAATCTCACAGAAGACGATATGTCAACGTGCCTGGGAGTGCCAGACCAACTGCAAACAATGAGCCTTCAAAGGCCTAACATCATTTTAGGCAAAAGAGCTGTGAAATTATAAACAGTCAATAATAATGATTTAATGGTTTATGACTTTTGACCAGTAGGTGGCAGAGTTAGACCCTGATGTGGTCACAGTGCGGTCACTTTGGCATTATGCCTAAACTTTGAAATACGAATGGCTTCGTCTATCGACACAAAATCCATAATTTTTTGTTGGCAGTCTCAAGATGATACGATTAGATTTTGGTGAAAATCGGACAAGAGGTCTAGGATTAGTTTGAAAAAGAAGTAAAGAAAAACTAAATGGTCATTCGGCCAAATATGGCAAATTTGCTTTCTATGTTCTCAGCTTGACCCAAGGAATATATTAATGAATTTATTTCATTACAATAGGCAAATTTAATCACAAGTTATTAGCATACTGAAACTTGAGTACCTTCAGGGTTAGGTGCTGAAGACACATAGGCCTACCGAGTTTTGTAAAACGCCAATGCGTTCATAAAATATAGCATTTTTTGACACAATTTTAAATGTCCGATACCCAAAATGGCTGACATGGGCAAACTGGGAATCATATGACTCATGAGGCGTGATGGCTGTGGAAACCGGAGCAGCCGCGCAATCGAATCGGAGGAATAAAGTGCCTTTAGTTTCGAGCCCTACAAAAGTAATGGGCACAAACACAAGTGTGACTCTGGCCAGGTGGTGGCGCTAGAGGGTTAGGGTTACAGGTGAGCGGTCAGTCCTCTATCCGCCTCCTGCAAGCGGTTCTACAGGCCTCTAATAATCAGAAAAACAACACCAGACATTTCTCAAAGTAATGACTTTATATCAGCTCATGACACACAACATCATAATGAGAGACATTTCCATCTTCATGTTTAATGATGATTAAAACCGTCTTTGGGAAGAACAACACTTCTTTAGTTTCACGGGATGATCACATGATCGGCACGGGAATAAACACTCCGTCTCTGCAGGATGTGATGTCACGCTTCACCATGGCGTCTGAAATCTCAGTTATTAGTGGATGTACAAGAGTGTTAGATCGGTAAGATTATAAGAGTCTCTTCTGATCACAGTGTAATATTCCTCCAGTGTAGATCAGCTGTACACACACACACACACACACACACACACGTGAAGATCAGCTGTATACACACACACACACACACACACACACACACACACGCACACACACACACACACACACACACGTGAAGATCAGCTGTTCTCTGTGTGAATATATAGTGCAGTGTGATTTATTCCTGTGATCAAAGCTGAATTTATCATCATTCCTCCAGTCTTTAGTGTCACATGACCCTTCACTAATCATTCTCATATGAGGATCTGATGATCAACACACAGTTATGATTATTATCAGTGTTGGGAACAGTTTCTCAGGAAAGAACAGCATTATCTCAAACAGATATGGAGTAATGATGTGGAAAATGTTCAGGAATAAATCACACTATATATTCACATAGAGAAAATCTACACTGGAGTGTGTGTGTGTGTGTGTGTGTGTGTGTGTGTGTGTGAGAGAGAACAGCTGATCTACACTGGAGTGTGTGTGTGTGAGAGAGAGAACAGCTGATCTACACTGTGTGTGTGTGTGTGTGTGTGTGTGTGTGTGTGAGAGAGAGATAGAGAACAGCTGATCTACACTGGGTGTGTGTGTGTGAGAGAGAGAGAACAGCTGATCTACACTGGAGTGTGTGTGTGTGTGTGTGTGTGTGTGTGAGAGAGAGAGAGAGAGAACAGCTGATCTACACTGGAGTGTGTGTGTGTGTGTGTGAGAGAGAACAGCTGATCTACACTGGAGTGTGTGTGTGTGTGTGTGAGAGAGAGAGAACAGCTGATCTACACTGGAGTGTGTGTGTGTGTGTGTGTGAGAGAGAACAGCTGATCTACACTGGAGTGTGTGTGTGTGTGTGTGTGTGTGTGAGAGAGAACAGCTGATCTACACTGGAGTGTGTGTGTGTGTGTGTGTGTGTGAGAGAGAACAGCTGATCTACACTGGAGTGTGTGTGTGTGTGAGAGAGAGAGAGAGAGAACAGCTGATCTACACTGGAGTGTGTGTGTGTGTGTGTGTGTGTGTGTGAGAGAGAGAACAGCTGATCTACACTGGAGTGTGTGTGTGTGTGAGAGAGAGAACAGCTGATCTGCACTGGAGTGTGTGTGTGTGAGAGAGAACAGCTGACCTACACTGGAGTGTGTGTGTGTGTGTGTGTGTGTGTGAGAGAGAACAGCTGATCTACACTGGAGTGTGTATGTATGTGTGTGTGTGTGTGTGAGAGAGAACAGCTGATCTACACTGGAGTGTGTATGTATGTGTGTGTGTGTGTGTGTGAGAACAGCTGATCTACACTGGAGTGTGTGTGTGTGTGTGTGTGTGTGTGTGTGTGTGTGTGTGTGTGTGTGAGAGAGAGAGAGAGAGAACAGCTGATCTACATTGGAGTGTGTATGTATGTGTGTGTGTGTGTGTGTGTGAGAGAGAGAGAGAACAGCTGATCTACATTGGAGTGTGTATGTATGTGTGTGTGTGTGTGTGAGAGAGAACAGCTGATCTACACTGGAGTGTGTATGTATGTGTGTGTGTGTGTGTGAGAGAGAACAGCTGATCTACACTGGAGTGTGTATGTGTGTGTGTGTGTGTGTGAGAGAGAACAGCTGATCTACACTGGAGTGTGTGTGTGTGTGTGTGTGTGTGTGTGTGAGAGAGAGAGAACAGCTGATCTACATTGGAGTGTGTGTGTGTGTGTGTGTGTGTGTGAGAGAGAGAGAGAACAGCTGATCTACATTGGAGTGTGTATGTATGTGTGTGTGTGTGTGTGAGAGAGAACAGCTGATCTACACTGGAGTGTGTATGTATGTGTGTGTGTGTGTGTGAGAGAGAACAGCTGATCTACACTGGTGTGTATGTGTATGTGTGTGTGTGTGAGAGAGAACAGCTGATCTACACTGGAGTGTGTATGTATGTGTGTGTGTGTGTGTGTGAGAGAGAACAGCTGATCTACACTGGAGTGTGTGTGTGTGTGTGTGTGTGTGTGTGTGAGAGAGAGAGAGAACAGCTGATCTACACTGGAGTGTGTGTGTGTGAGAGAGAACAGCTGATCTACACTGGTATTTCTCAATATCACTGTTTTCTTGGTGAGCAGGAGAGACTTCAGTTCTATCAGATCGAACACTCGAGCGGCCGTGCAGAGATCACAGGAACTCAACATCTGGAGCTTCCCACAGGAACTCAACATCTGGAGCTTCCCACAGGAACTCAACATCTGGAGCTTCCCACCGGAGCTCGTGTCTCCCTCCTAGCAGGCCAGCGTCCGGTGCTGGTTCTCCTGCTGCAGGAAGTACTCGCAGAACAGCGCGCGCACTTCCTCTCCGTCCTGGTCGTCGGCCGATGGAGACACCTCGTCTGCGGGCTGTGGGCTCTCCTCGTGCCGCACCGCCTCCTCCCAGCGCTCCTCGAACTCGTCTCCGTGCACCTCACACACGTTGTGCAGGACGCAGCAGGCCAGGATCATGGTGGGCACCACGTCCATGCGGCAGTCGTTGCGCTTCAGGAGGCACTGCCAGCGCGCCCGCAGCCGCAGGAAGGCCCGGTCCACCACGCTGCGGGCGCGCTCCAGCTTGCGGTTGAAGGCCCTGTGCCCGGGCGTGAGCGAGCTGGACTCGGGGTGGCTCTTCAGCAGCCAGCTCTTCAGCGGGTACCCGGCGTCGCCCAGCATCAGGTAGCCCAGCGGCCGGCCCATGAAGTCCAGCGGAGGCTCGTGCAGCAGGAAGCCTCCATCGCAGCCGCGCGCCCACAGCGTGGAGTTCTGCAGGATGGCCGAGTGCTCGGTGCTGCCCGGGAAGCCGGCGCACACGTCCCAGAACTGACCCAGGCCGTTGACGGCGCCCTGCGTGACCACCGACAGCCAGCCGCGGCTGTTCCAGTAGTTGTCTGTGTTGCTGGAGGGGGCGATGATGGGCACGTGGAGGCTGCCCACCGCGCCCACACAGTGAGGGAAGCCCCAGCGCGTGGCGAAGAGCCGGGCCGCGTCCTCCAGCTCCTGCTCGCTGGGCGTGCGCAGGTAGAGCGGCCGCAGCAGCAGCACGATGGCGTGGCACACGTCCCGCACACACTTGCAGACGGTGGAGCGGCCCACGCCGAACAGGGCGCTGATGGTGCGGTACTCCACGTTAGAGGCCAGACGCCACAGCGCCACGGCCACACGCTTCTCCAGGGGCAGCGCCGGGCGCAGACGCGTGTCCTGCCGGTTCAGCCGCGGCTTCAGTTTGCCGCACAGCAGGAAGAACGTCTCTTTGGTCATGCGGAACTTCTCCAGCCAGTCGGACGGCTGGAACTCCCTCATCACCACCCGCTCCCACCAATCCGTGCTCTCGATGTTGCTCCACACCCGCGTGGGACGCGCCGGGACGTCACTGACGGGGCGAGACGACTGAGCGATCATCATCTGGAAGAACAAGACCAGTCACTCACAGCAGAACCAGAACATCCTAAACATCAGCCCAAACTCACTCACTCACTCTCTCTCTCACTCTCTCACTCACTCACTCACTCACACACTCACTCCTCCTCCTCTCACTCACTCACACTCACACTCACTCACCTCACACACTCTCTAAACTCACTCAAATAAATCATCACTCACTCACTCAAATAAATAATCCTGATAAATAAATAATAAATCATCATCATCATCATAAATCATCACTCATAAATCATCATCAATAAATACTCAATCTCATCACTCACTAAATAAATAAATAAATAAATGAAAATAAATAAATAAATAAATAAATAAATAAATAAATAAATAAATAAATAAATAAATAAAATAAATGAAATAAAATAAATAAATATGATAAATAAATAAATAAATAAATAAATAAATAAATAAATAAATAAATAAATAAATAAATAAATAAATGAAATATATAATAAATAAATAAATAAATAAAAATAAATAAATGAAATAAATAAATTAAATAAAATAAAATAAATAAATAAATAAATAAATAAATAAATAAATAAATAAATAAATAAATAAATAAATAAATAAATAAATAAATAAATAAATAAATAAATGAAATAAATAAATAAAATAAATAAATTCTAAATAAATTGAAATAAATAAATAAATAAATAAATAAATAAATAAATAAATAAAATATATAAATAATCAAATAAATATAAATTCAAATAAATAAATAAATAAATAAATAAATAAATAAATAAATAAATAAATAAATTCCTCCTCCTCCCTCCTCCTCCTCTCTCTTATCCTCCTAAATCCTCCTCTCTCTTCTCTCACTCCTCTCACTCCTCTCTCACTTAAACTCCACTCCTCACTCCTCACTCCTCACTCTCACTCCACTCCTCACTCCTACTCCTCCTCCTCACTCCTCCTCCTCCTCCTCCTCCTCACTCTCCTCCTCCTCA
>CM040935.1:3009411-3026911 GCA_023029165.1 Gobiocypris rarus
AAATTGTAAATAAATAAATAAATAAATAAATAAATAAATAAATAAATAAATAAATAAATAAAATCTGAATAAATAAATAAATTAATTAAATTCAAATAAATAAATGTTAAATTTCTCTCATCCTTATAATGTCCTCTCTTCATCTCTCTCTTCCTTTTTTCATAAATAAATAAATGAAATGATCAAATTGTAAATTCTTTCAAATAAATGTCTCTTTAAATAAATATATTAAATAAATGTTAAATTGTAAATAATGAAATAAATAAATAAATAAATTTCATCACACCTCATCTCCATATCTATACATCATCTGTCCTCCTCCTATCATGTTCCTCACATACACACACTCACACTCCTCTATCTCACTCCCACCTCTCTCTCCATGGCATCCATCACACTCCTCCTCATAAATTCACTGCTCATGCACCACTCATACTATATCACTCCATCTCATCTCCTCCTGTCCTCATCTGTCCTCCACATATCATCATCATCTCACACCTCACTAATCTCACACTCCTCACTCCTCTCTTTCTCTCCTCTCACTCCTTTCCTCTTCTCACTCTCTCACTCCTCCTCCTTCCTCACTCCACACTCCTCCTCTCCTCTCCTCTCCTCCTCTCACATCACTCCTCCACATCACTCCACCTCCTTCCTCCTCCACACTCATCTCTCTCCCCTCTCTCTCTCTCACTCTCACTCTCCTCCTCCTCCTCCTCACTCACCTCCTCTCTCTCTCTCTCTCTCACACACACACACTCCTCACTCCTCCTCTCCTCCTCTCACACATCCTCCTCACTACATTTCCATCCTCCACACTCCTCCTCCTCACACTCACTCCTCCATCATGTCTGTTCTCACTCTCTCTCTCTCTTGTTCTTAAATTTGTGTCTCTCTGTCTCTCTTTGTCTCTCTCTGTTCTGTTCACTCTGTTTCTCAATAATCTGTGACTTTCTCTCTAATTAATTTCACTCACTTGTCTTTCAATTCATGTCGTCTCTCTCTCTGATTTTGTTTGAAGTCTTCTGTTCTGTTGTTTAATATGTTTTCTGTGTTCTCCTCACTCACTCACTCCTCCTCTCTCTCTCTCTCCTCACACACATTCACTCCTCACTCACACACACACATACTTTTCTCTCTCTCTCTCTCTCTCTCTTCTCTCTCTCTCTCTCACACACTTTATATACACACTCACTCACTCCTCAACTCACTCCACTCCTGTTTTCTCCTCTCTCTCTCTCTCTCTCTCTCTCTCCTCTACACACACACACACACACACACACACACACACACACACACACACACCATGATCATCCTCTTGTGTCTCTGGTGGAAATACTGCCTGTGCGCGACGCGCCGCTGGACCTCGTGCCTGCGCTGCGCGTCCGCGCTGGTGACGTCACGCCGCCGTTTCAGCAGCACGTAACTGAGCGTGAACATGAGCGAGCGCAGCGTCTCGTCGTTGGCCATGATTGCGCCTTTCTTCGCCTCGGAGCTGCGAGCGCCACTGCAGAAGCGCGATATACTCGACGAACAGCTGCGATCCGACCCGTTACTCCGCGCACATGATGCTAATTCGCCATTATTCGACCGGACTCCGCCAACACGTCCCTCGCGCTGCTGCTGATGCTGCTGTTGTTGTCGCTGCCGCGGTGACGTCACTCCACCGCGCCGCCCGCCGGCCTGACGTCACATCCCGAGGAATAATCTCCTATAACAATACTCCTATAATAATAATAATAATAACAACAACCCTAACACTGTTCCTCCTCTGTAAAGAACGACTGTAATGAGTTTAATCTGATGTATAAATATCTGACCCTCGTGTTCTTATGTTCCTCAATCTTTAACCCTTTATTGGTCATTCTTCTCTCCTTTAAATTATTGACTCATGACGTTGTGTGCTGTATTATAAACATGTCATCTCTGTATCTTTTACATTAACATTAAATCATGTTATGATGATTCAAGACTCTTGGAATTAATCAATCAACCTACTTCACAGTCCACTTACTTAGTAATCTATTGTTATAGTTATGGTTATGTGTATAGGTATTGTAGATCAGAAATGTGTTATTTTAATATTGTTTATATTTATAATTGAATCTATAATGTATTTGTGAAGTCTAAGTGCATGAGAAAGTTATATATACTGCATGAGCTGAAGTTGCATGACATATTACTGTCATATGGCAGGGAGAAGGACACAGGGAGATACTTTTGGTCCTACAAAGAATGCGTGTCCATGCAGGAATGTGCATACATGTATATCACTGATGTAAACAGGCTTATATTTTCCGCTGATGTATTTGTTTTGGGATATATATCAACTGATGTAAGCATGAAGTATACATTACCTTGTAAGGAATTACAAATCCTTTAGTCAGTGTATAAAATGTTCACCGTTGATGCACTGCCTCAGAGAAAACATATACAGCTGTACGAAGACAACAAGTTTCTCTCCTATGCCTGATACATATGGCAATAAAGAGTTTTTGACAAGGCAACTGGTATCCGGTCCTGTGATTTAATCATAAAGGACAAAGCTGAATTTTCAGATCAACAACTTGGCGTCCTCGAACAGGATCTGCATTTCAGACATTTGTCTCAATTAATTCATCAGGTAAGACATTTTCTTTTCTTAAAGATTCTAAGTCTGCCTGATGATATATATACTGTTGAGACAATGACTGAAACTGCTAAAAAGAACTGTGTTATTTTGGAATACCAGTTGTGTTGCCAATGAATGTGTATCAGACATAGTTTCATTTAATTTGATGCAACTTATTTAAGTTGTTCTGATCAGTGAACCTCAAAATATTGAATGAAGCTGGGTAGAAGTGGATCTTTTGTGCAAAAGACCAACTTTGTCAAATTTCGGAGATTAATCCGTAATGCGATTTAGCAATCAGCTCGTTGTGACTGTGAGGTGGTGGAATGTGGCGAGTCTGCAGTAATCGGTGGCAGGAAAAACTCTAAAACATGTCCACACACTGAAGAGCCACACTTAGAAGAAGTGCGGGGAAGTGCAACGAGCTGTGAGATAAAGCGGTTTAAAGTGGCGGGTCTGCGCTAAAGGTAGTGCAGTTTTAAAGAAAAGCCTAAAGCGTTTAAACACGCTAAAGTATAAAGCGCCTTTATGAATAATAGTGGCTAGAATCGTTGGCCTTCTGATTTTGACAGTAAAGCTGTTCAATATTTGGGGTGGGACTGATCTGAGTTCAACTGTAAATTTTTAAGAAGTATAAGAATATTTAGGATTTAACTTTTGTTTTCTTTCTCTTCTTTATTTGTTTCCCGAGTTGTCAGCTAGGGAGAGAGAGGGAGAGAGGGCAGGGCAGGACCCTTCCCTTCAGCAAACACACACACATAGACACACACTCATACACGCACACATAGCCCTGCTGCTGAGAAACACAGACACACAGACTATCTGCAAAATGGCAGAGAGTGTCTATAATAACAGAACAATATCTGCTTGGTACTTAAAAAAGAAGAGCAAAAAACAAGCCAAGTTTTCGAAGAAAGGACTGGATGTTGATGCCTCTTTGGATGAACAGTTTAGATGGTTCATGATCCAAAAGACTCTGTTAAACTGAAAGCCTTTCCGATCCTGGCAGCCCACTGGATTGTGAAACAAGGTGGAATTTGTTGCAGTACGGATGGGAGTCCAGTTCCACTTGTTGAAACAATGAAGCCACAGATTGAAGCATATAACAAGTTGAATAAAATCATGTCTATTACATGTTCAGAAAAGATAAAACAATCATTGATGATTCATTTGATCCAGATTGGACAAATATAATAGCCGAGGCTGAAAGTAAATTTTTGCAAGCACCAGTAAACTCAGCAAAAACTGTAATGCCTCCTCCATACAACCCAATTTATCCAATTTTGCCTGAACATTGTAAAAGTTCTTGTAAGCCAAATGGAGGGCCAGTTGACAAAATATTTATTGCATCTGCTGCACAAGTAATAACCAGGTCCAAATCAACCCAGCCAAACAGAGACATGCTGCGAGGTATCCCAGCACCTGCCTCTGATTGGGCGATGAGACAAGAGAAGGCGACATGATAACAATTGATAAGGTCGGTCCTGAATTCTCTTCACCTGCTATGAAAAGGGAAGAAGTACAATCTGAAATGATGATGGAAGAAAGACCATTCACACCAGGAGAGCGTCAAGCCATTCTCATGGCCTTGCCTCCTCTGAAGAGACAAGATCCAAACACAGAGTTTTGGCGAAATTAGATTCCTTGGTTGAAGCACATCAAATGTCACTAAGAGACATACACACCATTGTAAAAGCTAAAATCCCAAGAGACAGATGGGAGCGCTTGCCAGCGTCAATAACAACAGCCCAATGGATAGACTTGTGGGTTGATGGCCAGGGGCGACCCTGGGTCTTTAAGCCTTAGATGTGTTCGAAAAGAAATCCAAGAGATCCTGGGCAGTGGTAAGATTCCTTTCACATCAGTAACATTGATTAAGCAAAAGATGATGAATCTCCAGATGAATATGCCTTGCGTAAATGGAATGCTTATGAAAGATGGGCTCACTGTGCAAAAAGAACCAGACAGAGATGATGTACAGTTTACTGACACACTTGTGGATGGTTTTAGCACAAAATATCAACAAGCCTTATTACTTGGAGTCAATCCAGGAGAAACGTTTGACCAAATTATGCAATGGGCTGGTCGTCTAGAAATGGCTATTAGATCAAACAAGGATGAAGGAAACAAATCAAATCGAAGAGGAGTGGCGTTAGCTCAATCCAACATCGATGCAGATAGGATGGTGAAGTTCTGCCAAAATTGTGGGAAGACTGGCCACATCATAAAAGACTGTTGGGCTAAAGGAGGTGGAGCAGAAGGTAAAGGCCCGTCATTTAAACAGGTAAACGCCAAAAACAATGATAAAACCTCTCGAGGAAGACATGGACTGAAGCACAAGTTCGTCAGCTCATTGAGGGAATTATGCGTCCACAATAGGAATCAGCGGCCCCCTGTAAGAGTAACAAAGAGACAATCGACTTTTCATCCCTGCTTTGATAGGGGCCATCAATGTGACTGTCTAATCGATACAGGAGCTTCCCTCTCCATAACTGATTTGAATCTACCTACAACACATGAAGCCATAGAAGTTGAAGGAGTTGGAGGAGATATCATGATATTTCACAAAAGTATACCAGTTCCTCTGCAAATACATGAAGATGAAGTCCTATGGACACCTTTCTGGGTGGGGCGAATTCACAAGGAAGCCTTATAGGTATGGACATTTTACCATTGTTAAACATGATCATATTTACAGACAGTCGTCAAATTACTACAACAGCTGGAATAATACCACATGAAGATCGCACATGTAATATAAGTTCTGTTGGTATAGCAAAACCAATTACCAGAGACTGGGAAAAGAAGGTGTGTGGGGTCTTCTGTGCAGCTTATATCCAGATGTTTGGGCTAAACACAAATTGGATTGTGGTAAAGCCAACATTGACCCTGTTATCATAGAGGGACCGATACATGCCCGCATAAACAATACCCCATTCGACCAGAGGCAAGACAAGCTGTTTTTGAGATTGTGGCAGACTTGGAAGCTGAAGGAATTGTTCGACGAACTACTTCTACTACCAACAGCCCTGTTTGGCCTGTCAAAAGGTCTGACAACTCATGGAGATTAACCATAGATTATACAAGACTTAACAGTGTAACACCAAAACCACACCCTATTGTGGCTAATCCTGCTACCATTTTGAATGATATTCCAGGAATGCAAGAATCTTCACAGTCTTGGATGTGCTGTCAGCTTTCTGGTCTATACCTATTGATGAAAAATCTCAAGAGAAATTGGCCTTCACTGTCGGCGCAAACCAGTATGCTTGGAATAGACTTCCCAAGGTCTTAATCTTTCACCAGTTGTATTTCATAGAGCCCTGGACCAATTCTTAACTGGGTAGCTGAAATTGAGAGTTCAGGAAGTGTTTGCCTCCAATATGTTGATGACTTGTTAATTGCAAGCCCAGGACGAAAAAGCCATGTATCTGCTCTGTATTTTACTCTGCAAGCTCTAAGGAAAGGTGGATTTAAAGTTAACCCGACAAAGCACAGCTTGCCAAAGCTAAAGTTATTTATTTAGGCCAAGAAATATCTGCTGAGGAAGAAGAATGACAACAGGCGTGTAGAGGCAATGCAGCAACTTCCAAAACCTCTGACAGTTACAGGGATGCGGAAGGTGATGGGACTTTTTAACTATTGTCGTCAATATATCCCTGATTTTGCCAGCATCACTAGTCCTCTAATTGATCTGTATAAAGGGGAAAGCCTGGAGTGGAACAGCTGGAATGGACACCAGAAGCTGAGGAAGCGTTTACTTCTATGAAAAAGAAACTGATTTCAGCCCCAGCCTTGGGACTTCCTGATGGTCGTTTGCCATTTCATTTGTGGACCAGGGTGGGAGATGAGACCTACTCAGCAGTACTGTGTCAGAAACCAGGTGATCGATATAAACCAGTTGGATACTTTTCCACAAAGATTCCTGTCACCATGATAGGTCAACCACGATGTATACAAGCCCTTGATGGTGCCACGTGGGCAGTGAATGCTGTGGAAAATCTGATTGGTGCACAAACTATCACACTGCACACTCCACACAGTATAGTAACACTGTTGAACAACACAAACATCAAGACTATCACTGATGCGAGGAGAGCAAAATGGGAAGCAACTTTGCTGAACAAGGACTTGAGAGTGGAAATCATCAGAGACACTACACTTAACCCGGCAACAATGATGCTGGAACCACATGAGGAATTCCACATGAGTGTGAAAAACAGGTAGAAGAAGAAAGCCTTGGTCAGTTAATCCAATCCCTCTTGAAAATCCAGATAATGAGTTATGGGTCGCGGATCCAGTTACTACATTGATGGAAAGCGACATACTGGATGGGCTGTGGTGAAGGCTGATGGAACTGTTGTGAAGCAAGGAGCTCTTCCTGGGCAATTTTCTGCACAAGTAGCTGAGCTCATGGCGCTTACGAGCTCTTGAGCTATCGGAGGGAGGTCGAGTCAACATCTATACAGATAGTCGTTATGCTTTCGGAGTGGTCCATGACTACCTTGCCCTATGGAAAAGCGTGGACTCATCACCAGCAGTGGGAGTGTAATACAACATGCTTCCATAATTCGTCGGTTGATTGCAGCATGTCAATTACCACGAGAAGCAGCTGTGGTCAAAGTAAAAGCACATCAATCTGACAAGTCTAAGGAAAGCAAAGGAAATTCTGCAGCTGATGTGGCAGCCAGAGAAGCGGCTTTACTTTCCCCTACTCCTGTTACCTTGGTTCAAGAAAACAGAAAAGATAATTCTGAGCTGCATCTTCTGTCATATCACACAGAGACAGAAGAAGAGAAAGAACAATGGAAAAAAAAAAAAGAAGATGCAAGAAGATGATCAAGGTATCTGGAGAATTCCAACAGGACAGGTGGTAATGCCTATCGGAACAAGGAAAGAACTAATGCAGCTGTATCATGGAAAGGTGCATGCTGGAGCAAAAGCAATGAAAGCTCAAATCAGCGAGACTTGGTGGTGGCGAATGATGAGAGACATCGATGATTATTGTAGGAGATGTTTGATCTGCATAAAAGCAAATGTGGGAAAACCTGTAAAGGTGAGAATGTCACATGCACCCAGACCAACAGGGCCATGGACACATCTACAAATTGATTTCACAGGACCATTGTCATCCAGTGGAGGATATCAATACATTCTAGTAATCATAGATCGATTTACTAGATGGGTTGAAGCATTTCCGACAAAAACTTGCACTGCGAAGCTGCAGCCTGATGGTGGTGGAAGAAGTTTTCCTCGCTGGGGCCTTCCATATGAAATTGATTCCGACAATGGAACTCACTTCACTGGAAAATTGATGAAGGAAGCAATGAAATTGATTGGGATTAAACAAAAGTTTCATATCCCCTATAGGCCTCAATCGTCAGGTATGGTCAAACGATTGAACCGGTCGTTAAAAACGTCCCTTACTAAAGCCATTCTGCAGACTGGCCAAGGTTGGCACAGATTATTACCTGCTATTTTGTGGAACTTAAGAGCAACTCCAAACAGAGTAACAGGACTAACCCCTTTTGAACTAATGACTGGAAGAGCAATGGTTCTACCTCCTGATGCTCCGCCCCCTGCGAACAGGAGGAGATTCCACATTGTTCAAGAAAAGTTAAACGTTATCTCACTATGCTGGACAGAGCCACCAAAGGAAACAATCAGAAAGTGCGAGAAGCTCAGCAGCAGTGGGATGAAAAACACACCACTACTGATATTCCACACATTCCCGAGTTAGGCAGTTTTGTTATGGTCAAGCGAATTGCTAGGAAAGGTTTAGAGCCTAGGTGGGAAGGACCATATGAAATACTCTTAACTACAGATACAGTGTTTGCCTTAAAGGGAAGGGTGTAGGAACAGATAGATGGTATCATTGGTCACAAGTTAAACCTTGTTTAGTGAATGAACAAAATGATAGCGATAGCTTATGGCCTGAAAATGATCAATGTTCGTCAGTTACTTTTAGAAACTGGGTAACAAGGAGTGGTGTTAATGATTTCTCTGCTTCCATTACAGGAATCAATTCCATTGAAATTGATTAGAGATGGTTGCAAGTTATTCTCAATACACAACGACAATGGTATGGCCTCAATATGGACAGCGCAATATAATGACAGTTAGACAATTCCAATCAATGGGTATTAGACAAGGAAATTCAGTAATTAGATTAGGAAGAAATGGATATTGGGCTGAAGGGGAAACACCGATGATTTCTACTACAGACTGTTGTGTCGAGGAACATGAGTGGGTAATTTGCTCATGTTCTACAATGTTTAGTCTATCCCTTAATGGATCTGCAGTTTGGGAGGTAGTTCCTTTAGATCAAGCCACAGGTGCATGGCAGGTGTCAGAAGCACAGTGGTGTATATTACATGATGGAATAAGGTGAGAATATGATATATGGAGGAAGTTGTGTCCAATTCCCCTGATCCATTTGCATTGAAATTCTCTATCCTCTTCATTTAGGTGGAATCCATGTTCCACATGTGCAATTGCTGCAATTAGAACCACAGTGGTGGAATAATGATTTAGTAGAGGAAAGGAATTATGAACTCTTTGAAATGGTTAAAAGAGTTAAAGAAAGCGTAAAAGCAGCCCAAGAGGAGAATTCAAGCAATGGGACATGTTATCGTTGCAAATGGAGTAGCCAAATTAATGTCTGAAAGGAAATTGACACAAATTCTAGGAAATCTATCATGGTCAGACTGGATAGTTCTAACTATGGTAGGAGTTCTTGTGTTTATGGTAGTAGTACACATCATCATATGTGTTACTAGGAGGAAAGGTACTAAACCTGTCAAATTGGTTATTTCTAACTATATGGATAAAGCCGAAAATGGAAAATATAGAGTAAGATAGGATATTCTATACACATTGCACCACTTACAAAACACCACTCCACAAACAATCAACACCCGCTTACTGATTCACAACCCCAAGGAATAGGACTCTTTAACATCAACGTTTATGTTAGTTTGTTATTTTGACCAGGAACTGGAGGTTCAGGTACCGGACGAGTCCAGGCACTGGTGAAGATTCATTAATTTTTCCTTTCTCAGATGACTGGGGTACATTTTAAATACTTACACATAGACGTAATTACACACATAGTATGCGGGAACATGTCATGGGTTGGGGTCATTTTGTTTTGTTTTATTCTATTCGATTCCTCATGTTTCTACTTTTTCTGTCCTTTGTATGTCTTTTGTTTCTTGGTTTGCTTTTTCTCTCCTCACTATCACTCCATTAGGTGACGATGATGGTGTGGAACTGACAGTAGTTCCAATGGAGGAGTTGTAGATCAGAAATGTGTTATTTTAATATTGTTTATATTTATAATTGAATCTATAATGTATTTGTGAAGTCTAAGTGCATGAGAAAGTTATATATACTGCATGAGCTGAAGTTGCATGACATATTACTGTCATATGGCAGGAGAAGGACACAGGGAGATACTTTTGGTCCTACAAAGAATGCGTGTCCATGCAGGAATGTGCATACATGTATATCACTGATGTAAACAGGCTTATATTTTCCGCTGATGTATTTGTTTTGGGATATATATCAACTGATGTAAGCATGAAGTATACATTACCTTGTAAGGAATTACAAATCCTTTAGTCAGTGTATAAAATGTTCACCGTTGATGCACTGCCTCAGAGAAACATATACAGCTGGCACGAAGACAACAAGTTTCTCTCCTATGCCTGATACATATGGCAATAAAGAGTTTTTGACAAGGCAACTGGTATCCGGTCCTGTGATTTAATCATAACGGGGACAAAGCTGAATTTTCAGATCAACAGGTATGGTTATAATTATGGTTATATTTATAGTTATGGTTATATTTATAGTTATGATGAAGTGAAGATGTTCGGCTCCATCACGAGTCAGACGATCTCTATCAGCAAACACAGGTTCCAGTCATTAACATGTCGTTCAGCTCTGTGGTTGTGCTGGGGGTCATAAGGTCACGTGACCTCTGACCTCTGCTGATGGAAATGGGGGGATTACAGTCAGATGAGGAGATGAATGCAGCAGGAGATGTTAATGAGACTCTGCTGATCCTCTTCTCCTGCTGAGACACAGAGAGTCATCCTCACATGATGCAGAATCTTCCATTGTGCCGCTCCGCTCCGCTCTCGTCTCCCGCCGGAGCGCTCGCCTTTCATCCACAGAGCGGGGGGGATCAGAGTGCAGGTGAGGCATCCACCCATCAATCCATCCATCCACCCATCAATACATCCATCCATCCACCCAGATGATCTGATGATGTTGTGTGTGGTTGCCAAGGTGTTGCTATGCAGATTCCAGAATGTCCTGTGCCGTTTCTCCATCACTCATCTGTCTGTCCATCCATAAACCCATCAATCCATCCACCCATCCACCCATCCACCCATTAATCCATCTATCCAACCATCAATCCATCCATCCACACATCAATCCATCCACCCATCAATCCACCCATCCATCTATCCACCCATCAATCCATCCATCCACCCATCAATCCATCCATCCATCAACCCATCAATCCATCTATCCACCCATCAATCCATCCATCCATCCATCCATCCATCCATCCATCAACCCATCAATCCATCCATCAACCCATCAATCCATCTATCCACCCATCAATCCATCCATCCATCCATCCATCCATCAACCCATCAATCCATCTATCCACCCATCAATCCATCCATCCATCCATCCATCCATCCATCCATCCATCAACCCATCAATCCATTCATCCACCCATCAATCCATCCATCTATCCACCCATCAATCCATCTATCCACCCATCAATCCATCCATCTATCCACCCATCAATCCATCTATCCACCCATCAATCCATCCATCCACCCATCAATACATCCATCCACCATCAATCCATCTATCCACCCATCAATCCATCCATCCACCCATCAATCCATCCATCCATCCACCCATCAATCCATCCATCCACCCATCAATCCATCCATCCACCCATCAATACATCCATCCATCCATCCATCAATCCATCCATCCACCCATCAATACATCCATCCATCCATCCATCAATCCATCCATCCACCCATCAATCCATCTATCCACCCATCAATCCATCCATCCATCCATCCATCCATCAACCCATCAATCCATCTATCCACCCATCAATCCATCCATCCACCCATCAATCCATCCATCCATCCATCCATCCATCCATCAACCCATCAATCCATCTATCCACCCATCAATCCATCCATCCATCCATCCATCCATCAACCCATCAATCCATCTATCCACCCATCAATCCATCCATCCATCCATCCATCCATCCATCCATCCATCAACCCATCAATCCATCTATCCACCCATCAATCCATCCATCCATCCATCCATCCATCCATCAACCCATCAATCCATTCATCCACCCATCAATCCATCCATCTATCCACCCATCAATCCATCTATCCACCCATCAATCCATCCATCTATCCACCCATCAATCCATCTATCCACCCATCAATCCATCCATCTATCCACCCATCAATCCATCTATCCACCCATCAATCCATCCATCCACCCATCAATACATCCATCCATCCACCCATCAATCCATCTATCCACCCATCAATCCATCCATCCATCCACCCATCAATCCATCCATCCACCCATCAATCCATCCATCCACCCATCAATACATCCATCCATCCACCCATCAATCCATCTATCCACCCATCAATCCATCTATCCACCCATCAATCCATCTATCCATCCACCCATCAATCCATTCATCCACCCATCAATCCACCCACCACCCATCAATCCATCCATCCACCCATCAATCCATCCATCCATCCACCCATCATCTGTCCATCCATCCATCCACCCATCATCTGTCCGTCCATCCACCTATCATCTGTCCATCCATCCATCCACCCATCATCTGTCCATCCATCCACCCATCATCTGTCCGTCCATCCATCCACCCATCATCTGTCCGTCCATCCATCCACCCATCATCTGTCCATCCATCCACCCATCATCTGTCCATCCATCCATCCACCCATCATCTGTCCGTCCATCCATCCACCCATCATCTGTCCGTCCATCCATCCACCCATCATCTGTCCGTCCATCCATCCACCCATCATCTGTCCGTCCATCCATCCACCCATCATCTGTCCGTCCATCCATCCACCCATCATCTGTCCGTCCATCCATCCACCTATCATCTGTCCATCCATCCACCTACCCATCATCTGTCCATCCATCCACCCATCATCTGTCCGTCCATCCATCCACCCATCATCTGTCCGTCCATCCATCCACCCATCATCTGTCCGTCCATCCATCCACCCATCATCTGTCCATTCATCCACCCATCATCTGTCCGTCCATCCATCCACCCATCATCTGTCCATCCATCCATCCACCCATCATCTGTCCATCCATCCACCTATCATCTGTCCATCCATCCACCCATAATCTTCCCATTTATCCACCCATCATCTGTCCGTCCATCCATCCACCCATCATCTGTCCGTCCATCCATCCACCCATCATCTGTCCATCCATCCACCTACCCATCATCTATCCAACCATCCACCCATCATCTGTCCGTCCATCCATCCACCCATCATCTGTCCGTCCATCCATCCACCCATCATCTGTCCATTCATCCACCCATCATCTGTCCGTCCATCCATCCACCCATCATCTGTCCGTCCATCCATCCACCCATCATCTGTCCATTCATCCACCCATCATCTGTCCGTCCATCCATCCACCCATCATCTGTCCGTCCATCCATCCACCCATCATCTGTCCGTCCATCCATCCACCCATCATCTGTCCATCCATCCACCTATCATCTGTCCATCCATCCACCCATAATCTTCCCATTTATCCACCCATCATCTGTCCGTCCATCCATCCACCCATCATCTGTCCATCCATCCATCCACCCATCATCTGTCCATCCATCCACCTATCATCTGTCCATCCATCCACCCATAATCTTCCCATTTATCCACCCATCATCTGTCCGTCCATCCATCCACCCATCATCTGTCCGTCCATCCATCCACCCATCATCTGTCCATCCATCCACCTACCCATCATCTATCCATCCATCCACCCATCATCTGTCCGTCCATCCATCCACCCATCATCTGTCCGTCCATCCATCCACCCATCATCTGTCCATTCATCCACCCATCATCTGTCCGTCCATCCATCCACCCATCATCTGTCCGTCCATCCATCCACCCATCATCTGTCCATTCATCCACCCATCATCTGTCCGTCCATCCATCCACCCATCATCTGTCCGTCCATCCACCCATCATCTGTCCGTCCATCCATCCACCCATCATCTGTCCATCCATCCACCCATCATCTGTCCATCCACCCACCCATCATCTGTCCATCCATCCACCCATCATCTGTCCGTCCATCCATCCACCCATCATCTGTCCATCCACCCACCCATCATCTGTCCATCCATCCACCCATCATCTGTCCGTCCATCCATCCACCCATCATCTGTCCGTCCATCCACCCATCATCTGTCCGTCCATCCATCCACCCATCATCTGTCCATCCATCCACCCATCATCTGTCCATCCATCCATCCACCCATCATCTGTCCGTCCATCCACCCATCATCTGTCCATCCATCCACCCATCATCTGTCCATCCATCCACCCATCATCTGTCCGTCCATCCATCCACCCATCATCTGTCCATCCATCCACCCATCATCTGTCCATCCATCCACCCATCATCTGTCCGTCCATCCATCCACCCATCATCTGTCCGTCCATCCACCCATCATCTGTCCGTCCATCCACCCACCCATCATCTGTCCATCCATCCACCCATCATCTGTCCGTCCATCCATCCACCCATCATCTGTCCATCCATCCACCCATCATCTGTCCGTCAATCCATCCACCCATCATCTGTCCGTCCATCCACCCATCATCTGTCCGTCCATCCATCCACCCATCATCTGTCCGTCCATCCACCCATCATCTGTCCATCCATCCACCCATCATCTGTCCATCCACCCACCCATCATCTGTCCATCCACCCACCCATCATCTGTCCATCCATCCACCCATCATCTGTCCATCCATCCATCCACCCATCATCTGTCCGTCCATCCACCCATCATCTGTCCGTCCATCCACCCATCATCTGTCCATCCATCCATCCACCATCATCTGTCCGTCCATCCACCCATCATCTGTCCGTCCATCCACCCATCATCTGTCCGTCCATCCATCCACCCATCATCTGTCCATCCATCCACCCATCATCTGTCCGTCCATCCATCCACCCATCATCTGTCCGTCCATCCACCCATCATCTGTCCATCCATCCACCCATCATCTGTCCATTCATCCACCCATCATCTGTCCATTCATCCACCCATCATCTGTCCATCCATCCACCATCATCTGTCCATCCACCCACCCATCATCTGTCCATCCACCCACCCATCATCTGTCCATCCATCCACCATCATCTGTCCGTCCATCCATCCACCCATCATCTGTCCGTCCATCCACCCATCATCTGTCCATCCATCCACCCATCATCTGTCCATCCATCCACCCATCATCTGTCCGTCCATCCATCCACCCATCATCTGTCCGTCCATCCATCCACCCATCATCTGTCCGTCCATCCACCCATCATCTGTCCGTCCATCCACCACCCATCATCTGTCCATCCATCCACCCATCATCTGTCCGTCCATCCATCCACCCATCATCTGTCCGTCCATCCACCCATCATCTGTCCGTCCATCCATCCACCCATCATCTGTCCGTCCATCCACCCATCATCTGTCCATCCATCCACCCATCATCTGTCCATCCACCCACCCATCATCTGTCCATCCACCCACCCATCATCTGTCCATCCATCCACCCATCATCTGTCCGTCCATCCATCCACCCATCATCTGTCCATCCATCCACCCATCATCTGTCCATCCATCCACCCATCATCTGTCCGTCCATCCACCCATCATCTGTCCGTCCATCCATCCACCCATCATCTGTCCGTCCATCCACCCATCATCTGTCCATCCACCCACCCATCATCTGTCCATCCATCCACCCATCATCTGTCCGTCCATCCATCCACCCATCATCTGTCCGTCCATCCACCCATCATCTGTCCGTCCATCCATCCACCCATCATCTGTCCGTCCATCCACCCATCATCTGTCCATCCATCCACCCATCATCTGTCCATCCACCCACCCATCATCTGTCCATCCACCCACCCATCATCTGTCCATCCATCCACCCATCATCTGTCCATCCATCCACCCATCATCTGTCCATCCATCCACCCATCATCTGTCCGTCCATCCACCCATCATCTGTCCGTCCATCCATCCACCCATCATCTGTCCGTCCATCCACCCATCATCTGTCCGTCCATCCATCCACCATCATCTGTCCATCCATCCACCCATCATCTGTCCGTCCATCCACCCATCATCTGTCCATCCATCCACCCATCATCTGTCCGTCCATCCACCCATCATCTGTCCGTCCATCCATCCACCCATCATCTGTCCATCCATCCACCCATCATCTGTCCGATCCATCCACCCATCATCTGTCCATCCATCCACCCATCATCTGTCCGTCCATCCACCCATCATCTGTCCGTCCATCCACCCATCATCTGTCCATCCATCCACCCATCATCTGTCCGTCCATCCACCCATCATCCGTCCATCCATCCACCCACCCATCATCTGTCCATCCATCCATCCACCCATCATCTGTCCATCCATCCACCCATCATCTGTCCGTCCATCCACCCATCATCCGTCCATCCATCCACCCATCATCTGTCCGTCCATCCACCATCATCTGTCCGTCCATCCATCCACCCATCATCTGTCCGTCCATCCACCCATCATCTGTCCGTCCATCCATCCACCCATCATCTGTCCATCCATCCACCCATCATCTGTCCATCCATCCACCCATCATCTGTCCGTCCATCCACCCATCATCTGTCCGTCCATCCATCCACCCATCATCTGTCCATCCATCCACCCATCATCTGTCCGTCCATCCACCCATCATCTGTCCGTCCATCCACCCATCATCTGTCCGTCCATCCACCCATCATCTGTCCATCCATCCACCCATCATCTGTCCGTCCATCCACCCATCATCTGTCCGTCCATCCACCCATCATCTCTCCGTCCATCCACCCATCATCTGTCCGTCCATCCATCCACCCATCATCTGTCCGTCCATCCATCCACCCATCATCTGTCCATCCATCCACCCATCATCTGTCCGTCCATCCACCCATCATCTGTCCGTCCATCCACCCATCATCTGTCCGTCCATCCATCCACCCATCATCTGTCCGTCCATCCATCCACCCATCATCTGTCCATCCATCCACCCATCATCTGTCCGTCCATCCACCCATCATCTTCCGTCCATCCACCCATCATCTGTCCGTCCATCCACCCATCATCTGTCCGTCCATCCATCCACCCATCATCTGTCCGTCCATCCATCCACCCATCATCTGTCCGTCCATCCACCCATCATCTGTCCGTCCATCCACCCATCATCTGTCTGTCCGTCCATCCACCCATCATCTGTCCGTCCATCCACCCATCATCTGTCCGTCCATCCATCCACCCATCATCTGTCTGTCCGTCCATCCACCCATCATCTGTCCGTCCATCCATCCACCCATCATCTGTCCATCCATCCACCCATCATCTGTCCGTCCATCCACCCATCATCTGTCCGTCCATCCACCCATCATCTGTCCATCCATCCACCCATCATCTGTCCGTCCATCCATCCACCCATCATCTGTCCATCCATCCACCCATCATCTGTC
>CM040935.1:3031911-3034411 GCA_023029165.1 Gobiocypris rarus
CGACAACGGCTAAGACGAGCAAGCGGACTACAATACCCACAAATCTTCGCGCGACAAGCTTGCCGGTCGACGCGATGGAGTTCGTGACGCGTGACAGGTGTTATTGTAGTTCTTTGCGCGGCTCGCGCTGTGCGCTGACCGCGCGTGCGGACTACGATACCCAGCGTTCCTAGCGGCAGTGGTAAACAGAGCTGTCAAACAACATCATCGACGCCATTTCGACAGCAGCCTTAAAATGGCAGTAAAATGCAGAGCGAGGATCGCTTCTCACTAAATAAGAAGCGACGCTCGCTTCCTGCGCTCGCGAATTCAAACGCGCTTTAACGGACGTTCGAAGACGTCACTCGCCGATAAGATGGATATCAGCGCGGCGGTGTTTAACGCGGCGAGAGACGGAAAACTGAAGCTCATCCAGAAGTTGCTGAGCAACAAAAGCGCTGAGGAGCTGGAGGCGCTGGCGGAGGAGAAGACGCAGGGAGGCACGCCGCTGCTCATCGCGGCTCGGCACGGACACCTGGAGGTCGTGGATTACCTGCTGGAGCACTGCAAGGCCAACGTGGAGCTCGGGGGATCCGTCAACTTCGACGGCGAGACGATTGAAGGCGCTCCGCCGCTGTGGGCGGCCTCCGCCGCGGGACACCTGCCGGTGGTGAAGACGCTGCTGAAGCACGGCGCCTCCGTCAACAACACCACCCTCACCAACTCCACACCGCTGCGCGCCGCCTGCTTCGACGGGCACCTGGAGATCGTGCGCTACCTGGTGGAGCATCACGCTGACATGGAGGTGGCCAACCGGCACGGACACACCTGCCTGATGATCTCGTGCTACAAGGGCCACCGCGACATCGCCAAGTTCCTGCTGGAGCGCGGGGCCGACGTCAACCGCAAGAGCGTGAAGGGCAACACGGCTCTGCACGACTGCGCCGAGTCCGGGAGCCTGGAGATCATGAAGATGCTGCTGAAGAGCGAGGCGCGCATGGAGCGGGACGGCTACGGGATGACGCCGCTGCTAGCCGCTAGCGTCACGGGACACACCAACATCGTGGAGTACCTGGTGCACCAGCCGCGGCCCAGCCGGGAGGAGCGCGTGGATGCGCTGGAGCTCCTGGGAGCCACCTTCGTGGACAAGAAGCGCGATCTGCTGGGCGCCATGCGGTACTGGAGGCGGGCGATGGAGCTGCGGCAGGCGGGCGGCTTCCTGGCTAAACCTCCGGCGGGGGCGCCGGTGCCGGCCTACGACTGCGCCCGCGAGGTGTCCACGGCGGAGGAGCTGGAGGCGCTGATCACTGACCCCGACGAGATGCGCATGCAGGCGCTGCTAGTGCGCGAGCGCATCCTCGGGCCCTCGCACCCCGACACCTCCTACTACATCCGCTACCGCGGCGCCGTGTACGCTGACTCGGGGAACTTCCCGCGCTGCATTAGCCTGTGGAAGTACGCGCTGGACATGCAGCAGAGCAACCTGGACCCGCTCAGCCCCATGACGGCCAGCAGCTTCCTGTCCTTCGCCGAGCTCTTCTCCTTCGTCCTGCAGGACCGCGCCAAAGGCAGCCTGTGCACCCGCGTGACCTTCCCGGACCTGATGGGCGTGCTAGGGAAGAGCGTGCGGGAGGTGGAGCGCGCCGTGGCGCAGCGGGACAGCCCTCCGGAGGCGCCGCAGTTCACCAAAGCCCTGTCCATCATCCTGCACCTGCTGTTCCTGCTGGAGAAGCTGGACTGCGCTCCGGAGCAGGAGCACCTCAAGCGGCAGACCGTGTACCGGCTGCTGAAGCTGAACCCGCGCGCGCGGAGCGGCTACACGCCGCTGCACATGGCGGTGGACAAGGACACCACGTCCGTGGGCCGTTACCCGGTGGGCCGCTTCCCGTCGCTGGCCGTGGCGGAGCTGCTGCTGGAGTGCGGGGCCGACGTGGACTCGCGCGACTGTGAGAACAACACGCCGCTGCACGTCTCCGCCGCTAACGGCTGCCCCGAGATCATGGCGGCGCTGATCCGGGCCGGCGCTCACTTCGACAGCACCAACGGCCAGCACCGGACGGCCTTCGAGCTGCTGGACGAGCAGAGCGGCGGGAAACACGCGCTCCAGCCGCTCAACCACGTCACGCTGCAGTGTCTGGCGGCCCGCGCCGTCGGGAAACACAGACTTCCCTACAAAGGGCTGATCTCGGAGGAGATGGAGGCGTTCATCGAGCTGCACTGACCGAACCCTGACCGGACCCGGACCGAACCCTGACCGGACCCTGACCGGACCCTGGCCGAACCCTGACCTGGCCTGACCTGAGCAGGCCCTGGCCTGACCTGAGCGACCCTGGCCGGACCCTGGCCGAACCTGACCAGCCCCTGGCCGGACCCTGACCAGCCTGACCGGACCCTGACCAAACCCGGACCCTGGCCAGCCCCTGGCGGACCCTGACCAAACCGGACCCTGGCCAGCCCTGACCGAACCCTGACCAGCCCTGGCCGAACCCTGACCCGCCCCTGGCCCTGACCAGCCCCTGGC
>CM040935.1:3044411-3056911 GCA_023029165.1 Gobiocypris rarus
GTGTGTGTTGTGTGTGTGTGACTGTGACAACTGTGACAGTGAGTGTGTGTGTGTGTGTGTGTGACTGTGACAGTGTGTGTGTTGTGTGTGTGTGACTGTGACAGTGTGTGTGTGTGTTGTGTGTGTGTGACTGTGACAGTGTGTGTGTGTTGTGTGTGTGTGACTGTGACAGTGAGTGTGTGTTGTGTGTGTGTGACTGTGACAGTGAGTGTGTGTTGTGTGTGTGTGTGACTGTGACAGTGAGTGTGTGTTGTGTGTGTGACTGTAACAGTGTGTGTGTGTTGTGTGTGTGTGTGACTGTGACAGTGAGTGTGTGTGTGACTGTGACAGTGTGTGTGTGTGTGTGTGACTGTGACAGTGTGTGTGTTGTGTGTGTGACTGTGACAGTGTGTGTGTGTGTGTGTGTGACTGTGACAGTGTGTGTGTTGTGTGTGTGTGACTGTGACAGTGAGTATGTGTTGTGTGTGTGACTGTGACAGTGAGTGTGTGTTGTGTGTGTGTGACTGTGACAGTGAGTGTGTGTTGTGTGTGTGTGACTGTGACAGTGAGTGTGTGTGTGTGTGTGACTGTGACAGTGAGTGTGTGTTGTGTGTGTGACTGTGACAGTGAGTGTGTGTGACTGTGACAGTGTGTGTGTGTTGTGTGTGTGACTGTGACAGTGAGTGTGTGTGTGTGTGTGTGAGAGAGTGTGTGACTGTGACAGTGAGTGTGTGTTGTGTGTGTGTGTGACTGTGACAGTGAGTGTGTTGTGTGTGTGTGACTGTGACAGTGAGTGTGTGTTGTGTGTGTGTGACTGTGACAGTGAGTGTGTGTTGTGTGTGTGTGTGTGACTGTGACAGTGAGTGTGTGTTGTGTGTGTGTGTTGTGTGTGTGTGACTGTGACAGTGAGTGTGTGTTGTGTGTGTGTGTTGTGTGTGTGTGACTGTGACAGTGAGTGTGTGTTGTGTGTCTGACCGCTGGTGTTTCTCTCCTCTCTGCAGATCAAACTCCTGCCGTGATGATGACGTTGGATGAACCATAAGCTTTTTAAATAGATGCACTTTTATGATGGATGGATGCAGAGCCGGGTTATATAATTGGACTACACTAGGCAGGCTGCATTTTTTGGGCCCCCCTCCATCGATGTTATTTATGAATTGAAATCTGAAACTTACCAAAGTTACTAATAAAAGTTAATTCACATTTTACATAGCCTAGTCTTTGGTTACAAATGGGTTGTGTTGTGTATTAAACAGTCTATCAGATTTTTTGATATTCATTATTTTTATGTCATTACACGGCTCCAGTAAATGCTATTGAATTATCCTCATCCATTGGGAGTCATTGTTAAGGCAGTAGTGCCAGTAAATAACCAATAGGTGTCAGTAAACTATGCAAACACAGCAAATAAGTTTATCTTAATTAATCAACACATTTAATTAAGATTTTCTGCAGAATGCAATAGCTTAAAACATTTATAAATGTTAAGAACAAGAAGGCAAACATGACCCCTTCACATTCATCAAGACCATTTAGAAACTGTCTAACAATAATTAATAATAAATATAAGGATGGAGGATTTAAACTATGGAAAACTAAAGGTATTCAGACTATTAAAGACTTGTAATGGATGGAATACTTCTTACATTTCAAGAATTGTGTGATAAACACCAGATTCCCTCAAAACATTTTTTTTTAAATATTCACAGCTTAAAATGTCTTCCAGGTCTACAGATATTATGTACATTCCCAAACTGTCATTAATTGAGGAAATAGTTGAAAAAAGAGGTGAAAATTGTCAAAATATTATAGGAAGAAATGGAGGAATTTGACTGGACTGAAGTTTAAAGGCGCAAAAACAAATCATAAACACACGGCTTAAATTATTACAATATCAATGGTTGACAAGGGTTTACATAACATTAAATTATAGCCCTATATTATACATTTAATTTATATGCATCTTACATTTGTCATTACATAATTTAATATTCATTTTACTTATTCAGATTTATATGTTTAAATGGAAAACTTGCATTTACAGATGCTTTCTCCTGAGTTGTGATGAGGTGAAGTCCTCGATGATGTCTTCAAAATAAAGATACATTTTCAACTGTTAAAAATGACAAATAAATGCATACTCTGAGAGCTCTCCACACGATATGTTTGATTATACCGTCTGGATGCTCTAAATTGATCGGGAGAATGCACGCTTATTGTACACGTAAGTTAATCATCACGCTAAACGAATGCGCGCACACACATAGCCGATCGCACATCACGCGGAGATTGCGCGCACCTCACACAGTTAAGATAAACATTGTCACTATTTTTAGTTAATTAATAAATATTGAAATAAATTGTAGATAGGACATTTGTACATTTTATTTTGATGGATGGATGCACCTTTATAGATGATTGATGCACTTCTTATGATGGATTGATGCACTCTTTTTATGATGGATGGATGCATCTTATGATGGATGGATGCACTTCTTTATGATGATGGATGACTTTTATGATGGATGGATGCACTTTTTATGATGATGGATGCACCTTTATGATACTGATAATTTTTATGATGGATGGATGATGCACTTTATGATTGATGCACTTTTGCGATGGATGGATGGATGCACTTATGATGATTGGATGAATTTTTATGATGGATTGACGCACCCATGATGACTGATGCACTTTGCGATGGATGGATGGATTTAACTTTACTGATGACTGACGCACTTTTATGATGGATGACGCACTTTAAGGATGATGGACGTAACTTTCAAGCGACGGATGACGCACCCTTAGCGATGGATGACGCACCTTTATGATGATTGAGGACTTTTATGATGGATGGATGGATGCACTTATGATGGATGGATGCACCTTTATGATGATTGGATGACTTTTTTTATGATGGACGGATGGATGCACTTATGATGGATGGATGCACCTTTATGATGATTGATGCACTTTTATGATGGATGGATGGATGCACTTTTATGATGGATGGATGGATGCACTTTTATGATGGATGGATGCACTTTTATGATGGATGCACTTTTATGATGATGGATGCACTTTTATGATGGATGGATGCACTTTTATGATGGATGGATGCACCTTTATGATGATTGATGCACTTTTATGATGGATGGATGCACTTTTATGATGGATGGATGCACCTTTATGATGATTGATGCACTTTTATGATGGATGGATGCACTTTTATGATGGATGGATGCACTTTTATGATGGATGGATGCACTTTTATGATGATTGATGCACTTTTATGATGGATGGATGCACTTTTATGATGGATGGATGCACCTTTATGATGATTGATGCACTTTTATGATGATTGATGCACTTTTATGATGGATGGATGCACTTTTATGATGGATGGATGCACCTTTATGATGATTGATGCACTTTTATGATGATGGATGCACTTTTATGATGGATGGATGCACTTTTATGATGGATGGATGCACTTTTATGATGGATGGATGCACTTTTATGATGGATGGATGCACTTTTATGATGGATGGATGCACTTTTATGATGATGGATGCTTGGAACAGGCAGGAAATTATTAATATAACTCTGATTTGTCTGACAGAAGAATGTCACACACTGAGGATGAGCTGAGGGAGAGGCAATCATTCTTTTTTGGCTGAACTGTCCCTTTAAGGTTAGTTAAGATGATGATGTCACTGAATATCCTGGTGTAAAGCTGCATTAACCAGCATCTCAGTCTCTTGACAAAAATATTTAGGCCTAATCTCAAGGTTTATGTATTTGAATTGCATATCAAATTTCCATCATTTGGGTTAGTTTAGAACATAAACTAATAAACTCAATGTGTTTTAAATACACAATAACCAGGTTTATACGTTTTAATACATTTTGAAAATGTAAATGTAATGTTTATATCACATAACTGACTGAATATGCTAGCCATATTTAAAACATATTCATGGTTTTAATTTCACAATGTGCAGATTTATGGTGATTCTAAGCGAAATGAAGGATGCATTTTGAAAATATGAGTATTTAAATATAATCAGATGTAAATAGTTATGCCAACCTGTGGATCTGTGGCTCAAACGATAATCAATTAATAAAAATGAGTAAGTTATTGAAAAGAATTATTTCAGAATGTTATTGTTTTGTCTCCAGATGCGTCCTCATTGATCTGGCCTAACCCTGAGTTTAGTGTAAGAGTTTATCCGCTGTCACACACAAGTCTTGTGTGAGTTATATCCATCTGAAACGAGCTGCTGATCTCGGTGACCCTCCAGCTGCCCTCGGATCAGATAATAACACAATGGAGCCCGTTATGACGTCAGATGCGCTCGAGTGACGTCAGCGCGCGCTGTCGCGTCACGCGCGTCGTGGCCAGCAGAGGGCGCGCGCCGGCAGCCGCGGACTCTAATGTGTGATTCTGAGGTGAATGGAGCTGATCAGAGAACAGTGTGTGTGTGTGTGTGTGTGTGTGTGTGTGTGTTCATCACAATCTAATCCAGTGCTTCACTAGTGTAGGACCTTCTATATAAATCACACACACTCACGTGCCGTCCATTAGAACATTACACACACACTATATCATAATTCACATGTTTACATATCATGGTCTAAAAATATCATTTTTATCAGTTTGTCAAATGTTTTTTGTAAATCAGAACTTTTGTTAAAATTACGGTGACAGGGTTTAAGACTATAAATGCCTTAATATCTTCGTATCCTGACGTCCTGAGGTTTCCAATGAAGGATTGGCTGACTGTGAGACGGAAGATTCGCGCTGTTTTCATCTTCTGGAGGAAGAAACACTCACTTCTTCACATAAATAATCTCCATTGTTTCTGGAGGCGCGCTGAAGGGTCGTGAACGCGCTTTCCGTCACGTCATCGCTGGGAGGAGGGCGCGCGCGCCAGGGTGCGAGGAGGAGGAGGAGGAGGAGGAGGAGGGTACCAAGGAGGAGAGGCTGCTGCCTGCGAGCATCGATGACATCAACGAGCCCGAGAATCTCCCGAGGCTTCTGGAAATGGAGATCCGTGTGTGTGCCTGATAACGGGATGCCCGAGCCCTCTCCGCTGCAGGTAACGCGCTTTATCCGGTACCGCGTGAGGACCGAGTGCATGTTCGCATACGAGAGATAAAGGCTGTGTGAAGCTCGGATTACACCGGACAATAACCCGCTTCACCTGCTCACGGGGCCGTTACTGTAGATCACCGGAGCGGCGGGTGTTGGGGATAGGGTTTGCCGGAGTAAGTGTGTGTGTTTGCTGGAGTGTGTGTGTGTGTGTGTGTGTGCGTGTGTGTTTACTGGTGTAAATGTGTGTGTTTGCTGGAGTATTTCTCTGGCTCTTGGATCTGACGCGTTTGCGCCTTTGTTCCGATCGCGAGGCTCTTTCTTTCTCTCCGGATCGAGAGGAGAGGATAGGCGTGAGGTGTGTGTGTTTTCTGGGAGGATCTGATGGCAGAGAACAGGGAAATATGAAGGAAAAACACCAGCAGTTTCTAACAAAGCCCGTGCGCGCGCATAGAAATCATGATTCTACACATATTACACGAGTGCGCTTATTGTCGCCTGGTCGGTACATACAATAATATTACCTGCACTAAGAACATCATTTCTACTCATACGCTAAAGCATGTAAAAAATAAAATAAAAACCCAGATTGTAGTGTGAAAAATCATTGTTTGATATGAATTGTTTGTTATCATTTGCTGTGGTTGCTAGGGTGTTGCTAAGGTGTAGTTCTGAGGTGATTGTGGTTCTGTGCAGATCTCACGGGGTTCTCATCATGATCTCAGCTGTGTCCTGACTCTCAGTGGTGTACACACTTCCTGTTCATGCCATTAATGTGCCTTTATTCCGGGTCAAACCTTGAAGTCTGTGAAATGACATTACAATGATCGTCAGAGTTTAGAAAACAGTGGAAGTCATAGTGGTATAAATCACGTCTGTTTCTAAAGTGTGCAGAAGATATTATTTGATATAAGCTTTATCAAGAGAATAGATGTTCAGAGTATGATTTTAAATAGATAACGCTTCAGAAACGCTGAAAGTGCTGTTACTTTACTAGCAATTGCGGTTTTCACATGGGGGCGTTAAAACAGGTGGAAAAATCCCACAGATGCGCTATGAATATTTCAGATATTCACCTTACTCAGAGCACCTTGGCAACACTCTGACAACCGCTCATAACACCTTAGCAACACCCTGACAACCACTCAAAGGACCTTGGCAACACTCTGACAACCGCTCATAACACCTTAGCAACACCCTGACAACCACTCAGAGCACCTTAGCAACAGTCTGACAACCGCTCATAGCACATTAGCAACACTCTGACAACAACTCAGAGCACCTTAGCAACACCCTGAAAACCACTCAGAGCACATTAGAAACACCCTGCCAGCCACTCATAACACCTTAGCAACACCCTGGCAACCACTCAGAGCATCTTAGCAACACCCTGACAACCACTCAGAGCACATTAGAAACACCCTGCCAACCACTCATAACACCTTAGCAACACCCTGACAACCACTCAAAGCATCTTAGCAACAACCTGACAACCACTCAGAGCACATTAGAAACACCCTGCCAACCACTCATAACACCTTAGCAACACCCTGACAACCACTCAGAGCACATTAGAAACACCCTGCCAACCACTCATAACACCTTAGCAACACCCTGACAACCACTCAAAGCATCTTAGCAACAACCTGACAACCACTCAGAGCACATTAGAAACACCCTGCCAACCACTCATAACACCTTAGCAACACCTTGACAACCACTCGAAGCATCTTAGCAACAACCTGACAACCACTCAGAGCACATTAGCATTGTGGCTTTTTATCTTTAGAAAATGGGAGGGAGGGAGGCTTAATATTGCATGCACAATAGATATTTAAGTTTTTTAGCTGCATGGCTTTGTTTTCATCAACAGCTCATTAGAGAGCAGCTGTGCGTACAGAATGCATCCATTGGTGTGGTTTATTGATGGTATAAATTATATTGTTTGTGCTCATATCACTGTATTAAACCTCAATCATCATCCTTCTGTAATCTTTCCTGTCCAGTCAGACACACTGATAAGAAGATGGTTGTAATTCTCCTGGTCCACAGCTCATGTTTTTATCTTCTGCTGCAATATTTCAGCTGTTATATGATAAATCTGGCTGTATTTAACTTCATTTTAATGCTCAGATGTGCAGGCGGTGTTTAATCTCTCTGTTTTAAGATGCTCTGTGTGTGTGAAGGCTCTAGTGAAGGTTTGTTAAATAGGTTACAGCTCTCGCCTGCAGTGGGTTAGTATCTCTCAGGCTGATAACATAACCTGACTGTCCTGCTAACATGTTCTGTGCTTGAGCGGTCAGACAGGTCAGTGGAGAGAAAGCTTAGAGCTGAGACACTTTAACGGTGAGACAGGTCAGTGGAGAGACAGGTCAGTGATGAGACAGGTCAGTGAAAAGACAGGTTAGAGGTGAGACAGGTTAGCAGTGAGACAGGTTAGAGGTGAGACAGGTTTACACAAGTTAGCTGGGAGAGTTTAGAGGTAAGACAGGTTAGCAGTGAGACAGGTTAACACAAGTTAGCAGTGAGACAGGTTAGAGGTGAGACAGGTGAGTAGTGAGACAGGTTATAGGTCAGACAGGTTAACACAGGTTAGCAGTGAGACAGGTGAGAGGTGAGACAGTTTGAGGTGAAACAGGTTAGAAGTGAGACAGGTTAGCAGTGAGACAGGTTAGAGGTGAGACAGGTTAACACAAGTTAGCAGTGAGACAGGTTAGCAGTGAGACAAGTTAAATGTGAGACAGGTGAGCAGTGGGACAGGTGAGAGGTGAGCAGTGAGACAGGTTAGTGGTGTAAGAGGTGAGGCGGTTAGAGGTGAAACAGGTTAGAGATGAGCAGTGAGACAGGTTAGAGGTGTGAGGCAGGTTAGAGGTTAGACAGGTTATCAGTGAGACAGTTGAGCAGTGAGAAAGGTTATCAGTGAGAAAGGTTATCAGTGAGACAGGTTAGAGTTGAGGCAGGTTATCAGTGAGACAGGTGAGTAGTGAGCCAGGTTAGAGGTGAGGCAGGTTATCAGTAAACCAGGTGAGCAGTGAGACAGGTTATCAGTGAGAAAGGTTATCAGTGAGAAAGGTTAGAGGTGAGGCAGGTTATCAGTGAGACAGGTTATCAGTGAGACAGGTTAGAGGTGAGGCAGGTTATCAGTAAACCAGGTGAGCAGTGAGACAGGTTATCAGTGAGACAGGTTATCAGTGAGAAAGGTTAGAGGTGAGGCAGGTTATCAGTGAGAAAGTTTAGAGGTGAGGCAGGTTATCAGTGAGAAAGGTTAGAGGTAAAGCAGGTTATCAGTGAGACAGGTTAGAGGTGAGGCAGGTTATCAGTGAGACAGGTTAGAGGTGAGGCAGGTTATCAGTGAGAAAGGTTAGAGGTGAGGCAGGTTATCAGTGAGACAGGTTAGAGGTGAGGCAGGTTATCAGTGAGACAGTTTAGAGGTGAGGCAGGTTATCAGTGAGACAGTTGAGCAGTGAGACAGGTTAGAGGTGAGGCAGGTTATCAGTGAGACAGGTGAGCAGTGAGACAGGTTAGAGGTGAGGCAGGTTATCAGTGAGACAGTTTAGAGGTGAGGCAGGTTATCAGTGAGACAGTTGAGCAGTGAGACAGGTTAGAGGTGAGGCAGGTTATCAGTGTGAAAGGTTAGAGGTGAGGCAGGTTATCAGTGAGAAAGATTAGAGGTGAGGCAGGTTATCAGTGAGACAGTTTAGAGGTGAGGCAGGTTATCAGTGAGAAAGGTTAGAGGTGAGGCAGGTTATCAGTGAGACAGGTGAGCAGTGAGACAGGTTAGAGGTGAGGCAGGTTATCAGTGAGACAGGTGAGCAGTGAGACAGCTGAGCAGTGAGACAGGTTATCAGTGAGACAGGTGAGCAGTGAGACAGGTTAGAGGTGAGGCAGGTTATCAGTGAGACAGGTGAGCAGTGAGACAGGTTAGAGGTAAGGCAGGTTATCAGTGAGACAGGTGAGCAGTGAGACAGGTTATCAGTGAGACAGGTTATCAGTGAGACAGGTTAGAGGTGAGGCAGGTTATCAGTGAGACAGGTGAGCAGTGAGACAGGTGAGCAGTGAGACAGGTGAGCAGTGAGACAGGTTAGTACACTAGACTTCGAGCATGCAGGATTTCTTCAGACACTTCCCATTCTCCTGTGTTTGTCTGGAAGCCAGTGGACCAGCCCTTGTGCAGCTGCATTATTACGGAAACGATGAAGTTACACAGAGAAGCTTTCCATGTAAAAGTAAACGAGACAGAATCCGTTTCATTGATCTGAACGTAAATGCATTTTCTGGATTGTTTTGCAGTGTTAGGGCCTCTGTGGTTCCTGATTGGCAGGCGTGTCATGTGACCTCAGCCTGTCCCTCGGTGCTGTGCTGTGTGATTGCTCTTCTGATCTGCTGGACGTGAGGGGGCGTCGGCCTCGGCTCTCTGATGCGTCGGGACTGATTTGACTGACAGCCGTGCGCGAGAGATTGCAGGAGAGATGTTGAGAAGATGGCCGACTCTGCACTCGAGTGCTGAGCGAGTTATTTCAGCCGAACACTTGTGAGTGCGTTAGGGAATACAGCGTCCGTGTGCTGGAGCGTCTGCTAATGGCAGGGGCGGCTCAGGTTTCTCTGCTGGCCTGTGGATTTGGGTTCTCTGCTGTGTTTTACTGTTTCTCGCTGGATCTTGCTCATGTGTAACCTTGAGACTGATGACAGACGGTTTATGATCATATCAGCACTCGTTAAGCTTTCAGTCCAGAAAGAACTCGTCAATATGAACTAAATGCACTGGCCGTAGCTGTTTACCCTGCATTAGTGACCAGATCATTAATAGTTTATTTGTTTCAGAGCAGCTTCACAGAACAGGCTTCTTTCAGTGTAACCATTAGGAGTCATTTTGTCAGCAAGCAGAGATCCAATCAACGTTCAGATCATTCAGTCGATTCAGATCAGTGTCGATTCAGATCAATGTAGATTCAGATTCAGTTCAGTGTCAAATCAGATCAGTGTCAATTCAGATTCAGTTCAGTATTGATTCAGATCAATGTCGATTCAGATCAGTGTCGATTCAGATTCAGATCAGTATTGATTCAGATTCAGATCAGTATCGATTCAGATTCAGATCAGTGTCGATTCAGATTCAGATCAGTGTCGATTCAGATTCAGTTCAGTATTGATTCAGATCAATGTCGATTCAGATTCAGATCAGTGTTGATTCAGATCAATGTCGATTCAGATCAGTGTCGATTCAGATTCAGATCAGTGTCGATTCAGCTCTATGTCGATTCAGTTCAGTGTCGATTCAGATTCAGTTCAGTGTCGATTCAGATCAATGTCGATTCAGATCAGTGTTGATTCAGATTCAGATCAATGTCGATTCATATCAGTGTCCTTTCATATTCAGTTCAGTGTCGATTCAGATCAATGTCGATTCAGATCAGTGTTGATTCAGATTCAGATCAATGTCGATTCAGATCAGTGTCGATTCAGATTCAGATCAGTGTCGATTCAGATCAGTGTCGATTCATATCAGTGTCCTTTCATATTCAGTTCAGTGTCGATTCAGTTCACTGTCGATTCAGTTCAGTGTCGATTCAGTTCACTGTCGATTCAGATCAATGTCGATTCAGATCAGTGTTGATTAAGATTCAGATCAGTTTTGATACAGATCAGTGTCGATTCAGATTCAGTTCAGTGTAGATTCAGATCAGTGTCGATTCAGATTCAGATCAGTGTCGATTCAGATCAGTGTCGATTCAGATTCAGTTCAGTGTCAATTCAGTTCAGTTCAGATTCAGATCAATGTCGATTCAGATCAGTGTCGATTCAGATTCAGTTCAGTGTCGATTCAGATCAGTGTCGATTCAGATTCAGTTCAGTGTCGATTCAGATCAGTGTTGATTCAGATTCAGTTCAATGTCGATTCAGATCAATGTCGATTCAGATTCAGATCAGTGTTGATTCAGTTCAGTGTCGATTCAGATCAGTGAGGATTCAGATCAGTGTCGATTCAGATCAGTGAGGATTCAGTTCAGTGTCCATTCATTTCAGTGTCCATTCAGTTCAGTGAGGATTCAGTTCAGTGTCGATTCAGTTCAGTGTCCATTCAGTTCAGTGAGGATTCAGTTCAGTGTCGATTCAGTTCAGTGTTGATTCAGTTCAGTGTCGATTCAGATCAGTGTCGATTCAGATCAGTGAGGATTCAGTTCAGTGTCGATTCAGATCAGTGTCGATTCAGATCAGTGTCGATTCAGATTCAGTGAGGATTCAGTTCAGTGAGGATTCAGTTCAGTGTCCATTCAGTTCAGCGATGATTCAGTTCAGTGTCCATTCATTTCAGTGTCCATTCAGTTCAGTGATGATTCAGTTCAGTGTCCATTCAGTTCAGTGTCCATTCAGTTCAGTGAGAATTCAGTTCAGTGTCCATTCATTTCAGTGTCCATTCAGTTCAGTGAGGATTCAGTTCAGTGTCGATTCAGTTCAGTGTCGATTCAGTTCAGTGTCGATTCAGTTCAGTGTCGATTCAGATCAGTGAGGATTCAGTTCAGTGAGGATTCAGTTCAGTGTCCATTCAGTTCAGTGTCCATTCAGATCAGTGTCCATTCAGTTCAGTGAGGATTCAGTTCAGTGTCGATTCAGTTCAGTGTCCATTCAGTTCAGTGAGGATTCAGTTCAGTGTCCATTCAGTTCAGTGTCCATTCAGTTCAGTGAGGATTCAGATCAGTGAGGATTCAGTTCAGTGTCCATTCAGTTCAGTGAGGATTCAGTTCAGTGTCCATTCAGTTCAGTGTCCATTCAGTTCAGTGAGGATTCAGTTCAGTGTCGATTCAGTTCAGTGTGGATTCAGTTCAGTGAGGATTCAGTTCAGTGAGGATTCAGTTCAGTGTCCATTCAGTTCAGTGAGGATTCAGTTCAGTGTCCATTCAGTTCAGTGTCCATTCAGTTCAGTGTCCATTCAGTTCAGTGTCCATTCAGTTCAGTGTCCATTCAGTTCAGTGAGGATTCAGATCAGTGAGGATTCAGTTCAGTGTCCATTCAGTTCAGTGAGGATTCAGTTCAGTGAGGATTCAGTTCAGTGTCCATTCAGTTCAGTGTCCATTCAGTTCAGTGTGGATTCAGTTCAGTGTCGATTCAGTTCAGTGTCCATTCAGTTCAGTGAGGATTCAGTTCAGTGAGGATTCAGTTCAGTGTCCATTCAGTTCAGTGAGGATTCAGTTCAGTGAGGATTCAGTTCAGTGTCCATTCAGTTCAGTGTCCATTCAGTTCAGTGAGGATTCAGTTCAGTGTCCATTCAGTTCAGTGTCCATTCAGTTCAGTGAGGATTCATTTCAGTGTGGATTCAGTTCAGTGTCGATTCAGATCAGTGAGGATTCAGTTCAGTGTCCATTCAGTTCAGTGTCCATTCAGTTCAGTGTCGATTCAGTTCAGTGTCCATTCAGTTCAGTGTTGA
>CM040935.1:3064411-3076911 GCA_023029165.1 Gobiocypris rarus
TGTTCATTATCTGATCATAACTCCAGTATCAGTGTAATATTCCTCCAGTGTAGATCAGCTGTTCTCTGTGTGAATATATAGTGCTTCTGTTCATTATCTGATCATAACTCCAGTATCAGTGTAATATTCCTCCAGTGTAGATCAGCTGTTCTCTGTGTGAATATATAGTGCTTCTGTTCATTATCTGATCATAACTCCAGTATCAGTGTAATATTCCTCCAGTGTAGATCAGCTGTTCTCTGTGTGAATATATAGTGCTTCTGTTCATTATCTGATCATAACTCCAGTATCAGTGTAATATTCCTCCAGTGTAGATCAGCTGTTCTCTGTGTGAATATATAGTGCTTCTGTTCATTATCTGATCATAACTCCAGTATCAGTGTAATATTCCTCCAGTGTAGATCAGCTGTTCTCTGTGTGAATATATAGTGCTTCTGTTCATTATCTGATCATAACTCCAGTATCAGTGTAATATTCCTCCAGTGTAGATCAGCTGTTCTCTGTGTGAATATATAGTGCTTCTGTTCATTATCTGATCATAACTCCAGTATCAGTGTAATATTCCTCCAGTGTAGATCAGCTGTTCTCTGTGTGAATATATAGTGCTTCTGTTCATTATCTGATCATAACTCCAGTATCAGTGTAATATTCCTCCAGTGTAGATCAGCTGTTCTCTGTGTGAATATATAGTGCTTCTGTTCATTATCTGATCATAACTCCAGTATCAGTGTAATATTCCTCCAGTGTAGATCAGCTGTTCTCTGTGTGAATATATAGTGCTTCTGTTCATTATCTGATCATAACTCCAGTATCAGTGTAATATTCCTCAGTGTAGATCAGCTGTTCTCTGTGTGAATATATAGTGCTTCTGTTCATTATCTGATCATAACTCCAGTATCAGTGTAATATTCCTCCAGTGTAGATCAGCTGTTCTCTGTGTGAATATATAGTGCTTCTGTTCATTATCTGATCATAACTCCAGTATCAGTGTAATATTCCTCCAGTGTAGATCAGCTGTTCTCTGTGTGAATATATAGCTTCTGTTCATTATCTGATCATAACTCCAGTATCAGTGTAATATTCCTCCAGTGTAGATCAGCTGTTCTCTGTGTGAATATATAGTGCTTCTGTTCATTATCTGATCATAACTCCAGTATCAGTGTAATATTCCTCCAGTGTAGATCAGCTGTTCTCTGTGTGAATATATAGTGCTTCTGTTCATTATCTGATCATAACCCAGTATCAGTGTAATATTCCTCCAGTGTAGATCAGCTGTTCTCAGGAATATATAGTGCTTCTGTTCATTATCTGATCATAACTCCAGTATCAGTGTAATATTCCTCAGTGTAGATCAGCTGTTCTCTGTGTGAATATATAGTGCTTCTGTTCATTATCTGATCATAACTCCAGTATCAGTGTAATATTCCTCCAGTGTAGATCAGCTGTTCTCTGTGTGAATATATAGCGCTTCTGCTCATTATCTGATCATAACTCCAGTATCAGTGTAATTTTCCTCCAGTGTATATCGGCTGTTCTCTGTGTGAATATATAGTGCTTCTGCTCATTATCTGATCATAACTCCAGTATCAGTGTAATATTCCTCCAGTGTAGATCAGCTGTTCTCTGTGTGAATATATAGTGCTTCTGTTCATTATCTGATCATAACTCCAGTATCAGTGTAATATTCCTCCAGTGTAGATCAGCTGTTCTCTGTGTGAATATATAGTGCTTCTGCTCATTATCTGATCATAACTCCAGTATCAGTGTAATATTCCTCCAGTGTAGATCAGCTGTTCTCTGTGTGAATATATAGTGCTTCTGTTCATTATCTGATCATAACTCCAGTATCAGTGTAATATTCCTCCAGTGTAGATCAGCTGTTCTCTGTGTGAATATATAGTGCTTCTGTTCATTATCTGATCATAACTCCAGTATCAGTGTAATATTCCTCCAGTGTAGATCAGCTGTTCTCTGTGTGAATATATAGTGCTTCTGTTCATTATCTGATCATAACTCCAGTATCAGTGTAATATTCCTCCAGTGTAGATCAGCTGTTCTCTGTGTGAATATATAGTGCTTCTGTTCATTATCTGATCATAACTCCAGTATCAGTGTAATATTCCTCCAGTGTAGATCAGCTGTTCTCTGTGTGAATATATAGTGCTTCTGTTCATTATCTGATCATAACTCCAGTATCAGTGTAATATTCCTCCAGTGTAGATCAGCTGTTCTCTGTGTGAATATATAGTGCTTCTGTCATTATCTGATCATAACTCCAGTATCAGTGTAATATTCCTCCAGTGTAGATCAGCTGTTCTCTGTGTGAATATATAGTGCTTCTGTTCATTATCTGATCATAACTCCAGTATCAGTGTAATATTCCTCCAGTGTAGATCAGCTGTTCTCTGTGTGAATATATAGTGCTTCTGTTCATTATCTGATCATAACTCCAGTATCAGTGTAATATTCCTCCAGTGTAGATCAGCTGTTCTCTGTGTGAATATATAGTGCTTCTGTTCATTATCTGATCATAACTCCAGTATCAGTGTAATATTCCTCCAGTGTAGATCAGCTGTTCTCTGTGTGAATATATAGTGCTTCTGTTCATTATCTGATCATAACTCCAGTATCAGTGTAATATTCCTCAGTGTAGATCAGCTGTTCTCTGTGTGAATATATAGTGCTTCTGTTCATTATCTGATCATAACTCCAGTATCAGTGTAATATTCCTCAGTGTAGATCAGCTGTTCTCTGTGTGAATATATAGTGCTTCTGTTCATTATCTGATCATAACTCCAGTATCAGTGTAATATTCCTCCAGTGTAGATCAGCTGTTCTCTGTGTGAATATATAGTGCTTCTGTTCATTATCTGATCATAACTCCAGTATCAGTGTAATATTCCTCCAGTGTAGATCAGCTGTTCTCTGTGTGAATATATAGTGCTTCTGTTCATTATCTGATCATAACTCCAGTATCAGTGTAATATTCCTCCAGTGTAGATCAGCTGTTCTCTGTGTGAATATATAGTGCTTCTGTTCATTATCTGATCATAACTCCAGTATCAGTGTAATATTCCTCAGTGTAGATTAGCTGTTCTCTGTGTGAATATATAGCGCTTCTGCTCATTATCTGATCATAACTCCAGTATCAGTGTAATATTCCTCCAGTGTAGATCAGCTGTTCTCTGTGTGAATATATAGCGCTTCTGTTCATTATCTGATCATAACTCCAGTATCAGTGTAATATTCCTCCAGTGTAGATCAGCTGTTCTCTGTGTGAATATATAGTGCTTCTGTTCATTATCTGATCATAACTCCAGTATCAGTGTAATATTCCTCCAGTGTAGATCAGCTGTTCTCTGTGTGAATATATAGTGCTTCTGTTCATTATCTGATCATAACTCCAGTATCAGTGTAATATTCCTCAGTGTAGATCAGCTGTTCTCTGTGTGAATATATAGTGCTTCTGTTCATTATCTGATCATAACTCCAGTATCAGTGTAATATTCCTCCAGTGTAGATCAGCTGTTCTCTGTGTGAATATATAGTGCTTCTGTTCATTATCTGATCATAACTCCAGTATCAGTGTAATATTCCTCCAGTGTAGATCAGCTGTTCTCTGTGTGAATATATAGTGCTTCTGTTCATTATCTGATCATAACTCCAGTATCAGTGTAATATTCCTCAGTGTAGATCAGCTGTTCTCTGTGTGAATATATAGTGCTTCTGTTCATTATCTGATCATAACTCCAGTATCAGTGTAATATTCCTCCAGTGTAGATCAGCTGTTCTCTGTGTGAATATATAGTGCTTCTGCTCATTATCTGATCATAACTCCAGTATCAGTGTAATATTCCTCCAGTGTAGATCAGCTGTTCTCTGTGTGAATATATAGCGCTTCTGTTCATTATCTGATCATAACTCCAGTATCAGTGTAATATTCCTCCAGTGTAGATCAGCTGTTCTCTGTGTGAATATATAGCGCTTCTGTTCATTATCTGATCATAACTCCAGTATCAGTGTAATATTCCTCAGTGTAGATCAGCTGTTCTCTGTGTGAATATATAGTGCTTCTGTTCATTATCTGATCATAACTCCAGTATCAGTGTAATATTCCTCCAGTGTAGATCAGCTGTTCTCTGTGTGAATATATAGTGCTTCTGCTCATTATCTGATCATAACTCCAGTATCAGTGTAATATTCCTCCAGTGTAGATCAGCTGTTCTCTGTGTGAATATATAGTGCTTCTGTTCATTATCTGATCATAACTCCAGTATCAGTGTAATATTCCTCCAGTGTAGATCAGCTGTTCTCTGTGTGAATATATAGTGCTTCTGTTCATTATCTAATCATAACTCCAGTATCAGTGTAATATTCCTCCAGTGTAGATCAGCTGTTCTCTGTGTGAATATATAGTGCTTCTGTTCATTATCTGATCATAACTCCAGTATCAGTGTAATATTCCTCCAGTGTAGATCAGCTGTTCTCTGTGTGAATATATAGTGCTTCTGTTCATTATCTGATCATAACTCCAGTATCAGTGTAATATTCCTCCAGTGTAGATCAGCTGTTCTCTGTGTGAATATATAGCGCTTCTGTTCATTATCTGATCATAACTCCAGTATCAGTGTAATATTCCTCCAGTGTAGATCAGCTGTTCTCTGTGTGAATATATAGCGCTTCTGTTCATTATCTGATCATAACTCCAGTATCAGTGTAATATTCCTCCAGTGTAGATCAGCTGTTCTCTGTGTGAATATATAGCGCTTCTGTTCATTATCTGATCATAACTCCAGTATCAGTGTAATATTCTCCAGTGTAGATCAGCTGTTCTCTGTGTGAATATATAGTGCTTCTGTCATTATCTGATCATAACTCCAGTATCAGTGTAATATTCCTCAGTGTAGATCAGCTGTTCTCTGTGTGAATATATAGTGCTTCTGTTCATTATCTGATCATAACTCCAGTATCAGTGTAATATCCTCCAGTGTAGATCATCTGTTCTCTGTGTGAATATATAGTGCTTCTGTTCATTATCTGATCATAACTCCAGTATCAGTGTAATATTCCTCCAGTGTAGATCAGCTGTTCTCTGTGTGAATATATAGTGCTTCTGTTCATTATCTGATCATAACTCCAGTATCAGTGTAATATTCCTCCAGTGTAGATCAGCTGTTCTCTGTGTGAATATATAGTGCTTCTGCTCATTATCTGATCATAACTCCAGTATCAGTGTAATATTCCTCCAGTGTAGATCAGCTGTTCTCTGTGTGAATATATAGTGCTTCTGTTCATTATCTGATCATAACTCCAGTATCAGTGAAATATTCCTCAGTGTAGATCAGCTGTTCTCTGTGTGAATATATAGCGCTTCTGTTCATTATCTGATCATAACTCCAGTATCAGTGTAATATTCCTCCAGTGTAGATCAGCTGTTCTCTGTGTGAATATATAGTGCTTCTGTTCATTATCTGATCATAACTCCAGTATCAGTGTAATATTCCTCAGTGTAGATCAGCTGTTCTCTGTGTGAATATATAGTGCTTCTGTTCATTATCTGATCATAACGCCAGTATCAGTGTAATATTCCTCAGTGTAGATCAGCTGTTCTCTGTGTGAATATATAGTGCTTCTGTTCATTATCTGATCATAACTCCAGTATCAGTGTAATATTCCTCCAGTGTAGATCAGCTGTTCTCTGTGTGAATATATAGTGCTTCTGTTCATTATCTGATCATAACTCCAGTATCAGTGTAATATTCCTCCAGTGTAGATCAGCTGTTCTCTGTGTGAATATATAGTGCTTCTGTTCATTATCTGATCATAACTCCAGTATCAGTGAAATATTCCTCAGTGTAGATCAGCTGTTCTCTGTGTGAATATATAGTGCTTCTGTTCATTATCTGATCATAACTCCAGTATCAGTGTAATATTCCTCAGTGTAGATCAGCTGTTCTCTGTGTGAATATATAGTGCTTCTGTTCATTATCTGATCATAACTCCAGTATCAGTGTAATATTCCTCAGTGTAGATCAGCTGTTCTCTGTGTGAATATATAGTGCTTCTGTTCATTATCTGATCATAACTCCAGTATCAGTGTAATATTCCTCAGTGTAGATCAGCTGTTCTCTGTGTGAATATATAGTGCTTCTGTTCATTATCTGATCATAACTCCAGTATCAGTGTAATATTCCTCAGTGTAGATCAGCTGTTCTCTGTGTGAATATATAGTGCTTCTGTTCATTATCTGATCATAACTCCAGTATCAGTGTAATATTCCTCCAGTGTAGATCAGCTGTTCTCTGTGTGAATATATAGTGCTTCTGCTTCATTATCTGATCATAACTCCAGTATCAGTGTAATATTCCTCCAGTGTAGATCAGCTGTTCTCTGTGTGAATATATAGTGCTTCTGTTCATTATCTGATCATAACTCCAGTATCAGTGTAATATTCCTCCAGTGTAGATCAGCTGTTCTCTGTGTGAATATATAGTGCTTCTGTTCATTATCTGATCATAACTCCAGTATCAGTGTAATATTCCTCAGTGTAGATCAGCTGTTCTCTGTGTGAATATATAGTGCTTCTGTTCATTATCTGATCATAACTCCAGTATCAGTGTAATATTCCTCCAGTGTAGATCAGCTGTTCTCTGTGTGAATATATAGTGCTTCTGTTCATTATCTGATCATAACTCCAGTATCAGTGTAATATTCCTCCAGTGTAGATCAGCTGTTCTCTGTGTGAATATATAGTGCTTCTGTTCATTATCTGATCATAACTCCAGTATCAGTGTAATATTCCTCCAGTGTAGATCAGCTGTTCTCTGTGTGAATATATAGTGCTTCTGTTCATTATCTGATCATAACTCCAGTATCAGTGTAATATTCCTCCAGTGTAGATCAGCTGTTCTCTGTGTGAATATATAGTGCTTCTGTTCATTATCTGATCATAACTCCAGTATCAGTGTAATATTCCTCCAGTGTAGATCAGCTGTTCTGTGTGTGAATATATAGTGCTTCTGTTCATTATCTGATCATAACTCCAGTATCAGTGTAATATTCCTCCAGTGTAGATCAGCTGTTCTCTGTGTGAATATATAGTGCTTCTGTTCATTATCTGATCATAACTCCAGTATCAGTGTAATATTCCTCCAGTGTAGATCAGCTGTTCTCTGTGTGAATATATAGTGCTTCTGTTCATTATCTGATCATAACTCCAGTATCAGTGTAATATTCCTCAGTGTAGATCAGCTGTTCTCTGTGTGAATATATAGTGCTTCTGTTCATTATCTGATCATAACTCCAGTATCAGTGTAATATTCCTCAGTGTAGATCAGCTGTTCTCTGTGTGAATATATAGTGCTTCTGTTCATTATCTGATCATAACTCCAGTATCAGTGTAATATTCCTCAGTGTAGATCAGCTGTTCTCTGTGTGAATATATAGTGCTTCTGTTCATTATCTGATCATAACTCCAGTATCAGTGTAATATTCCTCAGTGTAGATCAGCTGTTCTCTGTGTGAATATATAGTGCTTCTGTTCATTATCTGATCATAACTCCAGTATCAGTGTAATATTCCTCAGTGTAGATCAGCTGTTCTCTGTGTGAATATATAGTGCTTCTGTTCATTATCTGATCATAACTCCAGTATCAGTGTAATATTCCTCAGTGTAGATCAGCTGTTCTCTGTGTGAATATATAGCGCTTCTGTTCATTATCTGATCATAACTCCAGTATCAGTGTAATATTCCTCAGTGTAGATCAGCTGTTCTCTGTGTGAATATATAGTGCTTCTGTTCATTATCTGATCATAACTCCAGTATCAGTGTAATATTCCTCCAGTGTAGATCAGCTGTTCTCTGTGTGAATATATAGTGCTTCTGTTCATTATCTGATCATAACTCCAGTATCAGTGTAATATTCCTCCAGTGTAGATCAGCTGTTCTCTGTGTGAATATATAGTGCTTCTGTTCATTATCTGATCATAACTCCAGTATCAGTGTAATATTCCTCAGTGTAGATCAGCTGTTCTCTGTGTGAATATATAGTGCTTCTGTTCATTATCTGATCATAACTCCAGTATCAGTGTAATATTCCTCAGTGTAGATCAGCTGTTCTCTGTGTGAATATATAGCGCTTCTGTTCATTAATCAATCAATCAATCAACTTTATTTATATAGCGCTTTTACAATGACGATTGTTTCAAAGCAGCTTCACAGTGTTAAACAAAATTTGATTTGGCTAGTTTAATTTGGATAGTTTATAGAATTATATATGACCAAATTAATAAATTCTATTTGTATATTTAGTTGAGTAACTTGGATCATAATTTGAGTGTCCCCAACTGAGCAAGCCAAGCCAAAGGCGACAGTGGCAAGGAACCAAACTCCATCAGGGCATGATGGAGAAAAATAAACCTTGGGAGAAACCAGACTCAGTCGGGGTGCCAGTTCTCCTCTGGCCTATTATTAACAGTGTATAATTATTACTCTGGCAACCTTGCAGGTCATAAATCATATTAGATAGGAATATTCGAAATTTTGGGTATGACGCACGAGACGGGTTCATTTAGGATGGCGTCGATTACACAAGAATATGAATACTTGAAAGATCGGAGTTATTGCGCCGGAGACGGGTTAATTGAGGATGACGCCCGGTGAGGCGAATTCAGAGGAGACACTAATGGACACGGTCTCAGCAGACACTCCAGGATGAGCTGGTCATGTCCAGATGCAGGTCCACCATCCGATCCGGACACGGCCTGGATCCGCCGACTGCAGTAAACCTCGGGATAAACAGAGACACTAACATTAGCGTAGATGCCATTCTTCTGATGATGTAACGAGTACATCAGGTGTTATGGGAAGTGTTCCCGGTTCCGCTGACCTAGATAATGCAGCCTAACAATCAGTCATTTGATTTGAATAAAGAAAGTTAAAAATGTTCTATGTGTATGCCATAGTAAAGAGATGTGTTTTTAGTCTAGATTTAAACTGACAGAGTGTGTCTGCTTCCGAACAATGCTAGGAAGACTGTTCCAGAGTTTAGGTGCTAAATAGGAAAAGGATCGACCGCCTGCAGTTGATTTAGATATTCTAGGTATTTTCAACTGGCCAGAGTTTAGAGACCGCAATTGACGTGATGGAGTATAATGCGTTAAGAGCTCGCTTAAGTACTGGGAGCTAAACCATTTATTGCTTTATAAGTAATAAGCAAGATTTTAAAATGTATGCGATGTTTAATAGGGAGCCAGTGCAGTGTTGACAGAACTGGACTAATATGATCGCTTCCTGGTTCTAGTAAGAACTCGAGCTGCTGCTTTTTTGGACCAGCTGGAGTTTATTTATTAGGCGAGCAGGGCAACCACCCAGTAGAGCATTACAATAATCTAGCCTTGAGCTCATGAACGCATGTACTAATTGTTCAGCATTTTGCATTGAAAGCATGTGACGTAATTTAGATATATTTTTAAGATGGTAGAATGCAGTTTTACAGATGCTAGAAACGCGTGGCTTTCAAACGAGAGATTGGTATCAAAGAGCACACCCAGGTTCCTCACTGACGACGAGGACTTGACTGGAGCAGCCATCGAGGGTTAGACAGTATTCTAGGGCACTACTTGTGGAGCTTTTCTGTCCAATAATTAAAAATTCAGTTTTATCTGAATTAAGTTGCAGGAAATTACTATTCATCCAATTTTTAATATCAGCTATGCATTCCGTTAATCTTGTGAATTGGTAAGTTTCGTCAGGGTGTGAAGAAATATAGAGCTGAGTATCATCAGCATAACAATGAAAACTAACGCCATGCTTCCTAATGATATCTCCCAGTGGTAGCATATACAGGGTGAAAAGCAACGGTCCTAACACTGAGCCTTGCGGTACTCCATACTGAACTTGTGATCGGTGTGACATCTCTTCATTTACTGCTACAAACTGATAACGGTCAGATAAGTAAGATTTAAACCATGCCAATGCAGTTCCACTAATGCCAACATAATTTTCGAGTCTATTCAAAAGAATATTGTGATCGATAGTATCGAATGCAGCGCTAAGATCGAGTAACACTAATAGAGAGATACAACCACGATCAGATGATAAGAGTAAATCATTTGTAACTCTAATTAGAGCAGTCTCAGTACTATGATACGGTCTAAATCCTGACTGAAATCCTCACATATACCATTTCTTTCTAAAAGGAACATAATTGTGAAGACACTGCCTTTTCTAATATTTTTGATAGAAACGGTAGATTCGAGATTGGTCTGTAATTGACTAATTCTTTAGGATCAAGTTGCGGTTTTTAATAAGTGGTTTAATTACAGCCAACTTAAAAGTTTTTGGTACATATCCTAATGTCAAGGATGAATTAATAATATTAAGCAGAGGATCTATGACCTCTGGAAGCATCTCTTTAATAGCCTAGTCGGTATAGGGTCAAGCATACATGTTGTTGATTTTGATGATTTAACAAGTTTAGCCAATTCTTCTCCTCCTATAGCAGTGAATGAGTGTAATTTTTCTCAGTGAGACTACAATGTTCTGTCTGAAGTGATACTGTAGTAGACGGCTGCATGGTTATAATTTTATTCCTAATGTTATCAATCTTACTAGTAAAGAAGTTCATAAAGTCATTACTGCTGTGTTGTTTACAAATGTCAGAAGTTGAAGCTTTATCCTTTGTTAATTTAGCCACTGTATCGAATAAATACCTAGGGTTGTGTTTGTTTTCTTCTAAAAGAGTTGAGAAATAAGCAGATCTAGCAGTTTTTATGGCCTTTCTGTATGCAATCATGCTCTCTTTCCACAAATTGCGAAAAACCTCCAGTTTTGTTTTCTTCCAGCGCGCCCATTTTTCTGGCTGCTGTTTTAAGGGCCCGAGTGTGCTCGTTGTACCAGCGTTGGATTATTTGCTTTAATCTTCTTTAAGCGCGAGGAGCAACTATGTCTAAAGTGCTAGTAAAGAGAGAGTCAGTAGTTTCTGTTGCAACATCAAGTTCCTCTTGGCTATCTGTAATTCTGAGGAGATGGAACTGATGAGGAAGATTATGTATAAAGCAATCTTTAGTCGCAGCGGTTATAGTCCTGCCATATTTGAACAGGGATGGCTTTGCAGCCTTAGCTATATTAAGTATACATGATATTAGGTAATGATCTGAGATGTCATCGCTCTGCTGCAGAATTTCAACAGTATCAACATTTAGTCCATGTGACAGTATTAGATCTAAAGTATGATTAAGGCGATGAGTGGGTCCAGATACGTGTTGTCTAACTCCAATAGAGTTTATAATGTCTTTAAATGCCAATCCCAATGCGTCTTTTTCATTGTCAACATGGATATTAAAATCACCAACAATTAGTACTTTATCTGCAGCCAGTACTAACTCTGATAGAAAACCAGCAAATTCTTTGATAAAGTCTGTATTGTGCCCTGGTGGCCTGTATACAGTAGCCAACACAAATGTCAAACGGGATTTATCATTTACACTACACAACGTTACATAAAGCACCTAAACTTCAAAGGAATTATATTTGAAACTAGACTTCTGAGTAATACTGAAGTTATCATTATAAATTACAGCAACACCTCCCCCTTTTCCTTTCAGACGCGGCTCGTGTTTATAACAATAATCTTGGGGAGTGGACTCATTTAAAGTAATGTAGTCATCAGGTTTTAGCCAGGTTTCTGTCAAACACAGCACATCTAGGTTATGATCTATAATCATATCATTAACAATAAGCGTTTTTAAAGGGATCGAATATTCAGCAACCCGAGATTTATCAATTGTTCATCCGTATTATATCTGTTGTTTATTTGTTGGACATCGATTAAATGTTTACTGTTGAATGGTTTTGATGGTTTTTTGTATTTACTGATTCGGGGAACAGACACAGTCTCTATGTGATAATATCTAGGTGAAAGCGTCTCTATGTGCTGGGATTTAGCTGACTCTGGTGACGTGAGACAGCTAGCAGACGGTTGGTTTAGCCAGTTTGTCTGCTTCCTGACCTGGGCCCCAGTGAGTCAAGGTTTAGCTCTAAGACTATGTGCCAAATTACTAGAGAGAAGAGCAGCACCAGCCCGGGTAGGATGAATGCCGTCTATCTTCAACAGGTCGGGTCTGCCCCAAAAACTTTTCCAATTGTCTATGAACCCTATGTTATTTTGCGGACACCACTTAGACAACCAGCCATTGAGTGATGATAATCTGCTAACTATTTCATCACTCCTTTTAACAGGGAGGGGGCCAGATAAACAGACTGCCGGTGCCATCGTACTTGCGAGTTTACACACCTCTTTAATGTTAATTTTGGTGATCTCCGACTGACGAAGTCGAACATCATTAGTGCCGACGTGAATAATAATCTTAGAGAATTTACGATTAGCTTTAGCCAGCACTTTTAAATTTGCTTTGATGTCAGGCGCTCTGGCTCCCGGTAAACATGTGACTATGGTGGCTGGTGTCTCTATTTTCACGTTCCGTGTAATAGAATCGCC
>CM040935.1:3081911-3089411 GCA_023029165.1 Gobiocypris rarus
CCTCACGGCACGCCTCATTCTCACGGCACGCCCCATTCCTCACGGCACGCCATTCCTCACGGCACGCCCATTCCTCACGGCACGCCATTCCTCACGGCACGCCCCATTCTCATGGCACGCCTATTCTCACGGCACGCCTATTCCTCATGGCACGCCCCATTCTCGCGGCACGCCCCATTCCTCATGGCACGCCCCATTCCTCATGGCACGCCCCATTCCTCACGGCACGCCATTCCTCATGGCACGCCATTCCTCACGGCACGCCCCATTCCTCACGGCACGCCCCATTCCTCATGGCACTTCTCATGGCACGCCATTCCTCATGGCACGCCCCATTCCTCATGGCACGCCCCATTCCTCATGGCACGCCCCATTCCTCACGGCACGCCCATTCTCATGGCACGCCTATTCCTCACGCACGCCATTCCTCATGGCACGCCCCATTCCTCACGGCACGCCCCATTCCTCACGGCACGCCCCATTCCTCACGGCACGCCCCATTCCTCACGGCACGCCCCCATTCCTCATGGCACGCCCCATTCCTCATGGCAGGCCCCATTTCTTTCCGACCTTATGGCACGCCCCATTGCTCCAGCCTGCAGTTACCTCTACTTGCTTTAAACTAAAGGAGACATCCCAGATAGCGCCCTGAGATCCCAGGAATTCTCAGTGGTTCCTCTGGCAACCAGGGGCGTTTCCAGCATTGAAGGACATCCGGGGCTTAGCCCAGAACATTTAATGCAAATACAGGGATCAATCAAAGAGGTTTTTTTTTATTTTATTACAATCAGTAACACTTTACTTTCAGTCAAAATACATCTTTAACATTATCTTTTTTGTTTATGAAAGTACACACTGAAGTGAACTCTCAGTAAACTATTAGTTTAGTAGTGTATACTGCAAGTATACTTGCAAGTTTTCTTTAAGTCAACATAGCCTTTACTTATAGTTCACTATTGTTGTATTATGTTTGCACTTGCACAGTATACTATTGTGTTTAAATGTAGATATTTTTTTTATTAAAAAAAAAAACTTTAACTGTACCTTAATTTTAAAAACATGTCATTAGCTTCATGTTGCATTTTTTATCAACACTTGATTGTTGGTAAGTTTCATAAAGAAAGGCAACATTTTAAACAAAAAAAAGTTGAAGACTACACCTTGATCAGATTCAGAACGGATTCAGAATAATAATAAAAACACAGATGGAGTAGATCGAGTCCAAAGTCCAAACCTTCACAGACAGTAGTTTTCTAGGCTATTTGTGGGTTAACTTACCCTTCATTTCATCTGGTAATATTAAGCGTTTTATTTATTTTTTACTTTTGATTTACACACTGTTTAATAATTGATGATGATCACATTATTTTATATTTGATTGAGCATGGATTGAGCAATCTTCGATCACTTGCTAGTATTACTAACTTCTATCAGATCAGATGCTAGTAACATACAAGTGATGCTAGTACCCTAATAGCTAGTTAAACAAATAGACATACAGTGAAAGAAGACAGCCAGATGATGATCTTTAGATTTAAAGGATAAAAAAAACTGAATTCTAACCCACTGACTTCTTTCCAAAAAATCCCCAAAGTCTCGTTTGTTTCATTTTTCCTGGCCGCTGTCTGTCGTTATTAACACTCTCTCAGACACTTGACTATGCAGTACGTGCAAAGCCAAAGTGCAAATTGGACAACTTATGATTTCGCGGGTTTACATAGGCTTTAAAAAAAGGGGGTTCTCGTTCGGGAATCGGGGCTACACTCAAAACATCCGGGGCTGAAGCCCCGGCAAAATCGGCTGGCTCCGCCCCTGCTGGCAACATTGGACAAGTTCACCGATCTGCCGTCCGTGCTTCAAGGGTCGTATTCCCTACCGCTGAAAGTGCGTCACACGAGAGACAGCTCGGAGTATTCAACGGGGTATTCATTTTAGTTGGTGCATTTTTAACACTGACACCCGGGTGTGTTTTTTCATTTACTATGTGAACAGTGACTGTGGGAATTAAGACAGACAAATCTGTGTTGGACTTGAGTATTTACAGTAGGTTTCCTTTTTTATATTTGGGACCATTGGAGTATTGACTGTTCAAATTATTGTCTGTACATTTCATTTTCTATTTGTTTTAGTAAATTACTCTAAGTTTCTATTTCCCTTGTAAGATGGTGTGGTTATTTTAGCCTGGTGATAAGCATATCCATATTGAAATAAGGGTTTACTGACACAAAGTTAATAATATTCAGGAGCTGTTTTAGAGAGATCTAACCCTAAACCAACCCAGGGCCCCTCCCACTAAAGTCTAAGGGAGAGGGCGCTACATTATGAATGTTTACATTAATAGAACATCGTTCAGAGATATCTGAACTTTACTAATGAACTTACAAATGAATAATGTTCTCAAAACGTTACAACAAAAACATTATTTAGTTCATGGAACATTTTATTCTGAAATAGGGATGGCTCGATACCACAATTTTGGCTTCGGTACGGTACTACAATCTAATACCGAAGTACCGATATTAAATCGATACCATAAAGGGTCTGAATTTTGATGCGGGTATTGCGCATAATTTGACTAACTCTCGCAAGTTTTAGGTTTATGAAGCGGGAAATAACCGCAAATGTTTATTATTAAATTAATCAACAAAGATTATCACATCAAATACACTTGAAACTTTCTGTCACATGAGTAATTTCAGCATAAACACAGCTGGTTCCATTCTTTCAAAATGATGTAAATTGTGCATAGTCTGCACCTGCACTATAAAAGCAACCTGCGCTGGTTGAAATGAACGCCGGAGATTTCTTTATATTTAAACGATACGATCTTATGTATGTGTGTTGATCAGTGCTGAAAGAAAATAAATGTCTAAATTAGATCGTTTGAATGATGCACTCACCTGTCGATCTCTTAATGTCTTACAAGTCAGGAATTAAGTGACCGATGCTTGGTAAGGTTTGATGGTTCTTCAGAAGTTGTATAAGCAAAGTAATTCCAAATATAATGTCTACTCCTGTTTTATTATTGAGTTTTGTGCGTGTTGAGCGAGATTCAACCGCTGTATTAATTTTATTCTGTTGCACATTTGCCGGTTTCACGTCATTTTGGGTAGCGCGCTGCCACCTAGCGGTGAACTTCAGAACAGCAGCAAATATCGAAATGAGCAAAGTCATGATATCGTACCGTTTGAAATAAAATATATACCGCTATTTTCCCAGTACCGGTATACCGCGCATCCCTATTCTGAAACAGTGGGTTCCAGAAGCCCCGCCCATTACAGATGAAGATCTGCCCTATCAGCATAGACCCTGCTCTGAGTGAGTTTCAGAAGCCCCGCCCATGACTGATAAAGATCTGCCCTATCAGCATCGACCCTGCTCTGAGTGAGTTTCAGAAGCCCCGCCCATGACTGATGACGATCTGCCCTATCAGCATAGACCCTGCTCTGAGTGAGTTTCAGAAGCCCCGCCCATGACTGATAAAGATCTGCCCTATCAGCATCGACCCTGCTCTGAGTGAGTTTCAGAAGCCCCGCCCATGACTGATAAAGATCTGCCCTATCAGCATCGACCCTGCTCTGAGTGAGTTTCAGAAGCCCCGCCCATGACTGATAAAGATCTGCCCTATCAGCATAGACCCTGCTCTGAGTGAGTTTCAGAAGCCCGCCCATGACTGATGACGATCTGCCCTATCAGCATAGACCCTGCTCTGAGTGAGTTTCAGAAGCCCCGCCCATGACTGATGACGATCTGCCCTATCAGCATAGACCCTGCTCTGAGTGAGTTTCAGAAGCCCCGCCATGACTGATAAAGATCTGCCCTATCAGCATCGACCCTGCTCTGAGTGAGTTTCAGAAGCCCCGCCCATGACTGATGACGATCTGCCCTATCAGCATAGACCCTGCTCTGAGTGAGTTTCAGAAGCCCCGCCATGACTGATAAAGATCTGCCCTATCAGCATAGACCCTGCTCTGAGTGAGTTTCAGAAGCCCCGCCCATGACTGATGACGATCTGCCCTATCAGCATAGACCCTGCTCTGAGTGAGTTCCAGAAGCCCCTCATGACTGATAAAGATCTGCCCTATCAGCATAGACCCTGCTCTGAGTGAGTTTCAGAAGCCCCGCCCATGACTGATGACGATCTGCCCTATCAGCATAGACCCTGCTCTGAGTGAGTTTCAGAAGCCCGCCATGACTGATAAAGATCTGCCCTATCAGCATAGACCCTGCTCTGAGTGAGTTTCAGAAGCCCCGCCCATGACTGATAAAGATCTGCCCTATCAGCATCGACCCTGCTCTGAGTGAGTTTCAGAAGCCCCGCCCATGACTGATAAAGATCTGCCCTATCAGCATTGACCCTGCTCTGAGTGAGTTTCAGAAGCCCCGCCCATGACTGATGACGATCTGCCCTATCAGCATAGACCCTGCTCTGAGTGAGTTTCAGAAGCCCCGCCCATGACTGATAAAGATCACCATAGACATTTTGGCTGCGTGAGATTGTCCAGTTTTGTTGTTGTTGAGTATCTGAAGCACAAGCTGTAAAGGCTCCTTCCTCTTCTGGAAAGGGGGCGGGGAGCAGCAGCTCATTTGCATTTAAAGGGACAGACAGAGACAGCATGTTTTTGCTTATACACAAATAGGGGCAAATTTGAGAAGCTATAATAAATGATCTGGGGGTATTTTGAGCTGACACTTCACACACACATTCTGGGGACACCAGAGGTTTATATCACATCTTATGAAAAGGGGCGTAATGTGTCCCCTTTAAATCACTGTACATCAGGAAATGAATGATGTGATTCTTTGGGTTTGACCTCAGCTCATGGTCACATGACCGCTGGCCATGAATCCTGGCTGCTAGCTGCTTTGGATGGTTGCCATAGAAACCATATTCCCAACGGCTGCTGGTCTAATCTCTGGTTTCTACAATCACAGCCAACAGTGGTGAAGATGCTGCAGACAGACAGAGAGAGAGAGAGAGAGAGAGAGAGAGAGAGAGAGAGAGAGAGAGAGAGAGAGAGCGAGACGGGCAGAGAGAGAGAGGAAGAGAGAGAGAGAGAGAGAGAGACGGGCAGAGAGAGAGAGGAAGAGAGAGAGAGAGCGAGACGGGCAGAGAGAGGAGGAGAGAGAGAGAGAGAGAGAGACGGGCAGAGAGGAGGTTGACTAGGCAACAGTAAGACAAGATACGCCTCGATGCACCAAAGATAAATAACAGCTTCAGATGTCGAGAGAAAGTCAGAAGCTTCACGTCGAGCACCTCAGACCGTCAGATTCAGACTGATGCGTTTCTATGTTTCAGTCCTGTTCCTCGGCTTACTGTGATCAGCTCAGGGTTTTTGTTTTTGAGGGGGGTCTTTTATTTGAATAAATTAAATAATTAAAGGATTAAAAAGGATTTAGAGGATTAAAGAAGAAATAAGAACGGTAAAATAAGTTCTAGGTCTAATTATAGCCTCCTCCCCCTCAGTGCCTATGGTGGTTACGGCTCCTCCCCCTCAGTGCCGTTGGTGGTTACGGCTCCTCCCCCTCAGTGCCGTTGGTGGTTACGGGTCCTCCCCCTCAGTGCCGTTGGTGGTTACGGCTCCTCCCCCTCAGTGCCGTTGGTGGTTACGGCTCCTCCCCCTCAGTGCCTATGGTGGTTACGGCTCCTCCCCCTCGGTGCCTATGGTGGTTACGGCTCCTCCCCCTCAGTGCCGTTGGTGGTTACGGCTCCTCCCCTCAGTGCCGCTGGTGGTTATGGCTCCTCCTCAGTGCCGTTGGTGGTTATGGCTCCTCCCCTCAGTGCCGTTGGTGGTTACGGCTCCTCCCCTCGGTGCCTATGGTGGTTACGGCTCCTCCCTCGGTGCCTATGGTGGTGGCTACGGCTCCTCCCTCAGTGCCTATGGTGGTTACGGCTCCTCCCCCTCAGTGCCTATGGTGGTTACGGCTCCTCCCCCTCAGTGCCTATGGTGGTTATGGCTCCTCCCCTCAGTGCCTATGGTGGTTACGGCTCCTCCCTCAGTGCCGCTTGGTGGTTACGGCTCCTCCCCTCAGTGCCGTTGGTGGTTATGGCTCCTCCCCTCAGTGCCTATGGTGGTTACGGCTCCTCCCCTCAGTGCCGTTGGTGGTTATGGCTCCTCCCCTCAGTGCCTATGGTGGTTACGGCTCCTCCCCTCAGTGCCGTTGGTGGTTACGGCTCCTCCTCAGTGCCTATGGTGGTTATGGCTCCTCTCCTCAGTGCCTATGGTGGTTATGGCTCCTCCCCTCAGTGCCTATGGTGGTTACGGCTCCTCCCCTCAGTGCCGTTGGTGGTTATGGCTCCTCCCCTCAGTGCCTATGGTGGTTACGGCTCCTCCCCTCAGTGCCTATGGTGGTTACGGCTCCTCCCTCAGTGCCTATGGTGGTTATGGCTCCTCCCTCAGTGCCGTTGGTGGTTATGGCTCCTCCCCTCAGTGCCTATGGTGGTTATGGCTCCTCCCCTCAGTGCCGCTGGTGGTTATGGCTCCTCCCCTCAGTGCCTATGGTGGTTATGGCTCCTCCCCTCAGTGCCGTTGGTGGTTACGGCTCCTCCCCTCAGTGCCTATGGTGGTTACGGCTCCTCCCCTCAGTGCCGTTGGTGGTTACGGCTCCTCCCTCAGTGCCGTTGGTGGTTACGGCTCCTCCCCTCAGTGCCGTTGGTGGTTACGGCTCCTCCCCTCAGTGCCTATGGTGGTTATGGCTCCTCTCCTCAGTGCCATTGGTGGTTATGGCTCCTCCCCCTCAGTGCCGCTGGTGGTTATGGCTCCTCCCCTCAGTGCCGTTGGTGGTTATGGCTCCTCCCCTCAGTGCCGTTGGTGGTTATGGCTCCTCCCCTCAGTGCCGTTGGTGGTGGTTACGGCTCCTCCCCTCAGTGCCGTTGGTGGTTATGGCTCCTCCCCCTCAGTGCCGTTGGTGGTTACGGCTCCTCCCCTCAGTGCCGTTGGTGGTTACGGCTCCTCCCCCTCAGTGCCGTTGGTGGTTACGGCTCCTCCCTCAGTGCCGTTGGTGGTTACGGCTCCTCCCCTCAGTGCCGTTGGTGGTTACGGCTCCTCCCCTCAGTGCCGTTGGTGGTTATGGCTCCTCCTCAGTGCCGTTGGTGGTTATGGCTCCTCCCCTCAGTGCCGCTGGTGGTTATGGCTCCTCCCCTCAGTGCCGTGGTGGTTACGGCTCCTCCCCTCAGTGCCGCAGGTTACGGCTCCTCCCCTCAGTGCCGTTGGTGGTTACGGCTCCTCCCCTCAGTGCCGTTGGTGGTTACGGCTCCTCCCTCAGTGCCTATGGTGGTTGGCTCCTCCCCTCAGTGCCGCTGGTTACGGCTCCTCCCCTCAGTGCCGTTGGTGGCCACGGCTCCTCCTCAGTGCCTATGGTGGTTATGGTGGCCTCTCTCCTCAGTGCCATTGGTGGTTATGGCTCCTCCCCTCAGTGCCGTTGGTGGTTATGGCTCCTCCCCTCAGTGCCGTTGGTGGTTATGGCTCCTCCCTCAGTGCCGTTGGTGGTTATGGCTCC
>CM040935.1:3094411-3121911 GCA_023029165.1 Gobiocypris rarus
AGCATTTATTAATAAATGTTTTAAGTAACATAAGTAAGTAACATTTGTTTATATTGTTAAGTAATATAAGTAACATTTGTTAATATTGTCGTAAGTAACATTTGTCAATATTGTCGTAAGTGACATTTGTCAATATTGTCGTAAGTAACATTTGTTAATATTGTCGTAAATGACATTTGTTAATATTGTCGTAAGTAACATTTGTCAATATTGTCGTAAGTGACATTTGTCAATATTGTCGTAAGTGACATTTGTCATTATTGTAGTAAGTAACATGTGTCAATATTGTCGTAAGTAACATGTGTCAATATTGTCGTAAGTGACATTTGTCATTATTGTCGTAGCATTTATTAATAAATGTTTTAAGTAACATAAGTAAGTAACATTTGTTAATATTGTTAAGTAATATAAGAAACATTTGTTATTATTGTCGTAAGTGACATTTGTTAATATTGTCGTAAGTAACATTTGTAAATATTGTCGTAGCATTTATTAATAAATGTTTTAAGTAACATAAGTAAGTAACATTTGTTTATATTGTTAAGTAATATAAGTAACATTTGTTAATATTGTCGTAAGTAACATTTGTCAATATTGTCGTAAGTGACATTTGTCAATATTGTCGTAAGTAACATTTGTTAATATTGTCGTAAATGACATTTGTTAATATTGTCGTAAGTAACATTTGTCAATATTGTCGTAAGTGACATTTGTTTATATTGTCGTAAGTAACATTTGTTTATATTGTCGTAAGTAACATTTGTTTATATTGTCGTAAGTAACATTTGTTTATATTGTTGTAAGTGACATTTGTTTATATTGTCGTAAGTGACATTTGTTAATATTGTCGTAAGTAACATTTGTTAATAATGTCAAAATAACATTTGTCAATATTGTCGTAAGTGACATTTGTCAATATTGTCGTAAGTAACATTTTTCAATATTGTCGTAAGTAACATATGTTATTATTGTCGTAAGTAACATTTGTCAATATTGTCGTAAGTGACATTTGTCAATATTGTCGTAAGTAACATTTTTCAATATTGTCGTAAGTAACATTTGTTATTATTGTCGTAAGTAACATTTTTCAATATTGTCGTAAGTAACATTTGTCAATATTGTCGTAAGTAACATTTGTTTGTCAGTAACATTTGTCAATAATATATTGTGTGTGTGTGTTTTTGTGTGTGTGTAACATTTGTCAATATTGTATGTTGAAGGTCATTCATTATCAATATTACGCATTTATAATATTGTCGTAAGTAACCATTTGTCGTAAGTCTATTGTATTGTTGGTAAGTAACATTTGTCAATATTGTAGTAACATTTGTCAATGATTGTCTGCAATGAATATGTCAATATTGTCGGAAGTAACATGTCTTTACGTAATTGTCGTCAAGTGACATTTGTCAATATTGTCGTAACATTTTTCAATATTGTCACTTCATCATTATTGTCGTAAGTACATTTGTCAATATTGTCGTAACATATGTTATTAATAACATTTGTCAATATTGTTGTTAATAACATTTGTCAATATTGTTGTGATTATTATATTCAGATGTTCAGTGATGTTCAGTTCTGAGACATTACGCAGTGATCGAACAGCTTCAGTGTCGCCTGTTCACACTGGTTAAGTGTGTGTGTGTGTGTGTGTCTGAGGGTCATGGCATGTCGCGGGTAGCGGCAGAGGTCCGTTCCTGTCCGCTGCTGCCAGTTCCTCCTCATTCAGTTCCAGTTCAGTGATATTCAGTTCAGATGATGATTCAGTCTAGTGTCTATCTTGAAGTTCAGTGATGATTCATTTGTGATGATGATGATCCGTCCAGTATTGATTCAGTTCAGTGATGTATCCAGTTCAGTGATGATTCAGTTCAGATGATAATTCAGTCTGGTGATGATAATTCAGTTCAGATGTCGATTCAGTTTAGTGCTCCATCTCAGTTTAGTGGGATGATTCAGTCTGATGATGATTCAGTTCAGCGGATGATTCAGTTCAGATGATGATTCAGCTCAGTGAGTGTTTCCATTCAGTCCAGGGCTGATGATTCAGTTCGATGACAATCTGTCAATAGATGATTTCCATTCAGTTCTAGTGTGTCGCATTCAGTTTAGCGTTTCCATTCAGTTCAGTGATGATCCAGTTCAGTGATGATTCAGTTCAGTGATGATTCAGTTCAGTGATGATTCAGTTCAGTGATGATTCAGTTCAATGATGATTCAGTTCAGATGATGATTCAGTTCAGTGATGATTCAGTTCAGTGATGATTCAGTTCAGTGATGATTCAGTTCAGTGATGATTCAGTTCAGATGATGATTCAGTTCAGATGATGATTCAGTTCAGATGATGATTCAGTTCAGTGTCGATTCAGTTCAGATGATGATTCAGTTCAGATGATGATTCAGTTCAGTGATGATTCAGTTCAGATGATGATTATTTTCAGTGTCGATTCAGTTCAGTGATGATTCAGTTCAGATGATGATTCAGTTCAGTGATGATTCAGTTCAGTGATGATTCAGTTCAGTGTCGATTCAGTTCAGTGATGATTCATTTCAGATGATGATTCAGTTCAGTGATGATTCAGTTCAGTGATGATTCAGTTCAGATGATGATTCAGTTCAGTGATAATTCAGTTCAGATGATGATTCAGTTCAGTGTCGATTCAGTTTAGTGATGATTCAGTTCAGTGATGATTCAGTTCAGATGATGATTCAGTTCAGTGATGATTCAGTTCAGTGATGATTCAGTTCAGATGATGATTCAGTTCAGATGATAATTCAGTTCAGATGATGATTCAGTTCAGTGTCGATTCAGTTCAGTGATGATTCAGTTCAGTGATGATTCAGTTCAGTGATGATTCAGTTCAGTGTCGATTCAGTTCAGTGTCGATTCAGTTCAGTGATGATTCAGTTCAGATGATGATTCAGTTCAGTGTCGATTCAGTTCAGTGTCGATTCAGTTCAGTGATGATTCAGTTCAGTGATGATTCAGTTCAGATGATGATTCAGTTCAGTGATGATGGGAGTGAGTGAGTGTGTGAGTGTGTGGAGTGTGTGGTGAGTGAGTGAGGTGTGTGTGTGGTGTGTGTGTGTGTTGTGGAGTGAGTGAGGAGTGTGTGTGTGTGTGTGTGTGTGAGTGAGTGAGTGAGTGAGTGAGTGAGTGAGGAGTGAGTGAGTGAGGAGTGAGTGAGTGAGTGAGTGAGTGTGTGATGGTGAGTGAGGAGTGAGTGAGTGAGTGAGTGAGTGAGTGAGTGAGTGAGTGAGTGTGAGTGAGTGAGTGAGTGAGTGAGTGAGTGAGTGTGTGAGGAGTGAGGAGTGAGTGAGTGAGGAGTGTGAGTGTGTGAGTGAGTGTGGAGGAGTGAGTGAGTGAGTGAGTGAGTGAGTGTGTGAGTGAGTGTGTGAGTGAGTGAGTGAGTGAGTGAGTGTGAGTGAGTGAGTGAGTGAGTGAGTGAGTGAGTGAGGAGTGAGTGAGTGAGTGTGTGAGTGAGGAGGAGTGAGTGAGTGAGGAGGAGTGAGGAGTGAGTGTGTGAGTGAGTGAGTGAGTGAGTGAGTGAGTGAGTGAGTGAGTGAGTGAGTGGAGGAGTGAGTGAGTGAGGAGTGAGTGAGTGAGGAGGAGTGTGAGTGAGGAGGAGTGAGTGAGTGAGTGAGTGAGGAGTGAGTGAGTGAGTGTGTGAGGAGTGAGTGAGTGAGTGAGGAGTGAGTGAGGTGAGTGAGTGTGTGAGGAGTGAGTGAGTGAGTGAGTGAGTGAGGAGTGAGTGAGTGTGTGAGGAGTGTGTGAGGAGTGAGGAGGAGTGAGTGTGTGAGGTGTGAGTGAGTGAGTGAGTGAGTGAGGAGTGAGTGAGTGAGTGTGAGGAGGAGTGTGAGTGAGTGAGGAGTGAGTGAGTGAGTGAGTGTGAGTGAGTGTGTGAGTGAGGAGTGAGTGAGTGAGTGAGTGAGTGAGTGAGTGAGTGTGTGTGAGTGTGTGAGGAGGAGGAGTGAGGAGTGAGTGAGTGAGTGAGTGTGAGTGTGTGAGTGAGGAGTGAGGAGTGAGTGAGGAGTGAGTGATTATGTGTGAGTGAGGAGTGAGGAGTGAGTGAGGAGTGAGTGTGTGTGAGGAGTGAGGAGTGAGTGAGTGGAAGGAGTGAGTGAGTTGGTGAGTGAGTGAGTGTGGAGGAAAGTGAGTTTAATCTGCATATGGAGTATTATTATGAGGAGTGAGTGAGTGTGTGGTCACGGAGTGAGGAGGGAGGAGGAGTGAGTGAGTGTGAGGAGTGTGAGTGACAGTGAGTGAGTGAGTGAGTGTAGTGTGTGAGGAGTGAGTGAGTGAGGTGTGAGTGAGCTTTTAGGTTTTTAATGAGGAGTGTGTGACACACACACATGTGCACCTGCAGATGGGAGGGTTTCATGATGAATGAGGAGGAGTGAGTGCTGTGTGGGAGTGAGGAGTGAGTGAGTGAGGAGTGAGTGAGTGAGTGAGTGTGTGAGGAGTGAGTGGAGTGAGGAGTGAGTGAGTGTGGAGTGAGTGAGGAGTGAGTGTGAGTATGTGTGAGTGAGGAGTGAGGAGTGAGTGAGGAGTGTGTGAGTGAGTGAGTGAGTGAGTGAGTGAGTGAGTGAGTGAGTGAGGAGTGAGTGAGTGAGTGAGTGAGTGAGTGAGTGAGTGAGTGAGTGAGTGAGTGAGTGAGTGTGTGTGTGTGAGTATGTGTGGTCCAGGTGGCCATATGCACTCTATTTTGGGACAAAATGTCCCCACAAGGATGGCAATGTCTGAAATACTTGCCTTTGTAAAAATGCAGAAAGTTTTGTGTGATGGGTCGGTTTAGTGTGTGTGTGTGTGTGTGTGTGTGTGTGTGTGTGTGTGTGTGTGTGTGTGTGTGTGTGAGTGAGTGGAAAAGGAATAAGAAAAGGATTGACCGCCTGCAGTTGATTTTGATGTTCTGTAACCGTACAGGGAGCCCTGTCAGCTGATTTCATTATTATAGTTTAAAATGAACAACTCTATTTTATATAATGCGTTTTTTATAATAATAACATTATAATTTTATGATGCAAATAAATATATAATACAAATCAAAATAGGATACATATGTAACATAAGAAAATACTCCTCTCGATAGTACATTTTTCTAGCTAATTAATAAGCTATGGTTTAATGACCAACTAACTGAAAACAAAACTAGAGGTGTTTCGCATTTTGTGGAAGGAAAGTGTAATCGCATACAGAAAAAGGCCTTAAAAACTGCTAGATCTGCTTTTCATCTCTCTTAGAGGAAAACAAACACAACCCTAGGATATTTATTGGATACAGTGGCTAAACTAACAAGAAATAAAGCTTCAGCTTCTGACGTTTGCAAACAGCACAGCAGTAATGACTTTATGAACTTATTTACTTGCAAAATGGACACTATTAGAGAGAAAATAGTTTGCTTTCCTGATGTAAATGTGACATGACATATTGTTCTCCAGCTGTTTTATTGATCTCTTTCTGTGGTTGAAACACTGATTGGTCGATGACACATGATAAATATAGGTAGGTTGTACTTTATCAACACTTATTATTATTAACTGTGATTACCAGCTGTGCTTTAAATCTCCCAGAAAGCATTGCTCTGAAATAAGTCCATCAAGATCATCCAGTCCACATTTCATTCAATGCTGAAGAGTGTGTATAAAATCATCTGTCAGGCTTTTTGAAGTGTATTCAGCTAAGCAGCTTGAGTTAATGTGTGAACTCCTGTCGATCACAGCGGCTGTAAGTTGAACACAAAGATGGAGAGTGTAAAAGCTAATGATGATTAATTGATGACGTCGTCTCTCAGTAACGGCCTTGTGTTTCTGTGTTGCAGCGGCGCCGCAGTTCATTAAGATCCCCATGGATCAGATCGGCGTGTCCGGTGGAGTCGTGTCGTTCGTGTGTCAGGCCACAGGCGATCCCAAGCCTCAGGTGTTCTGGAACAAAAAGGGCAAGAAAGTCAATTCCCAGAGGATAGAGGTGAGGCCGACCCATCAGTCACTCCAGCTCTGCACTGGGACACATTCAAGTCTTCAGATTATATTTCAAATAAATGAATCAAAGAATCCTGAAAAATAAAATCTGAAGCAGCACAACTGTTTTCAACTCTGATAATAATCATAAATGTTGCTTGAGCTGCAAATCCTCATATGAGAATGATTTCTGAAGGATCATGTGACACTGAAGACTGGAGTAATGGTGTGTGTGAGTGTGTGAGTGTGTGAGTGTGTGAGTGTGTGAGTGTGTGAGTGTGTGTGTGTGTGTGTGTGTGTGTGTGTGTGTGTGTGTGTGTTGCACCTGCGTCCTCACAGTTGGCGGGGAGGGTCTTTGTTCGGCCCTTTTGTGACCGAACAGGAGGGGATTTGAACTAATCTGTTCTCATGCATATGCAAATGCGATGCTAATGAGCGGAGCAGAGCCTTTATTCCTGTACAGTCTCTTAAGCAGCAGAAGAAAGAGTGAACGGAGCACCTAAGCGGCGGAAATGGCCTATGATCATCAAATGTGAAATGAGCAGATGAAAGTGTAAATGAGTTTAGATTATTAGACGGTCAGGCGCTGCTGGACTGATGCTAATAATTACAGATCTCAATAATTACAGTAGTCAACAAACAAGTGCAGCCTTATGTTGGATTATAATGAAATATTCACAGTAATATTTGCCCTCTGGAACACATTTATTAATAATAATGAATGTGTTGATCTTAAATGAGGTATTATTTGACCTGAACTTAGTTCTACTTCCTCTTTATTGATTTGATCACTGATAACTGTCTGTCTGCGTGTTGCTCTGCTGTGATTGGTGGGTGTCTGCTCATTCTGCTCTCTCATTGGTCCAGACCATAGAGTTTGACGAAGGGGCGGGGGCTGTGCTTCGCATCCAGCCACTTAGAGCGCCGCGTGATGAAAACGCTTACGAGTGCGTCGCCAAAAACACTGAAGGAGAAATCACCAAGACCTCCACACTGTCCATCATCAGAGGTGAGATATACCACCACCACCACCATCATCATCATCATCATCATCATCATCATCATCATCATCATCATCATCATCCAGACACATCACTCATAGTTTCCTCCACATGTACCGTTAATTGCAGTCAGCCATTATTATCATGCAGGGTCACTCCGCGTCAACTCAACCAGAGATCCACGGCTCAGATGTCCTGAAACAGCGATTACACAGTTAATATACAGCTGTGGCATTTCATATTTTGGCTACAGAAAAAATTTACAAGATAGACGTGATGGAGTATAATGTGTTAAGAGCTCACTCAAGTACTGGGGAGATAAACCATTTAGTGCTTTATAAGTAATCAGCAAGATTTTAAAATGTATGCGATGTTTAATAGGGAGCCAGTGCAGTGTTGACAGAACCGGGCTAATGTGATCACACTTCCTGGTTCTAGTAAGAACTCGAGCTGCTGCGTTTTGGACCAGCTGGAGTTTGTTTATTAAGCGAGCAGGGCAACCACCCAGTAGAGCATTACAATAATCTAGCCTTGAGCTCATGAACGCATGTATTAACTGTTCAGCATTTTGCACTGTATGGGGTTGAACGAAAACACTTGCACCACAATAAGTGTGTTATGATTTAGAAAACATTTGGTAAATAAAAATAATTTGGTTGATTTGACAGGGAATGACCCTGCAGGCGTCTCTGGTACTCATTGATTAATTGATAATGAAATGCATGATTATTCACAAGTGTTTACACGACAGAGGACGAAGCAAACAGGGACACGCGTGTGTTTTGTCTTCATCGGCTCCTGCTATTGGCCGTTTGTGTGGATTGGCTGGCCCAGCACATGCTGTCTGTAATCTGGACGCTTGGCTCAGAACCAGCACCAGCTCTACGCTCGCGGCTGTCAGACGCTGAGACCCGCTCCAGAGATGCAGGAGCTCGTCTGAGATCACGCGTGTGTGTGTGTGTGTGTGTGTGTGTGACTCCTGCTCACCGTCATCAAGCGAGTGCGAGCGCACACCCGTGATCGTCTGCACACGGATCTCTGATGAGAGTGTAATGAGTCTGTGTGTCTGGTAATGAAGTGTGTTACATCGGCAGTCACGGTGTGTTTAGTGAAACGCAGACTCACGACTGCTGTCGCACGCACAACCACGCGCAATTCCAGAGAATTCACATAAAAAATAAAGCATGTAGGATGATGTGGAGCCGAGCCTCAATCAACCCTAATGAGCACAACTAAAGCCTAACTTTAAACGGTTTGTTCCGCCCAAAACTCCATCATCTGTTCCCTCATGTCATTCAAACCCATCAGACTGAATGAAACCTGAAGCGTTCCTGTCCCTCCATCGAGCGGTTCTAAACAAAGATAGACACGCAACATCACATGATCACACGAGAGCCACTGAGGTTTGTTCTAGTGTGAGGATGGGATGTGAATTAAACCTGCTGATCTTTTAAAGTGATGGTCTCTCTTCAGACGGACTCTGTTAAATCACCTGATCTGAGTTTGTGCTGTCAGGTGTAATATGGAGGATGAGGAGGATGATGAAGGCTGGAGCACAAAGAGTGTGTCTGGGGAATAACACACACACATCTGCCACTGTTGCTGTGGAAACAACCTTAAACACGTTTAAGTGTGTGTGTGTGTGTGGTAGTTGTGTCTGTAGCTGGAGTCACTATCATCTGGTGAACTGTATCGCACCCTCATTAGTAGCCATGCTTAGATCACTTCTGCTCGTTTAGCTCCAGCGCTTCTGCTCCATAAACCCACACTGACACGCCATTCATCAGTTCTGTTTCTGTGAGACACACACACACACACACACACACACACACACACAACACACACGCACAACACACACGCACATGTACACTCTACACACACACACTCACACGCACACACACACACGCACACACGCACACGCACACACACACTCACACGCACGCACACACACACTCACACACACACACACACACACACACACACACACACACACACACAACACACATGTACACACACACACACACACTCAACACACTCAACAGACACACACACACACCCACACACTCAACAGACACACACACACACACACACTCAACAGACACACACACACACACACACTCAACAGACACACACACACACACACACACACACACTCACACACACACAGATACTGGTGATTGTGCTGGTGTTGACAGCAGGTGTGTCCTGATTAAAGCTGATTAACCAGTAAAAGTGCGACCGACCCATTAGAGTGTGTGTGTGTGTGTGTGTGTGTGTGTGTGTCGTCATCACTGGCGTCTGCATCATGTTCCTCTGTAAACACACACGCGGGCGATGAGTGTAACACGCTTCTCTCAGACGGAGCCTCAGGGACAGGGCCTGTTTTTATTGTCCAACAGCAAATGTTCATTAAAAACTTATATATGCGCATAATGGAGTTTATTAATGTTTGCCTCATTAGCATATTGTAACAGAATAAATTCTCTCTCAAAGTTAGGTTATAGGGACGTTACATTTGTGTGTGTGTAATACATTCTGTCCTTAGGGATGGGCATGCGCAGGAGGGGGTCCCTGGAGAACATGTGGGGGAAGTGGTGAAAGAATTAAAAAGTGCACTGTTAATGGAAGTTCTAAGTCTCGGTTTCATTTATTTCATTATGTGAAAGTGTTTAGGCGAACCCGATACAAAAGCTCGGTTACAATATTTTTATAGCATAAACAAATAACTGTCAAGACCGATTTACGCGACATTCAGCTGATTCAAAACTGCCACCATAACATCAAAATGGACAATTTACAGTTTATTCTGAATGATTTATCATTATTGTGTTAATAATCTTGAGTCCGAGTAACTTCATCTCTTCTCTGATGATGAGGGCGGGGCCACCTGTCACTCACATGAGATCGGCCAATAAGCAAACCACATCCATCCAATCAGATCCCCACAGACACACTCAAGCCCCGCCCACATCTGTTCCTGTTTGGGAAGCGCTTCACTTGAGATACGGCACACTAGAGGAGAAGAGACCAGCGCGACTTCCTGACATTAAAGTCTAATTGTGTAATTTGATCTCTTGCGCCCCAAAATAAGCAGATGATGCCCTCCATGCGGGTGTTTGCAGTACCTCCTCTCTGCTGCCTCTCTAATTAAAGCCAACGGATAATTAGCGGTGCTCCAAACAGTCGGCTGTGTAACATGTAATTGATGGTTAGGTGAGCGTGTGCGCAGTGATTATGCAGGTTCATAATTACACGGTGCAACTCCACCATTCCAGCGGCAGACGTGTTTGTTGCTCCCAGTTACCTCTGATAATTTCAGTGGTTTGGAGGAGATGACTGCTTTATTTATATCAGCATAATGAAGGCCGCCCACTGAAAGTGATATGTGCGTGCAGGAAGTGGGGGGGTGAGCCGCTGCGTCAGGATCGTTTCATCTGAAGTCCCTGGGAAGTGGGCCGCTAATGTGAGCAGATGGAGAAATAGTTTTTAATCAACTGCCTTCCAAACGCTGATGAGGACGTTTCCAACAGATAATGGCTCTGAACCTGAAACGTCCAATGAATTAGTGTTTGTTTTCTTAAACTGGGGTTCGGGAAGAGTCAGGAGAGACACTGCTGTGTTTAAACGCCCCTTGCGAGGTTGATGATATTTGGTGGTCTGATTAAAAAGCTCTGATCTAGCTCAATGAATCATGGTCTTTTGGTTTATTTATCAGCCTCAAATACAAATACAATTATAGCTGCAAGCAGCAAAGAAAGGGCCCGCACCCGTGCCACCGCCTCCCGCTGGCCTTCAACAGCGCACGGTGGGCGATATGCATTTGAGTATATAAAAACAGAACGACTACATCAGTTATTTGTGTTTGCCACACTTCCTGCTACCAGCTGGTGGCGCTATGACTATAACAAAATGTTGGCAGATTGGACACTGTATGCCTGAGATACAACAACTTCCTGTTTCGTGGCGAAACATCAGATTCGTCAGTCCGCTACGGACACGCCCTTCAGCGAAAACTCAAGATCTTCACAATTTATCATCGCAAAGGCCTTTAGATTAGACTGACAAAATATGACGATGATCTGATTACAGTTTTTGCCCGTTATTTGAACACATTTAGCAAAATTTAACTCACTGTGCCAAAACTCTACACACAAGTAAACATGACACAACACTGGGTAATATACCATTCACATCTGTGTCAAATTGAAACTCTGCTATCAAAACCTAACATTCCTCTGTCAAAATGTAACTCTAATGACAAAATGACACATACTTGCACCATATGCATACACTTTTAGATCAGGGAGAACACACTAGTCTACTTTATATAAAACATTGCAGTCTTTGATTTTCACTGTTTATTCAGGAGGCACTTTTTCAAACAACCAAAAAAGCAAATAGACCTACTCAATATTGTACATTGCAGTAACATGAATTCAGATCAAGTAAAAATAAAATAATAGAAAAAAATGGGACCCTGTAGAGCTGCTTCATGCTGATGTGGTGTTTTCCCAAGATGCGGTTTATGTTGTTGAACACTTGCCTGTATGCAAGTATTTTCTGTCGTAACTGGTGGAGACGTATGGCATCATCTGCCCTCACTCGGTCCACAAAGGCAAGTTCCTGCTGTTGTGTGAACAGGCATGGGCGTCCCCCCCCAGAAGGTCTTCTAGTCATTCTAGAGAAATACAACCACAAATTGTCATCGGTTTGCCTTTTTCTTAGAGTACTTTACTGTATATACTCTATCATCCACTGTACTGAAACATCTCAATATAAGTAATCATGATATGTTCCACAAAAACGACCATGTTGGCTGCAAAAGGAGCATTAGCACCCTGTAATACCCTGTACACATGATGTGGTAATGTGATAGTACTGTAAATACCCTCTGAGTAGAGTAGAAGGTAGAGAGGTGAAGACACACCTGTTTTCTAGACGAAATCTTCTTACAGATGCCACTGTGAAGCGGCTTAGATGTGGGTGGACTCTCTGCCCAGCTCCCTCATAGTCAGGTCATGGTTGATGACTTGGTCCACCAAAGTTGCTCTTATATCATCAGAAATAGGGGTCCGTGTATATCGTCATCCTCCTCATCCTCCATCTATGCTTGCAAAGTTCTTGAAATGGCTAAACGAATGGCTTTTTGTAGCTGGCTGATTGGTGTTCAGTTTTGCAAGTAAGTGCCTTCATGTGTGTATATGAGATCTGCAATCACACGATGTGTGTTGTATTTTGGACACATGTGTTTTCCAAATGGCACCCTGAGATTTCATTTTTGAACGAAGTAGTTTGGTAGAGTACAACGTGTGGAAATGGCAAAAACTGCAAAAATATCTTTGCTGAGAAAATTCTAAATATCTCACTTCCTGTTGGGTTTACAGATTTTTGCTCCCAGAGTCTTTTTTGTAGGAATTGGGCTGTTCCATGTGTCTACTGAATTTCATACTCGTACGAGAAACATAGCATGAACGGCGCTTAATTGAAATTTTGTAGGTGGCGCTATCGAGACATTTTGCGTCGCCTAATTCTGAAACCCATAACAGACACACATTTTCACCGCTTCTGACGCGTGTGCAAAGTTTCGTGAGTTTTAAGGCGTGTTTAAGCGATTCCAATCCTCACACCATCGGTGCTCCGGCCCTAATGATGCTGTTCCAGGAGGAAAGCACTTGTGTGCGTGTCCGGCTCCTTTAAGGAGACACAGGACCGATGGAAAGAGAGTAATGAGGTGCCCGTTCTCAATGGGGAAGTGCCCATAGCATGGGGTGACCAAACGTCCTGTTTTCAAGTCCTGTCCTGGCTGTTTTTTATAAAGTGATGAAAATGTCCTGGTTTTCATTATTTTCCATTGGGCCATTAAATTGACCGGCACTCAAGTATCGTTTGAGTATCTCATTGCTGGGCGAGTGTCCTGGTTTATGGTCACCCGACCATAGCAACATCGCTCAAAGTGTTGCCCCGTGTATCATCACCTTTAGAGACTCTTTGTTTCCAGACAGCTTTCCCAAACCCTCCTTCCATGCTTCCCATCAACCTCATGTCAGCTAACAGGCCCGTTCACACCAAGAACCATAACCATCAGCAGTCGATATCATTGTTTAGTCTCAGTCGTCTGTCTCTTCAAATGCTCGAGCTCATTAGAGCAGGCTGGACTCTGATTGGCTGTCCAATCTCCAGCTCTCCTCCGGTCACTAAAGCGTTCCTTCCGGTGTCTTTCAGAGGATCTGCTGCCCTTCGGCTTCCCCAGCATCGACATGGGCCCGCAGCTGAAGGTGGTGGAGAGAACCAGAACCGCCACCATGCTGTGCGCCGCCAGCGGGATCCCCGATCCCGAGATCTCCTGGTTCAAGGACTTCCTCCCCGTGGAGCCGGCGCTCAGCCAGGGCCGAATCAAGCAGCTGCGATCAGGTACGTCAGCAGATCCTCGGGCGCTCTCACCTGTGACCCGTCACACACACATCTGAACCCTGTAGCTCTCGGGATGTTCCCAGGTCAAACATGACCAGCCTGCAAAAATTGCTTTTAAATCTCATTATGCGTTTTTTCACCAAATACTGGATTCAAACTTTTTGTCAGGTTTTGCATTTTTTTTTGAAACATTGTATTGATCGTAGCCCTCATTGATCTGAGGATAAAGTTCATCTCTGCCTGTAATACTCAAAATAGTTTGTTTGTGTACATGAACGCGCGTGTGTGTGTGTGTGTGTGTGTGTGTGTGTGTGTGTGTGTGTGTGTGTGGGCATGTTTTTGTGAAATATCAGGACACAAATGTGTATAATGACATGGGTATGACACAGGTATTACAAAAAGAGGGTGAAATATGAGGACGTTCCCCATGTCCTCACTTTTCAAAATGCTTATAAATCACACAGGATGAGGTTTTTATCACAGAAAGTAAACTGTGCAGTCTCCTGTGATGGGTAGTGTGTGTGAGAGAGTGTGTGTGTGTGTGTGTGTGTGTGTGTGTGTGTGTGTGTGTGTGTGTGTGTGTGTGTGTGTGTGTGTGTGTGTGTGTGTGTGTGTGTGTGTGTGTGTGTGTGTGTGTGTGTGTGTGTGTGTGTGTGTGATGGGTAGGTTTAGGGGCAGTGTAGGGGGATAGAAAATATGGTTTGTACAGTATAAAATGCATTACGCCTATGGAATGTCCCCACATTTCACAAAAACAAACATGTGTGTGTGTGTGTGCGTGTGTGTGTGTGTGTGTGTGTGTGTGTGTGTGTGTGTGTGTGTGTGTGTGTGTGTGTGTGTGTGTGTGCGCATGTTAGCATGTACACATGCACAAGTCTGAGGTCTTTATTTTTGCAAGCACACATGAACATGATGAACCAATCCTGAACACTAATCCTTTGTCATTTTTATATTTTATGTAAAATTGACAAAATGATCCACAAATTGGTACATAAGCTCAGATTAATAAAGCCTACAATCGATCAGTTCTAAAAAGAAATATAAAACCTGTCCTAACTGAAAGACAAAAAGGCTGACAAAAAGATTAAATCCAGTATTTGGTGATGAGGTTTCATTTTGACCGGGAACATCACAAGTGTTAAAATGTGGAAAAAAAACAAAAAAAATTACTTAAAGTATTTAAAAAAATGTTGGGCAGTTGTTAGACTCTGAGTGTGTAAAGTTTAGTCCAATGCAATAACATTAACTAGCATTTCCGGGTCCTCTCCGGGTCAGAACGATCCGAGGATGAGGATGAACTGGAATACAGAACCGGTTCAGTGTGGTTCCCTCTAACCCTACAGTCCTGACCGGCTCATGTAGACCTCGAGGGTTCTTCTCTCAGGATTAAAGAAGGAAAAAGGTTCTATATCAGGAGAAATGTCTTGCTTTCATGTTTTTCTACACACAACACACACACACACACACATACGAGGCGGTTCATTCATAAAATGTAATAAAAAATGTATTAAAGGGCACATATTACACCCCTTTCACAAGATGTGATGTAAATCTCTGGTGTCCCAGAGTGTGTGTGTGAAGTTTCAGCTCAGAATACCCTCAGATCATTTATTATCGCTGGTCAAATTTGCCTCTATTTGTGTGTGAGCAAAAACACGCCGTCTGTGTGTGTCCCTTTAAATGCAAATGAGCTGCTGCTCCAGAAGAGGGCGGAGCCTTTACATGAGCTTCAGATACTCCGTCAACAACAAAACAGGCCAATCTCACGCAGACAGAAGTCAGGGATCAGCAGTTGTGGAGCAGCCGGAGCGGACACAGATGAGAGACTCAGGAAGAGCTCCACACTGAAGCGCTAGTGGGTCATTGATGGGGGGGGGTAGCTGTTGAGGAGTTACGCTGATTCAACTTTGACTTGCTATGAAATCAAAGCCATTGCTTTGGAACAGAATCAAGTTGTGTTCCAAATTTTAAGATGATATCTCAAAAATTGAGGCACTAAAATACCATTTCTATGGTAAATGCCAATCTTCAATACAGTGCATTTTGAGTGTTTAAGCTTCCATTAAGACCTGATGTATGATTATTATAGTGCGGGAGTGATGGTGGAGATTCGGTGAGTGATTAGCACAGGTCTCCTCTATCACACCAATGACCACTAACCTCAGGAACCGCAGCTGGAGCTCCAAGCCTTTGATTGGATGGCGATGACTGTAAATCCGGAGCTCGAGACAAAGGGAAATGTCCTTGATTTCTGCTGTTCTGACACACATGACACACACGTGTTGTTTTGAAACTGTACTAGTTTACTCAAATGCAGAGCGGACTATTATACTTTCTTAAATAATAAAGCTTCCCAAAGTGTGTTTTTCACAGCGATTAACCACTTCTGAACCTTTCAACGGAATAGAGAGCTTTATTTTTAAGAGTCTGGGATCTTTCCATTGCACAAAAGGTCATTTAGATTATTAATATGTTGAGACAAAAGCCACTGAAAGGTTCCAGAACTGGTTCATCAATGGCGGAACTCCTTTTGGAAGCTTTATTTTAAGGATCTCTCTGGAATACTCGGTTGTGATTGGTCAACCGCAGGATTCAAATCTCCGTGTTTAATGACGGAATAACACGAGTCCCTTCACGCCTCAGTCACTTCATCTCATGCGCTGATTTATTTGGTAAGTAGTGGTGGAATAAGCGGGATCAGGGTTTATTCTGTGGTGCCTGTACGTTATATCTCGCTTATACACCCACATATACATAAATCTATGTATATGATATGTGATTATATATAATACTCATATATATATAATCAGCTTGATCTGTTGCATACAGTGCATTTGAGCTGCTGCCACTCAAAGCTTTCGTTGTGTTTTTTCTCGTTGTGTGTTCGGTGTGTGTTTCTCAGGAGTCTTTGGTGAGTATCTGTTTATTCCTCCGGTTCCTCCGGTACACACGCCCCTCGCTCCCTGATCCTCTGCAGAACATGAAAGGAGACATTTGGAAGAATGTGGTTTCGGTTCCATGGAGAAATGGTACAATGGAACCAACATTCTTCAAAATGTCTCAAAAGTGTATTTTTTTGGCAGATGTTTGCTCTAGTTTTAAGCTCAAACTCACTTCCTTCTCTTCATATCTCCAGTGATTCCCTTCTCCAGTAAATGTGTCCTGATGTGAGGATGATCAGATGTTTGTGCTGGAGAACGGGACAGAAACTCTGAGGAAGAGCAGAGTATTCTGGGGTGTAAGAGTTGTTGTCCACGTTACACCCGCTCGTCTCCATCTGCCCTGATCTCCGTTTGTCCCTGACTCCGTGTTCCCATGATGCTCTGCGGTGCTTCTGTGGTGTCTGCATCTGTTTCTCTCCTGGTTTCTCCTGGCTCTCCCTCTTTCTCCCGCACTGATATTGTTCACATTCTGCAGCAGCAGAAGCCCGTTGGACAGAACAGACTGAGAATCACAGATCTGTGTGTGTCCTGAACCCTGTATTGCAGGTGTTTTGCAGCTGTGTGTGTGTGTTGATGGTCTTCAGGTAGGCAGCGCTGGAGGTCACTGTGTCCTTCACACACGCTGTTTAAGGGCAGAACTGAATCCTGACCGGACTCTGTAGGTTCTGTCTCATCTACATGACCCAACAGCGAGTGAAACACGGAGTGCCTGTATGCTCTTCACATGTGCATCGCTGCTGAACTCACAAGCTTTGATCTGATTGGCTGTTACACAGCTTCCTGGAGTGTGTATGTTTATATCCGCCCAGCAGGAATCCCGTCCAGCGGTCAGTGTGTGAAACGGGTTATTAGCCGTGGACTGACTGATGTTTGATGGCGCTGAGACTGAAGGGAATCCTCCTCAGATGAACCTCAGATGAGCAGAATGAGCTGTGATTGGTCGATTAAACATTATGATTTCAACAGAATCATAAATCATCTTGATCAAGCTCGTAGCTCTCCGAAGGTCTGCTTTTAAAGGTTTATAAGGTATCTTTATAACCCCTGCAGGATAGGAATGAGTGTTGATTTGTAAAGCTCTGTGTAAATGAAGGTGACTTCAGTCGGAGGTTGATGTGTAGAACAACATGAACGTTTCTAAACCATCATGAGATTGTAAATATTAATGCTTTGTCTGTTCTCTCTCCTCTTTCCCTTCTTGTTTTCTCCTCCGTCTTGTGTCTCTCTGACTGTCTGTCTGTCTGTCTGTCCTTCTGTCTGTCTGTCCTTCTGTCTGTCTGTCTGTCTGTCTGCCTGTCTTTCTGTCTGCCTGTTTATCTGTCTGTCTTTCTGTCTGCCTGTCCATCTGCCTGTCTTTCTGTCTGCCTGTTTATCTGTCTGTCTGTCCTTCTGTCTGTCTGCCTGTCCATCTGTCTGTCCTTCTGTCTGTCTGTCTGCCTGTCCATCTGTCTGTCTGCTTGTCCATCTGTCTGTCCTTCTGTCTGTCTGTCTGTCTGCCTGTCCATCTGTCTGTCTGCCTGTCCATCTGTCTGTCCATCTGTCTGTCCATCTATATGTTCGTCTGTTTGTCTGCCTGTCTTTCTATCTGTCTGTCTCTCTGTCTGTCTGTGTATCTGTCTGCCTGCCTGTGTATCTGTCTGTCTGCCTGTGTATCTGTCTGTCTGCCTGTCCATCTGTCTGTCCTTCTGTCTGTCTGTCTGTCTGCCTGTCTATCTGTCTGTCTGTCTGTCTGCCTATTCTGTCTGTCTGTCTGTCTGCCTGCCTGTGCATCTGTCTGCCTGTCTGTCTGCCTGCCTGTCTGTCTGTCTGTCTGTCTGCCTGTTCTGTCTGTCTGCCTGTCTGTCTGCATGCCTGTCTGTCTGTCCATCTGTCTGTCCATCTGTCTGTCTGCCTGTCCATCTGTCTGTCTGCCTATCTATTCGGTTGTCTCTCTCTGCCTGTCTCTCTCTCTCTGTCTCTCTCTCTGCCTGTCTGTCTCTCTCTGCTTGTCTCTCTCTCTCCTTGTCTCTCTCTGCCTCTCTCTCTCTGTCTCTCTCTCTGCCTGTCTGTCTCTCTGCTTGTCTCTCTCTGCTTGTCTCTCTCTCTCCTTGTCTCTCTCTGCCTCTCTCTCTCTCTCTCTCTCTCTGCCTGTCTGTCTCTCTGCCTGTCTGTCTCTCTGCCTGTCTGTCTCTCTGCTTGTCTCTCTCTGCCTGTCTGTCTCTCTGCTTGTCTCTCTGCTTGTCTCTCTCTGCTTGTCTCTCTCTCTGCTTGTCTCTCTCTCTCCTTGTCTCTCTCTGCATGCCTGTCTGTCTGTTTCTCTGCTTGTCTCTCTGCCTGTCTCTCTCTCTGCTTGTCTCTCTCTGCCTGTCTCTCTCTCTGCTTCTCTCTCTCTGCCTGTCTCTCTCTCTCTCTGCCTGTCTGTCTCTCTCTGCCTGTCTCTCTCTCTGCTTCTCTCTCTCTCTCTCTCTCTGCCTGTCTCTCTCTCTCTGCCTGTCTCTCTCTCTGCCTGTCTGTCTCTCTGCCTGTCTGTCTCTCTCTCTCTGCCTGTCTCTCTCTCTGCCTGTCTGTCTCTCTGTGCAGGTGCGCTGGAATCGGCGCAGTGAGAGGCGAGATCAGGAAATCACAGTGCGTAGCGTCTAACTCTCAGGGCGTGCGCTACTCGTCCCCTGCTAACTTATACGTGAGAGGTATGGAACACAGTAGGTACTCCGTAGGTAATACACTTTTATTCACATGTCAGCGCAGACAGCTTCTTTAATTTACCAGCCTCTGCAGCACTTCTGAACGGCCGGATCTAATATATAGAGCGCGCATTATTATCTGCCCGGCGAACTCTAACAACGTTTAGCTAATGTTCCCATCAGGATAACTGAAACTGAAATTAAAACTAAACCACACAAACTGAAATCAAATTTAATATAAAAAATCTTAAACTTTTGAAATCAAATTTAATATAAAAAATCTTAAACTTTTTTTTCAACTGGTTGCCAAGGCAACAAAATGACTAAATCTATCAAATGAATGAAAACGGAAATGTTATTTCTGAATTTCCGGTAGTTTAAAAAAATGTTTTTTCTTGGTTTTGCGTACATTCCATTGTAACAATTCTTCAAACATTATTAAAACGTCACACTTGAGTGTTCGTAAACAAGCAGAAACGTTTAAATAGCGTTAGAACAACGTCCAGCTGAAGCTGAAGAGGTATAACTAATATTATTGTGCTAACGTTTTGAGAACATTATTAAAGATCTGATAACGTTGTTTTATCTCCTGACTCAATCTGAACTCGGAGGGATTTTGGGATCGTCTCGTCTGATCCGTGGATCCCAACTTTATCAACTCGAGCGCTTCCCGCCGGGGTTCACCACGACTCTCGGCTAATCGAAGCACTAAGAAAGCTAATTGATTTGAAATGAATTGGGTTTACAGGCATGTAATTGTTTCTGTAAACTCAATTAGTGATATTTGCCGTCGGGCTGAAGCGCTCACGGCCTAGTGGTCCGGAAAGAGCCGCCGCAGTTTTAATAGGGAATAAAAGAAGGCAAATGAGCGGGAACGAGCCGGTCCGGCCCACACGCCGGAAGTGCTGCACGAGGCCTGTACTAATACTGCAGACGTTTGTGTGCTTGTTCATTTTTGGTTGTTTGTTTGTATGTTGTGAATTACTAATCAGAACTAATCTGACTTTAGCGCTCACTAAATTCATGATGCACAACTAAAAAGGTCTTGCAGTGTGTCTGTGTGTTCTCTCAGTTTGCTTGTGATATTTCTTTCTTTATGAAGTGAGTTTCTCAGAGTAGAGCAAGGCCAAGCCACAATATCTCTAATATTTGGGAATGTATATGAATATTTCTGCCACACAAACAACCTTTGAGCTAAATGAATGAGGTGAGACTGTGGCAGATGAAGATGGTTGCAGTGGCCTTTTTACTCTCTCTGTGTGTTTCCCTGGTTTTCTCTCTGCTTTCCATCTCAAACCCCCTTACACCCTCAGAGCTGCGAGAAGGTTGGTGTGTTTTTTGTTTATTTGCTCTCTTTTCTTTTGTTTGGCATTTAAAGACAGAGAAATAAATGTCAGTCCAGCCGTAAACAGTGATGGTAGTAAACCCTAGTCAAATGCAAAGCGCTGTGAAGACGAGGGTCATGTCAGTCTCGTGTGTTGCATTGTGGGATCTTGTTTGCAAACCTTCCGCTCGGAAGGCCACGGAAACCCAGCAATTGGAAATCACGGAGCGTCTGCATGAGGACGGATGCATGCCTGAACGGCGCAGCGCTGTGATTGGCTGTGGTGTGCTCGTGTGTGCTGCTGTAATCACTCGTGTGTGTGTGTGTGTGTGTACCTGCTTGTGTCTCTGCATCCGTGTGCATGTCCCTGTGTGTGTGTGTGTGTGTGTGCGGCGCTTTCTGCTGAGAATCAGGTCGATCGATCGCGCCGAAGCATCACTTCTATCAGAGCGCTGATTGGGCTCATCGACAGCCGCCCGTCACACGTCACATGATCACAACGTCTCTCTGCGTCCGATTGATGACATCAACACAAAACACGGACTTCATACATTCACCAAAAATTGCTGAATTTTGATGAATGGCATTCAGACGTGAGTGTGACTGAAGTCGAACACTGATAAAGTGGAATATAATCAGCAGAAACTGATCTGGATTGAAGCGGTCAATTATTCTCTCTGAACTCATTCTGGCTAATTGTGTGTTAACCAGCTCAATTACGACTAATATCTGTTGTGAAGTTACTGTAAAATAAGATGTTCTGTCTCGTTCTCCAGCACAAACGTTCTTAAATCAGGACACATTTACTGGAGAGGAGAAATGAAGTTGAAACTGTTTGGGCCTCCAGGACATGGTGCCGGAGACACATACCGAGTTTAGTAATGATACGCTAATGTGATCTTAAAATATAGCATTTTTTGACAAAATTCAAAATGGTTGACACCCAAAATAGCCGATATGGGAAAATTGGGTATTGTTTTGCCTGAGTGTAAAGAGACCAGTTTTGTGATTTTTGGCCAAAAAACGTTCAAACATTATAAATGTAAATGTGTTCATATCTCCAGACCACTAGGTGGCGCTGTGTTGAAACTGTGCAGGTCGCCTCAGGTCATGGTTATAATAACACACACCAAGTTTGTCCAGAATACGCTTAAGCGTTGAGGAGATAGAGCCTCACGTTGATTTTGGCGCGCTCTTCGTCAAACTCGAGAACGGTTCGACCGATCAGTTTTTGTCAGCATGGTCTGAAGGCGAATTCTCGTGAAAATCAGAGCGACGGCCTAGGAGGAGAAAATAAAACATTCTACCAGGGCGGAAATATTTTCATGATGGAAAATGAGGGATTGAGTTTGAGACTCCAAATGTGGTGGGTTAAGATTAGTGCCAAATATTTTACCATACGGTTCTATGGGCGGCCATAGACTCGAGCGCAAGAAGAAGAACGCCAACAATAACAATAGGAGCCTATGCACCTTCAGCGCTTTAGCCCTAAACATCTGCCAGTGGAGTCAGACAAATCAACTTCATTCAAAGAGAAGACAAGATGATCTTCTGACTCCATTGGCAGATATTTGCTCTAGTTTTAAGCTCAAACTCTTCATTCTCTTCATATCTCCAGTGATTCCCTTCTCCAGTAAATGTGTCCTGATGTGAGGATGATCAGATGTTTGTGCTGGAGAACGGGACGGGAACACTGAGGAAGAGCAGAGTATTTTGCCGTGCAGAGCCGATGTCGTTGCAGGCATAGAAACATCTGAAATGATTTGACTCATGAATATTAATCCTGTGATGTTCACCCAATAATCTGACATGACATGGCATCAAGCAAAACAAAATGATTACTTCCCGTGAGAGAAACTTTGACTGTTTTCCTTGTTCTGAAAGCAGCCGTTCACAGCATGACAGATGATCCGATGGGATCAGAATCATAATCCCAGATCACCTGTGCTCTCGTAATCAATCCGCCCCGGGTTTATAAGGCTTGGCAGTTGTTCTGGCTCTCTTTGTTTGGTCTGTCTTTGTGCTGTTCTCTGAGCATGAGCTGCATGAAGTGTCGTCTGCATTAACTGGGTTTTTAGGGAAAAGTCTGTTTGTCATCAGAGAGTGGCCTGTTTTCATTCTGTCACCGTGATGAAGCGCTCACTCCGGTTCCGCTCCTGGAAAACTGTTGAAAGTCACATCAGCTGTCAGACGGATAGCGAGTGATGAGGGAGGAGGATAAAGACGAGCCACACCTCCTCTGCGTCTCACAGATGTGATTCAGGGGCTAAATCTGAACCCACACGCGAGCGATGGCGGATGATGTCATGTGTGTGCGGCGTTAGGCCTGTAAGTCGATCGGGAAATCTTTTCATGACAGGAAATTACATCATAGGGGATTGAAGCAACTTGAGCCTCGGAATCAGAGGGAAATTTAGTTTCTAGCCCTTACAGTTCAAAAGTTATTAGCATAACCGTGAGTGCAACTTTGGACAGAAGGTGGCGCTAGAGGGGTTGAGTTAGAGACTCCAAAATTGGTGTGTTGGATGTTCAGCCTGTCCTCTATCAGTGTGCCAGAGCTCACAGCTTTTTACCACACGGTTCTCGAGTGGAGTCGCCAACAACTACAGTAAAACCTTCAGTGTTTAACCCCAACATTTCTGCCAATAGACTTATTCTCACATAGGAAACACGACTCCAGTGGCAGATATTTGTTGTTAAGCACGAACTCACAGGAGCCACACCTCCTCTGCGCCCCACAGATGTGATTCAGGGGTTGAATCTGGAGCCACACCTCCTCTGCGCCCCACAGATGTGATTCAGGGGTTGAATCTGGAGCCACACCTCCTCTGCACAGATGTGATTCAGGGGTTGAATCTGGAGCCACACCTCCTCTGCGCCCCACAGATGTGATTCAGGGGTTGAATCTGGAGCCACACGCGAGCGATGGCGGATGATGTGTGTGCGGCGCCTGCGTTAGGCCTGTAAGTCGATCCACCGCGCCTCGGCTTCCCCTCTCAGCCAGAGGAAAGATTGCGTTTGAGATAATTCATTGTAATGGGCTCGAATAACAATGGCAAATCCAATTCAGCCGTCCCTATTGTTGCATAGATCAGATGTGCTGTTACCACCCGAGGTTATCATTCCCGTCTCGCCGGAAGCCCGAGCTTTAAGAGCCTCAGAGTGATTCCTGCTCAATAGAGTTCAAAATATTCACCCGATTCCACACGGACAGGACTGACCAGGACTGCGTTTCCCAAAAGCCTAAGTGTTTGCCACCAATGGCCTCTACGATGCTTTTGGGAAACGCAGTCCATTTCAGTCACAAGCAGGAACTAGAAGGAGCGTCCTCATCGTGCCTCGGTCTCCAGCACAAACATCTCATATTCACACACATTTACTGGAGGAGACTGAAGATATTAAGACTAGTTTACTGAAAAGATTTCAGGAAGGAGTCAGGAAAATCATCTTGTTTTCGCTTTGAATTCAGTGTTCGGACTCCATTGGCAGATATTTGTCCTTGTTTTAATCATAATTACGCCTTAATATCTTCAGTCAGATATTTGTGCTGGAAGACAGAAGCACTGAGGATCAGTTTTGCGGTGTAATATGGAGCTGTTTTCAGGCATGATGCACCTGTGTTTCCTGTGCATGTTTCTGCTGTTGCATGACGAGCGTCTCATGAATGCATGAAGTAACTAACCCGCATTAACAGCCTCTGATTAACTGTAGCTCTTCACTGTTAGTGTGTCCAGTGCTGGGTGTCCTCTGGTCAGTGCTCGACTTCACTGTTAGTGTGTCCAGTGCTGGGTGTCCTCTGGTCAGTGCTCGACTTCACTGTTAGTGTGTCCAATGGTGTCCTCTGGTCAGTGCTCGACTTCACTGTTAGTGTGTCCAGTGCTGGGTGTCCTCTGGTCAGTGCTCGACTTCACCGTTAGTGTGTCCAGTGCTGGGTGTCCTCTGGTCAGTGCTCGACTTCACTGTTAGTGTGTCCAGTGCTGGGTGTCCTCTGGTCAGTGCTCGACTTCACTGTTAGTGTGTCCAATGCTGGGTGTCCTCTGGTCAGTGCTCGACTTCACCGTTAGTGTGTCCAATGCTGGGTGTCCTCTGGTCAGTGCTCGACTTCACTGTTAGTGTGTCCAAGTGCTGGGTGTCCTCTGGTCAGTGCTCGAGTTCACTGTTAGTGTGTCCAGTGCTGGGTGTCCTCTGGTCAGTGCTCGACTTCACTGTTAGTGTGTCCAGTGCTGGGTGTCCTCTGGTCAGTGCTCGACTTCACCGTTAGTGTGTCCAGTGCTGGGTGTCCTCTGGTCAGTGCTCGAGTTCACTGTTAGTGTGTCCAGTGCTGGGTGTCCTCTGGTCAGTGCTCGACTTCACTGTTAGTGTGTCCAGTGCTGGGTGTCCTCTGGTCAGTGCTCGACTTCACTGTTAGTGTGTCCAGTGCTGGGTGTCCTCTGGTCAGTGCTCGACTTCACTGTTAGTGTGTCCAGTGCTGGGTGTCCTCTGGTCAGTGCTCGACTTCACTGTTAGTGTGTCCAGTGCTGGGTGTCCTCTGGTCAGTGCTCGAGTTCACTGTTAGTGTGTCCAGTGCTGGGTGTCCTCTGGTCAGTGCTCGTTCACTGTTAGTGTCCAGTGCTGGGTGTCCTCTGGTCAGTGCTCGACTTCACTGTTAGTGTGTCCAGTGCTGGGTGTCCTCTGGTCAGTGCTCGACTTCACTGTTAGTGTGTCCAATGCTGGGTGTCCTCTGGTCAGTGCTCGACTTCACTGTTAGTGTGTCCAGTGCTGGGTGTCCTCTGGTCAGTGCTCAAGTTCACCGTTAGTGTGTCCAGTGCTGGGTGTCCTCTGGTCAGTGCTCGACTTCACTGTTAGTGTGTCCAGTGCTGGGTGTCCTCTGGTCAGTGCTCGACTTCACCGTTAGTGTGTCCAGTGCTGGGTGTCCTCTGGTCAGTGCTCGACTTCACTGTTAGTGTGTCCAGTGCTGGGTGTCCTCTGGTCAGTGCTCGACTTCACCGTTAGTGTGTCCAATGCTGGGTGTCCTCTGGTCAGTGCTCGACTTCACCTGTTAGTGTGTCCAGTGCTGGGTGTCCTCTGGTCAGTGCTCGACTTCACCTGTTAGTGTGTCCAGTGCTGGGTGTCCTCTGGTCAGTGCTCGACTTCACCGTTAGTGTGTCCAGTGCTGGGTGTCCTCTGGTCAGTGCTCGAGTTCACTGTTAGTGTGTCCAGTGCTGGGTGTCCTCTGGTCAGTGCTCGACTTCACTGTTAGTGTGTCCAATGCTGGGTGTCCTCTGGTCAGTGCTCGACTTCACCGTTAGTGTGTCCAGTGCTGGGTGTCCTCTGGTCAGTGCTCGACTTCACTGTTAGTGTGTCCAGTGCTGGGTGTCCTCTGGTCAGTGCTCGACTTCACTGTTAGTGTGTCCAGTGCTGGGTGTCCTCTGGTCAGTGCTCGACTTCACTGTTAGTGTGTCCAGTGCTGGGTGTCCTCTGGTCAGTGCTCGAGTTCACTGTTAGTTGTCCAATGCTGGGTGTCCTCTGGTCAGTGCTCGACTTCACTGTTAGTGTGTCCAGTGCTGGGTGTCCTCTGGTCAGTGCTCGACTTCACTGTTAGTGTGTCCAAGTGCTGGGTGTCCTCTGGTCAGTGCTCGACTTCACTGTTAGTGTGTCCAGTGCTGGGTGTCCTCTGGTCAGTGCTCGACTTCACTGTTAGTGTGTCCAGTGCTGGGTGTCCTCTGGTCAGTGCTCGACTTCACTGTTAGTGTGTCCAGTGCTGGGTGTCCTCTGGTCAGTGCTCGAGTTCACCGTTAGTGTGTCCAGTGCTGGGTGTCCTCTGGTCAGTGCTCGACTTCACCGTTAGTGTGTCCAGTGCTGGGTGTCCTCTGGTCAGTGCTCGACTTCACCGTTAGTGTGTCCAATGCTGGGTGTCCTCTGGTCAGTGCTCGAGTTCACCGTTAGTGTGTCCAGTGCTGGGTGTCCTCTGGTCAGTGCTCAAGTTCACCGTTAGTGTGTCCAGTGCTGGGTGTCCTCTGGTCAGTGCTCGACTTCACTGTTAGTGTGTCCAGTGCTGGGTGTCCTCTGGTCAGTGCTCGACTTCACTGTTAGTGTGTCCAGTGCTGGGTGTCCTCTGGTCAGTGCTCGACTTCACTGTTAGTGTGTCCAGTGCTGGGTGTCCTCTGGTCAGTGCTCGACTTCACTGTTAGTGTGTCCAGTGCTGGGTGTCCTCTGGTCAGTGCTCGAGTTCACTGTTAGTGTGTCCAGTGCTGGGTGTCCTCTGGTCAGTGCTCGAGTTCACTGTTAGTGTGTCCAGTGCTGGGTGTCCTCTGGTCAGTGCTCGACTTCACTGTTAGTGTGTCCAGTGCTGGGTGTCCTCTGGTCAGTGCTCGACTTCACTGTTAGTGTGTCCAGTGCTGGGTGTCCTCTGGTCAGTGCTCGACTTCACTGTTAGTGTGTCCAGTGCTGGGTGTCCTCTGGTCAGTGCTCGAGTTCACTGTTAGTGTGTCCAGTGCTGGGTGTCCTCTGGTCAGTGCTCGAGTTCACTGTTAGTTGTCCAATGCTGGGTGTCCTCTGGTCAGTGCTCGAGTTCACTGTTAGTGTGTCCAGTGCTGGGTGTCCTCTGGTCAGTGCTCGACTTCACCGTTAGTGTGTCCAATGCTGGGTGTCCTCTGGTCAGTGCTCGAGTTCACCGTTAGTGTGTCCAGTGCTGGGTGTCCTCTGGTCAGTGCTCGACTTCACTGTTAGTGTGTCCAGTGCTGGGTGTCCTCTGGTCAGTGCTCGACTTCACTGTTAGTGTGTCCAGTGCTGGGTGTCCTCTGGTCAGTGCTCGACTTCACTGTTAGTGTGTCCAGTGCTGGGTGTCCTCTGGTCAGTGCTCGACTTCACTGTTAGTGTGTCCAGTGCTGGGTGTCCTCTGGTCAGTGCTCGACTTCACTGTTAGTGTGTCCAGTGCTGGGTGTCCTCTGGTCAGTGCTCGACTTCACTGTTAGTGTGTCCAGTGCTGGGTGTCCTCTGGTCAGTGCTCGACTTCACTGTTAGTGTGTCCAGTGCTGGGTGTCCTCTGGTCAGTGCTCGACTTCACTGTTAGTGTGTCCAGTGCTGGGTGTCCTCTGGTCAGTGCTCGACTTCACTGTTAGTGTGTCCAGTGCTGGGTGTCCTCTGGTCAGTGCTCGACTTCACTGTTAGTGTGTCCAGTGCTGGGTGTCCTCTGGTCAGTGCTCGACTTCACTGTTAGTGT
>CM040935.1:3125571-3273071 GCA_023029165.1 Gobiocypris rarus
GCAGCCAATCACAGCAGTGGGTGTTTACACTGAAGTCTCACAGCAGCCAATCACAGCAGTGGCGTTTACACTGAAGTCTCACAGCAGACGCGCAAAACAGAGCGTTTGAATCAGGGTAGGAAAATGCCTTTTATTAATATGATTTTAAAAATCATACTAAGTGCACCCAGGAAACATAAAATAATGCAGTTCATGACCCCTTTAAACTAAAACAAAAATGAAAACTGTAAATATAAAAACTGATAAAAAGTAATAAACACAATAAAGGTACATAAATAATACTAAAATAACTGTGCAGTAATGTAAGTTCTGTTTTTAAAATACTGATGTTTGAGTTCAGTGGTAAATGTTTCTTAAGATACTCGTTTAAGGTAGTGTCATTTAAACAGCAAATATGTGAATGTTTGGGTGGTCAGATATGACTGGTGTTCAGTAGACGAAAGTCATGAGGATTTTGGGTTTGATGTGGTTGGCCTGAACTGGAGACATAGAGTCAGACATAGTAGACGTGGAGGATTGAAACCATGGGGTCATGTTCACAGAGGGATGACAACTGTGTGTGGGTGGCTGGATGGATGACAGTGGGTGATGTCATTGTCTTTCAACCCTCGAAGCGCCACAGATCTGCAAGAATTCCCGTAAAGCCAAAAAGTCCTCGCACCCCCTTGTACCTGTGAGGGGTGAGATAATATGTCTGTTATTGATGTCGGTGCAGTTGCCCTGTCGCCAGTCCTCTCCTCTTGTTTGCCCTGCCGAAACAAACATTTCTGAGGGCCTTTCAGCATATCATATGTCTGTCACATTTGTCAATGCACATATTTGTTTATACAGTATAGACTATATAACCAAAGTTAATTTTGAGTCATTTGAAAGCCACAAGGTACCAATTGATCTAACCTCACCAGTTTATTAGAGAAATTGTTCCATACATAGAAAAATCCCTTATTCCGATTGTTGACCTAGATTAACCTCACTTTTGCCTTTCACCTCATCTTTCGTTCCCTCCTTCTCTCTCTCTGGGCTGTAGGAGCCTGTCGGACACAGGAAATGACTTGTCAGTCATATATAAACACTGGCCTTTTTGCAGCACTGATAAAAAACATCTGAAGCATCTGGGTAGAGAAACACCAGCGCACTAGAAAGGGAGCTGAAAATGACAGGAATAGCTTGGGTAAAAATAAAAGTTCCTTCATCATATTCACCCTCAAATCCGACTGACTTTTCTCTGAGACAGAAATGGAGATTAGACCAAATGAAAACGGATGGAGCTGTAAAAGTCCAAGAAGCACAAAAAAAAGTGTTATTCGGTGATCCATAATGCGCTATAATCCAAGTCACATGAGAGTTTGTGTGAGGAACACGTTCAAATGTAAGTTATTCTCTGATAAGATTTTGACATGAAGGATGAGCAGTCCTTATACAGGCAACTAATGACAATGTTTAATATTACTGACATCAAACCTGTCTTGATACACTATATTACCAAAAGTTTTGGGACGCCTGCCTATAAATGCTCATGAACTTTAATGACATCCCATTCTTAATCTGTAGGGTTTAATATGGAGCTGGCACACCCTTAGCTTCAACTCTTCTGGGAAGGCTTTCCACAAGGTTTAGTGTGTTTATGGGAATTTGTGAGGTCAGGCACTGATGTTGGACGAGAAGGCCTGGCTCGCAGTCTCTACTCTTATTCATCCCAAAGGTGTTCTATCGGGATGAGGTCAGGCATCTGTGCAGGCCAGTCAAGTTCCTCCACACCAAACTCACTCATCCATGTCTTTATGGACCCGCTTTGTGCACTTCGTCCCCAAACTGTTCCCACAAAGTTGGGAGCATGAAATTGTCCAAAATGTCTTGGTGAAGCATTAAGTTCCTTTCACTGGAACTAAAGGGCCAAGCCCAACCCCTGAAAAACAACCCCACACCATAATCCCCCATCCACCAAACTTTACACTTGGCACAATGCAGTCAGGCAAGTCCCGTTCTCCTGGCAACTGCCAAACCCAGACTCATCCATGGAATTGTCAGAAAGAGAAGCGTGATTGGTCACTCCAGAGAACACGTCTCACTGCTCTAGAGTCCAGTGGTGGCGTGCTTTACCCCACTGCATCCCACACTTTGCATTGCACTTGGTGACGTAAGGCTTGGATGAGCTGCTCGGCTATAGAAACCCATTCCATGAAGCTCTCTCCGCACTGATCTTGAGCTCATCTGAAGGCCACACGAAGTTTGGAGGTCTGGAGCTATTGACTCTGCAGAAAGTTGACAATTTCTGAGCACTGTGCACCTCAGCATGAGCCCCATGCGTTCTTCCAAAGAGACCAGCTCATTCTAGACCTGTGTATGGTTGAGTCTGAGTCAAGAACGAGACCACAAGAGCATCTGAAGTGAACAATATGCTTTCCATTGGGGCGAATGAAGTCTGGTCCGAGTTTAAGACCATAAAAAAATACATTCTTGGACTAAAACAATTTCATTCCGATTTGGAGCGATGTGAAAAAGAGTAAAACTATACCTTCTCAAACCCTATTCTTTAACCTTTTAATGTGGATAGCTTTAGATATTTATACAGATCTGAGACCAGTTTTACATTTGGACACAAAGATTAGGATTTTAGTTTGAACTGGGAATATTGGTCCTGGATGTGAAATGGCCTGGTTCAAGTCTCTGTGCTCAGCAGTGATCATGCATTGCCTTTAAAGTGGCATATTTGAGCAGTGATGTTCTTGTCTTTCATGTTTGAGGTGGTGGTTTAGAGAGACTGAGTCATAGGGATCGTGTTTGAGCCAGGAGCTGTTATGATGGTTTGGATTACTAACAGAGTTCTGGGTGACTGTGCTCTTGTGTGGGGATTACCCACATACTTTGGCTTCTAGCTTTCTTCTTCTCTCTTTTCCAGATGCAACCCTTCTTTGAAGCCTTCTGTCTACTTCCACCTTAATGGTCTCAACTCCTCTGCTGGTTCCTCAAATGTCCCCCCTCTGCTTGAACATAGATTGTGTCCCAGCAGGTAACATTTTTACAGGTATCCTTTACTCACCCTCATGTCATTTCAACTCATTTGTTTACATTATATAAAGCCTTAAGGTTCTGCATAATTAAGGGCGTGGCCACTGACAGGTGGGTAGCCAGTTATCTGTTGTCTGTTAGTCATTGCATCACCTTAGCTCCACCCACGTTCCGCCTCTTTGCTCATTGTCAGTTATCCGGGAGTGACACGTGTCGCACTGACAAGATGGCAACGACTTTACGCTTCAGAACTGCTCTTCAGAACCCTTTGGGTGACGCCACAGACACTATGCCCATATTTTTTTACAGTCTATGGCTAAAACCGGCAGTGCATATACTAACTTCCTGGCAACCCAAAACTAAAAGCTTGTTGATTTTAGGTTTGAAAATGTTGAAACTTCATATAAAAAAATTTAAAAGAAATGAAAATATAAATGTTAGCATTGTATTTTTAAGTGTACTATAAAATAATTTTATTTTTATATATATAGTGTTATCACACTTTATTTATTATTCTGTTTATTATTTTATAATTAAAATAGTAAAATAGCACCAAACTGAATCTCCAGCTTCGATGTGCCCCTGGCTATAGTCGAGGATGGTGACCAATTTGAATATGAGACTCTTTAATCTCAGTCGAAGTCTCTTGATTCTTGGCTTTCAAATCACTCCATGTAATGAAGGTCTGTCTTATATAGGGTCACAGGGATGGTGGAGCCTATTTAAATCAGTTTAAATGGTTCTAAATGCTAAATTCAAAGTTTCCTTTCAAGCTGTCTAGAAGCATTTCACAGCATTCATCCAGGCCAGGGGTGCTCAATCCTGTTCCAGGAGATTTACCTTCCTGCAAAGTTCAGGTCCAACTTGGCAAACCTGCTAATTAAGATCTTCATGAGCACTGGATATTTAAACACAGGTGTAATGGAGCCGGGCTGGAACTGAACTAAAGGTAGATCTCCAGGAACAAAGCTCCTAAACTTCACCTCCAACACACCTTGATTGTTTTTGTTGGTCTGATAAGGGTTGGAGCTGAACTCTAAGAGTTGGTTTGGCTACCCCTAGTATTTAGTACTCATCTCTTTATCACAGGAGTGTCCCATCCTGCCCCAGGAGGGCCACTTTCCTGCAGAGTTCAGTTCACTGGAGGCTTCTATTGATCCTGAAGATCTTGATTAGCTGGTTCAGGTGTGTTTAATTAGGATTAAACTCTAAACTCTGCTGGATATTGGCCCTCATGAGCCAGCTTTATCACTACTAAACAACATGTGAATGGAGGACAGGTCATAAGTGTGGTGGTCTAACAGTTAAGGATTTAAACAACCTTAAGATACTCCACATTATAGCAGCACACTGAAGTCTGGTGCTCATGGCTTCATGCCCGATTGAAGAATCTCTGTATGAAACAAACAAACTGTGTGTAATAACACATTCACATTTACAGGGAGACTGAGGATAAATTAGAGATGTGTAACAATATAAACAAGGACATAATACGTTTATTCAAGTGTTCTATTAGTGTACTTCTTTAAAACTAAAAATAAGGATGTATACATTCAGTCTGCATTTTATATACTTCTCAGAAATATACTTAAAATTGCTTAATTAAGTGACTTATACTGACAGAAAGGTCTAAGTATATACTTGTACTCAATCTTTTGATCGAGATAAATATTCAAGTATAATTAAGTTTTCAAAGTTTACTTGGTTTGTAATTGTGTTAAATATTTTGATTGAGTAGCCCATTAAATATATGATAGAAGATTGCTCACGCAAATGAAAATAACGCAATCATCAAACAGCATGTAAATCAAAACTGCCTAATGTTACGGAATGAAATGTCACACCCATGAAGAGGAAATGACTGTGAAGCTTAGGTGGTGTTGATGGACTCCATCTACTTCATCTGTGTTTTGATCATCGCTCTGAATCTGATCCAGACGTAGTCATTGTCAAAAATGCGATTTTCTCAACTTTTTGTTTAAAATGTTGCCTTTCTTTACGAAACTTACCCACATTCAAGTGTTGATAAAAAATTATGCATAAAGCTACAATAAAATGTTTTTAAAATGAAAGTACAGTTAAAGGTATAGTTCAAATATAAAAAATATAATATATGAACAGTAGTGTACAAAAATAATATATAAATAGTAAACTATAAGTATAATGTTATGTTCACTTAAAGAAAACTTACAAGTATACTTGCAGTATAAACTACTAAACTACAGTAACACTTCAAAGTGTACTTTCTTATGCTAAAAAAATACTACTTGTGTTAAAACTGTAAACTACTTGTATACTTTTAAGTTCCCTTGTAGTACAGATGCAGTACAAATGAGAAATGTAGTTGTGCACTGTGATGAGGTTCGTTGCTGGTCCGAGATCCTCCTCGCCATTTACCACCGTCGCCAGCATCACAGCCTCGGCCTCAACCCATTTTTTTAATAGGTTGAGGTGATAAATCTGACGTGCCCCGTCCCTATCGGATCGAATTACCTCATAGTTAAGATCCCCTACTCGTTGTGTGACTCAAAAGGTCCTTGCCACTTGGCAAGTAATTTGGAAGTAGAGGTTGGAAGCAATAGAAGTACCTTATCTCCCGGTGAAAATTGACGGAACCTAGCCCCTCTATTGTATAACTGTCTCTGTTTGTCCTGAGCCTGTAACAAATTCTCCATAAAGAGCCGCCCCAACGTGTGGAGTTTTGTTCTCAGGTCCAACACAAACTGAATTTCGTTTTTACTAGCGGATGGTCCGTCCTCCCAAGCTTCCCTGATGACATCCAAAACCCCTCGAGGTTGGCGGCCATAGAGAAGCTCAAAGGGGGAAAACCCCGTGGAGGCTTGGGGGACCTCGCGGACAGCAAACAATAGAGGTTCTAGCCATTCATCCCAATTTTTGGCGCCTCGTGAACGAACTTCCGAATCATCGTTTTTAACGTGCGATTAAATCTTTCGACCAGTCCGTCTGTTTGTGGGTGATAAACGCTGGTACGAACAGATTTAATGCCCAATAACTCGTAAAGTTTACGAATCGTTCGTGACATGAACGCCGTGCCTTGATCGGTGAGAATCTCATTCGGGATTCCCACCCGGGAGATTAATGAAAACAGTGCACTCACAACACTTTTTGCCAGAATGTTGCGAAGTGGTACTGCTTCCGGATATCGCGTTGCATAATCCACAAGGACTAAAGCAAAGCGATATCCTCGACCTGACCGTTCTAATGGCCCGATGAGGTCCATAGCAATTCGTCAAGGGGACCTGCATCAGCAGAAGAGGGCACAATGGTGCTTTTGGTTGGGCCGGTGGATTCACCAACTGACATTCACAACAAGACGCACACCACCGGCGTACATTCTCGTGAATGCCCGGCCAAAAGAATCGGGCCATGAGACGGTTTAACGTGGCCGTTTGTCCCAAATGCCCGCCATCGGATTATAATGAGCCGCCTGGAAAAGCATTTCCGACAGCTTTTAGGTACTAATAACTGGGTGGTAATCTGTTTTGTCTGGGTGTCCTGGGTCACCCGATACACCTGTCCTTTATTAGAGCAAAATATGGGAAAATGAGCGGTTGATCAGGATGAAGGAGATGGCCGTCGATGGCGCAGACCTGATTAAACGCATTTTTCAGCGTGTCATCCTGGGACTGTTCCAAGGGAAAGTCATTGCGCTCTGCAAACACTGGCGTTTCCAGAGCGCCTGTTCCTCTGAATCAGTGCCCAGCGGTCCCGGCCCACCTCCCCGCCTGAGCGACCACCACTTTCCCACTCTCTTTTTTCCCTGCGGCATCCGCACACAAATGTCCCAACAATTTATTAAAATCCGCCAATTGGTCCCCAAAATCAGTGGATGCCGGAGGTGCTGGTTAACTGCCACCTCAACTCTATGCTTTTGACACCCGGAATTGAATATCCACTGGCACTACCGGGTAATCCACCACCTCCCCTTGCACACACCTTACCTTAACCACGCGGCGATAAACCCATGCCTCGGGCTGAATCAGACTTTGATGTATGGAGGTCTGGTTACAACCTGAATCCACCAAAGCCTGATAAGTACCCCCTTGATACTCACGGTATTTGGTACAGGCCAGCTTGATCGGGGCAGCGTCGCGTCGGGGACCCGGACCAGCGTCCCCACCTCCATCACTGGACACTGAACAATAAAGTGACCTGGGTCCCCGCAGCACCAGCACGCCGGCCCAGGTTTCCCGCAGCCCTAGTGGCTGGCAGTAGGCCGGTGTATGGGCGCGGAGAGAGGGCGGGCCGGGAAGCTTGATGACCGGGTCCTGGCGCCCTCCCCTCCTCTCCCGCCGACTGGTACACAGGAGGTGGTTCGGCTGAACCACCTAGCCTCCATCGTGGAGCCGGTCGGGAGTCACTCCACCGCGAGACCTGGGTAGAGGGACAGGTTTGGAGAGGGATGGGGAGGAAGAATGAGAGAGAGAGAGAAGCCGATGGCAAGGGCTCGCCGACCCTCGCACGCCACCATTTCGCCCTCCTCCGTCAGTTGGATGGCCTGGTCTAGCGGCGCCGGGCGGTGGCACTGGAACAATTGAGCCGTCTTCATCTGCAATCGGGCCACGAACTGCTCCAGTGCCACACGATCGATGACTTCCTCGACGCCGCTCTCGCCGCCATCAACCACTTACGGCATGAGTCCCGGAGCTGGTGCGCGAACACGAAGGGCCGGCCGAACTCCTCCAGGGACAGGGACATGTTGTTCGATGTTGTTCTGGAAGGATGCGCGCTTCAGGTCGCCGAGACCAGGAGATTCTGGACTGGCAGTTGGCGGCTACCTGCGCCTCTCCTGACAAAAGAGGCAGTAGCCGCATTGGCCAGTCCTCTTTGGGCCATTCCCGGTACTGACCGCCCTCTCAAACAGCTCGATGAAAGCCTCAGGGTCGTCTTCGGGACCCATCTTGGCCAGCGGGACCGTGGCGGCCGAGTCGGTGGATCGTTGGTGGGGAACGGCCCGAATCTCCCGGCCCATCCAGCTCCGGAACAGCTCGCGTCTTCATGCTGGGCCGTGAGGAGAGCTTCAACCGCTTTCTGCTGTTCCTTCCTCACGGCCAACAGGTCCTGGTGGTGTTCTTGGTGAAGACCCGCGAGCGATTTGACGATGTCCGCAAGTGGTGTCTTCGGCGGAGTTTGCATGGCGGCGGCGATCTTCTCCCTTCCCGGGTTTCGGCACCAGTGTGATGAGGTTCGTTGCTTGGACTGGATGGAAGAAGACAGGGGTCGGCTTTGACTGGGACTCACTCTCTTTATTTAGTATTTCTCAAACAAAACAACAGACGCTCAACAGCGTTTCCTTGGTCTCCTCGATGTGGATCGCTCCTTTCAAACAGCTTTGCAGCACAGGCTCTCTGGTCTCTCTGACAGTCACTCGTGAAGTCCCAGTCCAACTCTCTCTCTCTCCCGCTCTCCCGGCCGCGGCTTAAATGCGCTCTCTCCATGCCAATCACTGCAACCAGAATCAGGTGTTCATCATCTGTGCTTGACCCATTTACCTGCCGCTCCGCTCTGCACTCTCTCTCCGCTGCAGACCTCGCGGAACCATGCCCCCTCCGCCACATGCACTTAAAGTTTACTACTGTTACACAAAGTGTGCCAACTTAGTCCCATGCAGTACTGAAATAGTACATAAAGTACACTTAAAATACTTGAACAGTATACTTCATAAAATGAACTTGATGTAACATTTCCAGAACAGTGAGATTGTTTTTGAGGCAGGGGGACTGTTCGCGTTCATTAGCATTAACTATAAGTTGGCTGTGACTGTTAAGTGCCATTCAGTATTTGTTTAGCTAAAGTTAGCATCGCTATTCTTTGTAAACAAGTATCACAATGGTGTGTGAAATGTCTCTCAGACGTTTAGTGAAACACAACATAGTAAAATACATTGCACACACATATATACAACGAGCGCCAGAACATACCAAATGAATACATCATGACAGGATCAAATAAAGTCTGTTACATACGTCCCCCTCTCACAATATAAACGTCCCCGTTTATATATCAGAATAACAACATTCACAGTCTTAAACAATAAACAGCTGTGAACAATGAAACAGAGAACAAAGTACTCGTCATTTCCCTTTGTTGTTTTTTTTCTCGTATTTTCTGATCTAACAAGCTTTTTTGTTTTTGCAATCATTCCAGCAACAACATGCTCCGCAATAGAACATTTTTTTATTCACAGAGAAATACAGGTCCCTCAATACAAAACAAAATCATTTAAATGACTTGGAGGTCTACGAACCCTCCCACGGTACGGACCGCCTAACTGAACACGGTGGGTCAGACAAGACACTCAGATCCTCCTAGGGAGGAACACGCCTCTATACCAGAAACTCCTGACTCCAGGGGAATAGACTCAGGCTGTGAGTCCCGAGCCTTAGACAGTGTCTGGTTCTGTGACAGAGGAGACACAGGCAATGTTTGAATACTTTATATTCTGTTTTTGTTTTGTTTTTTGTTTTCCTTGCACTATATGACTTAAATTATCATTTGTCTACCTTGTACTTTTTGTGCCATTGCCTGGAATAAATGAATAAATGAAATGAAATGAATGAAATGTGTAAGGTATTATAGTGTACTACCTGCACCCTCTCACCAGGGTCAAAGGATTTTCAATCCTGTAGGTCAGTCCCTGTTCCCACATGAGTCCATAACCTTTGCAATTTTATAAGGTCCTTCCAGTGGGTGCCAGCTTCATGCGGCTCTCCACTGGGTTGTGGAGCCACACCATGGCACCTACCTCATAAGGCTGGTGACGTAGGCCAACGTCATGGTATAATTATTGACGATCGTAAACGGTGTGACCGTTCATCCGTGCCCTGCTAAAGGCAGAGTTCAGTTTTGTCAGCAATGAGGAAACAAACTCAGCATGTGATGCTGACATCTGGGAGTCAAGTGCATGGGTGGGCAACAGTACATCAGCAGGGACCATGGGTCAAGAAGTAAGGTGTGAAACGAGTGGTGAGGTGAATCTTTTCGTGTTAAGCAAAAGCCACATGCTTCACATAATCATCCCATTCCTCCATAGGTCAAAAGAGTCTTAGCTAGTTGATCAAACAAAGTCAGATTAAAGCGCCAACCATACCATCCGAGTGTTGCGTGTCTTTTAATGTTCAGCAGATGACAGAGATTCTGAACCACCTCCGCCTCAAACTGATGACCCTGGTCCGAATGCAAAGTCTCTGGAACGCCGTGAATCAGAACATAGTCCTCAAACAGACAACGAGCCACTGTCTGTGCCGACTGATTGAACGCATACAAATTGACAAATTTTGTGAAATAGTCCTCAACAGCCAGCATATACCGGTTTCCTTTGGAAGTAACAGGCAGTTCTAATATGTCCATAGCCACTCTTTCAAATGGCCGCACTGACTGGGACCCATCCATAGGTGCACAGTGGGCTGGAATCGGACCGCGTCGGGTTTGACATGCTTTGCAATGTTTGCACCATGTTTTGATGTCCCTGTACATGGAAGGCCAGTAACAAAATTGTCTTGCCCGTTCCCACACACGCTCAGAAGAGAAATGGGCAGAAGCTGGGGCCCCATGCAACTGCAAAAGAATGTCTGATATTAAAGCAGAGGAACAACTATTTGTATTACAGGGCTACTTGTGAGGGGACAGAAAACTGTGTGGCATAACAGTCCATCAATGATAGAAAGACGGTTAAATTCAGTCCAAAACTTCCGTAAACATTGAGAAGCCCCTTGTAATTTTCTCCTCGATGGTCTTTGGGATTGCGTCACCCAACTCAACACAGTCACAATATCAGGGTCAGTCTGCTGCATTGGCCTAATATCTGATAAGATGTAAGACAAAGCATTCATGGAAGACATACTGTCTGAATCAAGTGAGTTCACAGCAGGTGCATCTCCTGCAGAATCAATGACTTCAGATGAACATTGGAAGTAGTTGTTTTGAGTAGAACTCACCACATTCACTACCTGTACCTCCTCAACACTGGCCTCTGCCTCGCTAGGGCTTGGTGTATCAGGGCGCGTAGAAAGCGAATCAGCATTCTTGTGCTGTTTCCCATCCTTGTGCACAATGACCCAATTCAATGGATCAAGCTCCAGAATCCATCTCCCTCTTCTTCCTGTTGGATCATCATCAATGGACAAACGCCGAATTGCTAAGAGTGGTCGATGGTCTGTGATTATGGTAAATGAGGCAAGTCCGATGTAATGCTTGAACTCCCTGACTGCCCACATAATAGCCCACAAATCACGATCAAAGGAGGACCAACGCTTCTGAGTGGAATTCAATGCCCAGCTGGCGTGACGCAACTACATGCTCGAGTCCATCTCTGTCCTGGGCAAGGACTGCACCAACAGCCAAGTTGGACGCATCTGTGTAGATTTTAAAAGCCTCACTGAAGTCAGGCAATATTACCACATGATCAGATGACAACACACTCTTCAAATGGTTAAAGGACTTGTCGCACTCAGCAGTCCACACAAAGGGCACGTTTTTCCCAACAAGTTGATTTAGTGGAGCAGCGAGTTTAGAAAAGTCCTTAACGAAACGTCTGTAATAGGAACACAGTCCCACAGAGGCTCTCACCACAGAAGGAGAACGGGGAATTGGCCAGTTTAAGACTTTGTCTGTGTTCTTTGGATCAGGCTGAAGACCTTTTTGAGAAACAACATGGCCCAGAAGACCACGTGATCTCTGGCAAGGTGACATTTGCTTGGATTCAGATTTAAACCAGCAGATTGGATTCTCAAAACACCTCTTTCAGGCTTGACAGGTGCTCTTCAAAAGTTTTACTATAAAATCAAAATGTCATCGAGATATACCATGCAGATGTGCCACGGGAGGCCCCTGAGGACCAGCTCCATCAAACGTTGAAATGTGGCGGGGGAGCTGGATAGCCCCATCGGCATGGACCGCCAATGATAGAGGCCCTGTTCTGTCGTAAATGCAGTCTTTTCTCTGTCCTCCTCAGCAACTTTCACCTGCCAGTAACCGTTAGAGAAATCTAGTGTGCTGAACCACACCACCCCTGCTAATGCGTCCAGCGTGTCATCCACACGGGGTAGTGGATGAGAGTCTTTAATAGTCACACTGTTTAAAGTTATAATAGTTAGAGCAGGAAAGAGCTGAACATCAGAGTCATCAACTGACTAAAACTCACCTAGGTGCATACCTTGTTTCAACTAAATGTCCTGTCCAGTTGGATTCAAAATCCGAGCTTTTGTCATTCCATTTTGAACCGTGGCAACCGTGTGAGCAACCACTAGACCGGAAGAATCCGCCACATTGGGCTCCAGATAGCCAACAAAGTCACTCGCCAAATGGGCTGCATTGGGTGAACACACTTTAACTGCCACAACTGACTCACTGAGGGGTGGTAAGTTCATAGCGGTGGCCAGCGACAGGTTGCAGCACATCGGGATAAAATCTTTGCTGGTAAGGAGAGGAACTGAGATGTCCCACAGTTTTAGCTTAGGATGGCTGAGATCCGTCAAAGCATGATTCTTCAACAGAAAGTCCCAGCCCAGCAACACAGTCTGTGTGGTTTCTCTTAGCACATGAAAGACATGCTGCCACGACTCTGTACCCAACTGAAATGTTATTGTGATGGTGGCCAGTGTATCTAGCAATTGTCCATTCACAGCATGGGCTGACACATAGTACTTTTTCAATGGACGATTACGAAGTGTTGGAACTGACATACGGAAGTCTGCACTCATAAGAGATACACTGGAACCGGAGTCGACTAACATTTGAACCTCCACACCTTCAGTCACCCCTCTCACATACGACACTAGCACATCCCGGCCAGCGTCCGCAATCACATTAATGTCTTTTGAAATGGACTCACTATCTTCAACATTGTCTATTTTAAGGCCCGCAGGCAGCATAGCTGGTGTTTGGGCCGCAACATCAGCTAAAATCCGCTTTCCCGGTCCACTGCGGTGCTCCGCTCCGCCAGGAGACATAAAACGCACACCCTGCTTTCTGGAGTCATTCTCATAGCTGTTCCATCTCCGAGGACTGGGGCTAGGGCAGCGTTTAGCAGGGGACCGAGCAGAGTATGAGTCTTTATAACCACGATCATCCATACCTGATGTGTGCTCATCATGCTGTTGGAACGATTTTCTCTCAGGCGAACGACCCTCCAGACAGCAAAGACACGTGACTGGCATCCACGACCTGCAGACACACTGGCACATTCCACTCGACTGAGAGCGATCTCCACTCCACTCATCCATTGCTCTAGGACTGGCTCTGGCTTTCAGTCTTTGGTTCTCACCCAAGCGCATCAGTTCCATTCTCATGTCTCTCATTTCTTCTGTTAATCTATCCACTGCCCTGTATAGCCCTCCATTATCAGACACAGAGTAAACAGCAGCCACTGCTCCTCCCTCATTATTACCGTAGGCAGCATTAATAGGCATGTAATCAGTCTTCAGAGAGTCTCTGGCATTTTCGCACCGACCTGCGATTATCACGGCTTCCTCTAGATCCGTTTCTCCTTGTTCATGACATTTAGCTCTGAGTACAGGATCCAGACCAGCCAAGAAACGACAAAACTTTTCTTCTCGTTGGGCCTTGTCACCATACTCAGGAAAAGCCTCGTCCACTAATCTGCTGATCTCTGCTGCATACACTTCCAGACTTTCGTGTGGGGCACGAGGGTGGGCTGATAAACTGGCTCGAAAGCGATCCATAAACTGTCTCTGCCCGAAAGCCTCTTTTAGTCTCACAGTCTTATAGTCAGCCTGAATAGTAGCAGGAAGACCGTCCCACAGAAGAAATGCCGCGCCGGGCAAACGTGTCAGCAGAATCCTCACCAGCTCATAATTAACTGACGCAGCGCCGTCTCCCTCTTTGATGGCTCTAACGGCAACCTCGAACTGCCGTGTCCAGCACAGAAAGCTCTGCTTCTCATCACCGGAGAACGCGACGGTAGCTCGATTTTCACATGTCTGTTGACCTTTCGCGGTCCCGCCTCGAATACAAATCCTCCTCCTCTTTGTACCACATGATGGCCAATGATGAACCCGGCGTGCTAACTTGGCTAAGAACTTTTAACTGCACACTAACTAGTTAAACACACGCCGTAACACGTAAAGCAAATAAAACAAAACCGCTGCCACCAATGTGACCGAGCGTCGCGGCAGGGTTCGCCTAAAATACTTAGGAATAAGAAAACAATAAACGACATTCGCCTGAACCTTCCTTCACTTTATTCTCTGTCACATTTAATAATCAGCCTCAAAACCCGCGACACTCCAGTACCAAAAGTGCGCATGCACCCACCTATACAGTATACGGCAAGGGGAAAAATACATTGCACACACATATATACAACGAGCGCCTGAACGTACCAAAGGAATACATCATGACAGGATCAAACAAAGTCTGTTACACAAACAATAACATTATATATGATAATAGCAATGAAAAACAAACAAGACAAGACAGAGAGCAGTTCTCGTGTTTCAGATTAAACGCGCATGAAAGCTTAAAGAGTCTCATGCACACGCTGTTAACAACTGATCGGGTATGAAAAGATTAGTAAATTATGAGAGCATTTCTTGGTGTAGTACTTTTCCTTTTAATAAATGATAACAAAATTTCAAAAGACATTTCTCTTAAGATCTATCAGTGGAAATAATGAAAAAGAAGACGAGGAACAAGAAGAGGAAGAAGCAAGAGAAACAAGGAAACAAAACGTGACTCTTTCTGTCAGGATGTTATTATTTGAAATGAAAAGTTTATTTTTTAAAAATGAATAAGAAGTGTCATAAATCTGTTTTGAATTAAGTTGTTTTTCAAATAAATGTTTCAGTGTGATATCAGATTGTGTATGTTTTTATCGTAGCCTACTTACCCTGTAACTACAAACAAGAGGAACAATACAATACTGCATGAAAAACACGGATAATTACCCCTTAATTAAAAATACTTATATAAATATATATAAATAATTTGTTAATTTTCCTGATAGTTACCCCTTTATTCCCCCAATATTACATATTGTTTCCTTATTGTTTCCACATACTTACTTTATAGTTACACTATAATTACCGAAGGTTATGCTGTAAATTTGCTTTAATTATGCAGTACTTTCCGGGCCGTAATCTAAAGTGTTACCGTATTTCCTAATATGTAAAGCAGCACAAATCTACTGAATGCTCCTTTAAGGTGCATGAGCTTTTACTGGGTTTTAGCTTGTTTCTATGTGTAGTTGCTACGGTGTTCTGTGTTTCATCTGGGGTTGCTTATTGGCCCAAGTCACCTGAAGAGCTCACCCTTTTCGATGATATTCTCAGCTGAAGTGTTGATGATATTCTGCTGTAACTGTTGACCTTAACACCTCAACAAGTGTCATGATTTCAGTTATCGTTCACGTCTGCAGCATACACAGAGTTTTTCTACAGAGCGCTTTCAGGCACGCACTGTAAAGAAGTTGTTTTTCTGTGTTTTGTAGTGTGAAATTGCAGGCGTGTCTCTCACTGTGTGCTGCACCTGCGGTGACAGTGAAAACACCTGCAGAGTCTCTCTGACTGCGCCACAGGTATGTGGGGCCTCAGGAGGTACTTTGGATGATTTGAAAGGTGCAAGGTGCACTTTTGTTCTGCCCTGAGACCTGCAGCACTTTACAACTCTATTGTTCTGCCACTTGTGTGAGGCAGAAGGGAAGGGGACTACCGTAAGGCCCCCCCTCCCCCCACACACATGCTCATGCTCATGCTCATGCTCACACTCACACGCACTCTGAGGCACACTAACACACACACACACATGCACACACGCACACACACACATACATGCATACACTCTCACACATGCACATGTACACATGCTCATGCTCATGTACACACACACACACGCACTCTGAGGCACACTAACACACACACACTTTCATGTTTTATGGGGACATTCTATAGGTGTAATGCATTTTATACTGTACAAACCGTATTTTTATCCCCTCCCACCGGGTCTGCACCTAAAACCTACCCATCACACACACACACACACACACACACACACACACACACACACACACACACACACACACACACACACACGCACACATACATGCATACACTCTCACACACACACACACATGCACATGTACACGCTCATGCTCACATGTACACACACACACACACACACACACACACACACACACACACGCACACATACACACACACACACACACACACACACACATGTTGTGTTTCCATGTTTTATGGGGACATTCCATAGGCGTAATGGATTTTATACCGTACAAACCGTATTTTCTATCCCCCTACACTGCCCCTGCCCCTAAACCTACCCATCACACACACACACACACACACACACACACACACACATACACACACACTCGCTGGCTTTCTTCACTTGTATCCTGAAGACTGCCTGCAGGTGTATAATTGCACCTGCCTGAAATGCACACCTCTGGCGGCCTTCGTATCTCTTTATCTCACAACCACACAGCACATTCATAAGTCTGAGCGTTCATTTATCTGTGAGTGTGTGCATTTTTGAGATTTGGGTGTCTTCTTACTGTGACTTATGTCAGCGTATTATATTCCTTTTCCAAAAAGCATAAGCAGCACTGATCGATTCAAGGTGCTGATGAGATTACTAATTTCATGGAGCATATGGGAAAACTGCTATTATGCAACCACACACACACACAAGTGTGCAAATTTTGACATCAGTAGAGTATGTGCACAACCGGATTTTTGTAACTGCACGTCGCAAATGCACATTACATTTTTTTTGCAGTGTTTACAGGGGTTGTAACTCATGGCGAGAGATTGCTCGAAACTGTGCATGTGTCGAAAGCCTGTGTACCGATACGACTTAAACGAAGAATATTTTGGGCTTCTGCCACTCGATCCCAATTACTTTGTTGGTTTCCCTACCTGTTGTGATTGGCAGATGAGTGGAAGGAAGTTGTATAAAGCTTCAGTGCTCATTGAGAAGAGGAGAGAGAATGAATGTCCTTTTCCCCCTTTGTTAAGCAGGTAAGATTATTTTTCTTTAACCATAGGGAAAGTTGGGTTTTGTTTGTTTTGGCTTAACGCTGGGCTGGAGACTATATGACTATTTCTGCTTTCTTTATGTCTTACTAAAATAAAAGACCACATTTCATGGTTCCAGGTTAAGTGTCTTGGTTGTAGTGCTAGGCTTGGAGATGGGAAGACCTCCTTGTTCCTTAAATGATTGTCATTCCTAATACCCTTAGACTAGGGAGCAACGTAACCGGGTGCCACGTGGGACAGGGCCTAAGTGTCCTGCTTCTCATCGGAGCCGTGGCCTTGTGGACAGTGCTCCCACATATGGTGCAGAAGTACCTCAGCTGACCTGATTTAGAGTCCTGGCTCGAATCCTTTCCTGATTCTGTATCCCAGTGCTTCCTGATCATATCCTATCTAATCGGAAAAGGGAAAAAAGTCTCCTTCTTCTAAAGTAAAGGGTTTTAAGTGTTATTTAACTAAAGGAACCAGATTTATGATTTCATTGTTGTCAGATTTCATTGCTGATTTGAAATTTTTAAACATAATATTGACAAACAGTCGTGGAGTTTTTCTGTTCAAGAAAGAACACAGAAAACATCTGCTTGCGGTCTTTAGTCAAATAATTCTCATCAAACCCTTTCCCAGATAAAGTTCTGCATATTGCTCTACTATATCAGTAGCAATCTTATTTTTGTGCCTGTTTTAATCTCTTTGTGCTTCTCCTCTGATTACTGGTTTCCCTTCGTGTGCGAGTGTTTGTGTTTGGAGAACCCGAGGTCCCAGCACAGAAGGCACAGACAGGTGGATGGAGAGGAGACAGAAGGTGCTGTGACCTCTGGATGTGGTCAGGTGGGTCCACACCTGTCCCCTTACGAAGACTAAAGATTCCGGTTACATAAGACAGAGACACACTCCATCCTGTGTAGCAAATCTAGACAACATTTTAGGGAATCATAGACACACTCTGTTGAGTTACATTCAATACAATTATAGGATACAGACATGCTAATTGTCAAACTCTGCTGGAATCAATCAAAGTGTCCTTGATTGACATGCGTTTACTGTCATTGTAGTGAATCAGTGCTTCTTCTAATACATGCAAACACACACAGATCAGTGAGCTGTGACAGATAGTGACCTGCCAGCTTGGTTTGAGGTCCGCTGAAGCGTCTCTACAGCTGTCACTGTGTAATTCTAGATATCGGTCCACCTGAGCAGCCCGTGGAGCCAAAACAACAGCACCCCCCCCCCTCAGTGTCCTACCTCCTCCAGCCCCGGCCGTCCTGCTGCAGGGGTCAGTCACACAGGTATGGAGTCAAACTACCACATTCCTCTGCTGAATCAACGGCGTGTTGACTTTTAGCTAGTCACATTCATTCGATTACCTAAAGTACATCTTAATGCATATTACAGTTCTGCCATCATTTACTCACCCTCATGTCGTTTCAAAACTTGTACGACTTATACTTTGTTTTGTGTAAACATGAACAATGATATTCTGAGAAATACAAAAGTCAATGCTAATAAATGCTGTTTAATAATCTGTTCCACAGAAGAAAGCATGTTATACGGGTTCGTGCTCCAGACAGCCATGAACACAGGACCATTCGCTGTGGATTACAGGCAGTAATGATGTAAATAATGTTCAATTTCTTGCACAGACCGATCATTTTGCTTTATAATACCTCAATGTATTGTCAGGAGCCACGGGTATTAATTTTGTTTTGCCTGTATTTTTTTTTTTACTTTAAAAGTGATGGTAGCCATTGACTTGCATTATATGAATCACCAAGAACACCACGTTTCAGCTAAACATCATCTTTACTATCTTTTACTCGACTGAAGAAAAAAGTCACACCTTGGATGGCCTGAGAATGCAAATTTTAATTTTTGGGTGAACTAGTGTATTTTTACTTGTAAATACACTTTTAAGAAGTGCACTTTGTAAAAAATCCAAATACTGTTTTTAGGATTCAATACAAAGCATTTATTGAAAATAGAAATCTTGTGGCCCTATCACTCACCCTGCCACGGCAGGCGCAAGTGTTTTTTGCTAGTTTCAGCCCGAGTCAATTATCATTTTCATGTCCGTCTCCGTCTCCTCGCCCACCAGGTGTGTTCAGGAGCATTGTTGGTGCGTTGCTATTTTGAGGAACTGAAAACCACTGTGCCATTGACCAACACAAACCTGCTCTAAAGTCACTAGCGCAGTAATTATTGTGTTATTTAAAGAGCACGTTAGTATTATGAGCCTACATGCGGGTGCACAATGTGCGTACACTCTAATTATTACACACACAGGGATGCGCAAATGCTAAATATTACAAATAAAAGGATTCCTCTTTGAAGAAGCGTTCAGTTTGTCCACCTTGTAAATAGCAAATCCGCCATTATGCAAGCACAACTGTCATTTAAAGGGAATTGGAGATGAGACTCTGATTGGTTTATTGCATGTTACGCCAAAACCACACCCACAACTCATTAAGAGATTAAGGATAACCCTTTTGGACCATACGCGTGATGCGCAGACCATTTGTTCCATCGTTAAACTAGCAAAAGTGGATTCGGACACGCCTAAGTGCACCTGCACCATGAGCTCAAATCATTAAAATAGGGCCCTAAAGATATCTTTATTGTCACTTATGATCTATTAAATGTGTCCTTATTGAATAAAAGTATTAATTTAAAAAGAACTTACTGACCCCAAACCTTTGAATGGTCGTGTATATTGGATAATTAGAGAAGAAAATCAACAGGGAGCTGTATGAAGCAATTCCTCTTAATGCCTGGCTCACATTATGTGATTTTGGGCTGTCCCAGATGACCAACCGTGGCGATTTCTGTGGTTGTGGCTCCTAAACGGTACAATGAGAGAGGTTTAAAGATGGCCATTGTATTGCACCAAAAATAATTTTCTGACAGCGTCATGATCATCTCACAGTGTGTTTAGTGCTACGACCTGCGTCTACCGACTAGCATATAAAAATGCAGCATGAAATGGCGAATTGATCAACGCGACATGGCGCTAAAATTTAAAGCTACTCGCCTCAAGCTCCATCTGCAAAATTGGCCTGTTTTCTCTAGACATGACCACGATCACGTTCTCCTCTTTCTCTTCCTGATCTTTTTATCAGCGCACATAAAACCCCAAATTGCCAAAGTGTGATTCATCTTGCTCTATTTGTTTACCACTAGCTCAAGCGGATGATATTTTATTCTTCAATACTAAGTTGCATCATAGTCTACGATTCAATAGGTGTCATCATCGTACAGTCTACATACCTAGTATAAGGCCACATCCACACAAAGTCAGAGCTTTCCCTGTCTGACCTTGTTTTTCCCTTGTCTCAAGAAATATCCGCACGAGAGCACTGAAACCGACTCGAAACAATGTAGTGTTCATGCCAGGCCAGTGTGTGGCGCTGCAATTCTGCCACAGAGATACACTAAAAACAGAGAAGAAGAGTTGTGGCTAGAAGGAGTACAGCAGTGGTAGAAAGTGAGGCAAAATCTCTCGATAAAATAACAATAAATACATTTACTATTCACCAAATTGTGTTTTATTAACGCCTACACTTATCCCAACCCTAAACCTACCCTCACAATAATGCAAGTACAGGAATTAAATGATGCAATATTGATGTCCGCATGCCCAGTGGCCGTAGCCGTATCCCTTTTATTCTGTACCGTGCGGGAAGTGGTGTGATGACATCACTGTTTCACAGAATATACGGATTGCCTGTACACACGAAAACGCAAGTGTGTCCTTTTCATACGCCGGATTCATCCGGACGAAACACTGATATGGGTACAACATTTTTATGTACACAGCTAAACGCGTCTCTGTGTGGTCTAAATTTATTAGATCCATGTGTACAGTGTGATTTGTAATGATCCCATAGGATTGCCGAAATCGCATTCACAGTTCACACAGGTGTAGTTCGTCACATCACATTAACTATGGATGCACTCTAAAAAAATGCTGGGTTGTTTTAACCCAATGTTGGGTCAAATATGTACTAACCCAGCAGTTGGGTTGTTTTAAACCTGCCTTTGGGTTAAATGTTTGCTTAAGACAACCCGATTTCTGGGTTAAAACAACCCAATCTCTGGGTTGAAACAACACAATTGCTGGGTTAGTCCATATTTGACCCAACATAGGGTTGTTTTTTACCCAGCATTTTTTTAGAGTGTGTGATCCAACCATAACGTGCCACAATACTTTAATTTTGAGCAAAATATGTATTGTTTATAACTTAAAAACTGAAACATTTTGCTTGAAAATGGCATTTGGCTTAATATTTTTCTCTTGCAATGACATTACATTTCTAAAAGCAGGTGCACTAACAACACAAACACTGGTTTGGACACACAGGTTCAGCTGCACACACACATCAAGACATGCAGTCACAGGGAGAAACATGATAGAGTAATGCATTGTCCTTGAGTGGCTCTTTATTTATTTTCTTTAGAGGACTTCATGTGCAGTTTAATTATCAGTGCCGAGATCCTAAAATACCCTGTGAGCCAGACCATGAAGGCCACATCAGTGAGCCAAAGCCAACACTCATATATTAGAGGCTTTCTATCCCAGACCTCAGCACTTAAGGCTTTACACGCGTGGCATTATAGAAACTGGGACAGCTGATATACTGTATACATTGAAGTGTGTATCTGAGGTATTCTTTGTATGTCTCATGGGTAGGTTGTTTTCAGCTGGTTTTGCTTCAGCACCCAGATGTGAAATTGTATAACGACTGGCAACACAGTACCAAAATTGTTCATTAAACAAAATGTCAAGCATTGAAAGGGATTAATATTAACAGGAAATGCATGGGCTAGACTGACGGACTGAAGAGGGAACGGGATGTGGTGCCCATGATGAATCTTAAAAACAAATGGATACAAAAAGCATAATGGTTAGAGATAGTGAGGGTTTATCAATATAGTCACTCTTTCTGCATGTGTGGGACACACTCACACTGAAGTCATTACTTTAAAGCTTGTTTTAGGGGGTGTTTGAGAAAACTACCCCCTACAGAGAAAGCCGAGACAATTCCCACACACACACACACACACACACACACACACACACACACACGTACCCACGGCAGCACCGACCCGGCTCTAGAGACCTCGCTTCAGCGCGTAAGCCTTTCCAGATGTGCTTGCATCCGCCCCACTGCTGAGAGACGCCACTAAAGAAACACACACACAACATTTAAATTAATGTCAACAATGTAAAAGACCTTCATAAACATTAAAGATTTAGTTTTCACAGTATCACTTGTGAGAGGATGTGTTCCATTTTTATTAAGAAATATTCCAGTGTTTCTTCATTTTTCTTTCTCTTTTAAAATATGGGGAATGTTATTTTAACTGCCACTCAATTTATATGTTTTTTTCTTCTTCTCGATTTCCACTTTCCATCCATTTAGTCTTTCCTAAACAACCATTTAAATAGAGCAATTCATCCTCCAGGAAGTGACATCATAGGTCTTAGAGCCATAGCTAATTTTGTAATATTAAGAGTGATTTTGTTTTTTAATGATGATTTGTATTGTAACACATACAGTAATTTTGGCTAGTTTTATACAATTAAACAATTTAAAGAGGAATAGGAAAAATTAAGGGTTTCGTGCTTTTGACCGTGGAGAAATAAAACAAAATCATGTTTTTTTGGAACTTGATCGAGTGTAAAGAAGCGGTAGTCCCTGGTGGCTGTGGCTCTTCAGCAGGATAATGCGCTGCCACAAAGCACAAATGCTTCAGGAATGGTTTTAGGAGCACAACAGCGAGTTTGAGGCGTTGACTTGGCCTCCAAATTCCCCAGATCTCAGTCCAGTCGAGCATCTGTGGGATGTGCTGTACAAACAAGTCCGATCCATGGAGGCCCCACCACACAACTTACAGGACTTAAAGGATCTGCTGCTAACATCTTGGTGCCAGATACCACACACCTTCAGAGGTCTAGTGGAGTCCATGCCTTGACAGATCAGGGCTGTTTTGGCAGCAAAAGGGGAACCAACACAATATTAGGATGGTGGTCATAATGTTATGCCTTATCTGAGTTGAACGAGACGGAGGGAAGGGGATAACAAATTAGAAACGCAGCCAATCTCAGTTCTAGATGAGTGATTTTGTTTTCTCCTTTAGTTTGCAGGTTTATAGCTCTCGGTTGTTTGTTATCATCTATTATTTTACATTTCGGCTGTACACCCATCGTATATCCAGATCTCAAAGACAATTATGAAATTACATATAAAGATGCTTAAGTTCTACTTAAAAGCACTCTTAAGTTCAACTAATGGTGTGTTTATATAATGCGTACTAATCCCATTTAGCTTATTTACAGACAGTACTGCCTTCAACTGCAATGCTAACGGGCTAAATGCTGTCTCTCACTGAAGTGTCAAATGAGCAGCAAATGGCTAATTAGCTTATGCATGCTTCGTTCTCCAGTTCAAAGAGCTGTGTGTGTGTGTGTGTGTGTGTGTGTGTGAGAGAACGAGGGGAGGGAGACAAGTGTTGTTACAATCAAGAAGTTATTGTCTTCTAAAGTTCCCCACAAGGACCCTCGTGCCTCAACAGGTGCTGGGTAGAGAGACACATTTAAAAGGGAAGGGACTGAGAGAGGGAACATCTGCTATAAAGACCTCCCATGCAATGTTTATAAAAATAGTATACTACAGAACTATAGGTTTTAATATATTCACATATTCAAACACACACACACACACACACACACACACACACACACACACACACACACACACACACACACACACACACACACACACACATGTTTGTTTTTGTGAAATGTGGGGACATTCCATAGGCGTAATGCATTTTATACCATACAAACCGTATTTTCTATCCCCCTACACTGCCCCTGCCCCTAAACCTACCCATCACAGGAGACTGCGCAGTTTACTTTCTGTGAAAAAACCTCATCCTGTGTGATTTATAAGCATTTTGAAAAGTGAGGACATGGGGAACGTCCTCATATTTCACCCTCTTTTTGTAATACCTATGTCATACCCATGTCATTATACACATTTGTGTCCTGATATTTCACGAAAACATGCCCACACACACACACACACACACACACACACATGTTGTGTTTCCATGTTTTATGGGGACATTCCATAGGCGTAATGCATTTTATACTGTACAAACCGTATTTTCTATCCCCTACACTGCCCCTGCCCTAAACCTACCCATCACAGGAGACATGCTGCATTTTTACTTTTTCAAAAACATCACTTAGTGTGATTTATAAGATGTTTTCCTCATGGGGACCAAAAAATGTCCCCACAAGGACAAAAATTTGGATATTGCCATCTTTGTGGGGACATTTTGTCCCCATACCGTAGGGATTACCAGTCCACACACACACACACACACACACACACACACACACACACACACACACACACACACACACACACACACACACACACACACACACACACACACACACACACACACACACACACACACACACATTTGTTTCACTATTAATGAGGACATTGCAAAGACTTGGATCTTCTAGCCCTGGGCACGAGGAGGCCTGACTGTGCTTTTGTTATGCAGAGGCGAGTGCTGGAGGGGAAACGCAAGGAACGTGTGTTCAAGAGAATCATGTTGGAAAGGAGGTGGAACTATCTTTCACTTCTCTTTGTCAAGGGGGTCCCTCTAGCCACACAAGCCATGCAATCACCATATCACCATAATGGTGACTAAACCTTTTCAATAAAACATCAGTATCTAAACCTGTTAATTCTCAATAAGATGTTTGACGGAAATAAAGTCAAACTGGTTAGTAATGTGTGAAGCTGGTAATGCTGTTTGTGGAGTTGTTTAATCCTCCTCTGCTGAGATCTTCAGAGATTGAATGCCTTTTATTTTCAGTTGATTTCATCTAAGGCTGTCGTAGCTCTTGTATTTCTCTTTCCTTCAGTGATTATGCTCATTATCATCAGGTGTTCATCACTAATGCCTAATTATTTCAATATCTTTAACTCTGCTTCAGTGTTAATTTAACTCTGTAGATTGGGACTAAATGTACTATGAGCAGAGTTTATTCATCTCTGGGGATTTTATAGACTGGGTAACCTGTAAATTTCTACTGCTTCTGTTACACTTTTGCGGGAACCAATAAATGGCTTATCCACATGGCGCTATTTTCAAACGATGACGGATAGAGAAGCGATGGGTCGTTGCCCGTTGATCACGATTGGTTGAAGGACTATCTAATTGCGTGGAGTCATTTGAACTATGCCCTTTGATCACGCCTCTTGTGCAGTAGAAAATACAGAGCAGACTCCCCAGACCAATGTTCAATCTTACATTGAGCTTGGTCTGGTGATAGCATGACATTCAATAACAGAAACTCCTAAAATGTTCAACATAACTGAACATTAAACATGAACAAACTACCAACATATTTCCCTTTACAGAAAAACACATACAATAGCTTAATTCCTAAATTTACTCTCCTAATGCATTCACTTGCAATGTCCTCCTTTTTGGTGTTACGGAAATGACATTGGCCGATGAAGGACCGTCAGAAGGAAGCATCAAGTTAGGACAATTTTGCTTTTATTTTACAGTATGTGTATTCCAAGATATTATGCTCACTCAAAGCATACATTAATAATGTTTGGCTGTGCTTCTTATAGTATCTACACAGTTTAAAACATTAGTTTAGAGGTATAACCTTTAAAAACACAGTACAGTCAAAAAATAATAAAATAAAATACTTTTTCAAGATTAAAGCATTTTAATATTAAAATTCCATCAAATTGAATTGAATAATCCTTACATAATATACATATTAAGTAAAAATAAAACCTTAATAAAACATTTTGTACAAATCTTAATGGAACAAGGCAATGGATATATAATGAAAATACGTTTAAATTTAGGATTTATAAAAAATGTTTTAATAAGCTCTAGTTTTTTTTTCATGCTCATAATTCATTAAGAATTATTCAGTTCAATTTGATGAAATTGTACTAATTGAAATGCGTATATCTTGAAAAAGTCTATGATCATGGATATCGGGACATTGTATTTTTTGAAGTACTTTACAGTTGTAAACCAATGTGCCCTTGAGCAAACCACTGATCCACAGGCTGAGGGTCTGTTTCTGCTATTAGTGTACTGTAAGCCTCTCAGGTGAAAAAGTGCCTGTTAAATGACAAGTACCAATAGGAAGACAGAAAGAGAGAGAGAGATGGAGAGGCTAAGATTAGGGTAATCAGTCCATCAGAGAGATTGATGGAGAAGACATGCAGAGTTGAAGGAGATCTTAAGCTAGCGGTCTGGCGAAGCGGCAAGTGCAATGGAGCGGGGGGCTGGTGGGGAAGGCACCTTGCAACAGCTGGTCTCAATTATCCACCCAGGAGTCGTGGGACGCGTGGGGCTGAGGGATGGGGGGTCAGAGACCACTGGCGCCAGCAGAAGAGCAACAGGTCAGGAAAGATGGAGATTATAAAAATACTAGCAGGCAATTGGCCCCTGAAAGAGAAAACAGACACTGTGTGTGTGAGGTTTGTTGAGACCGTGCCGCTGCACAGAGAGGAGCCAAAGGGTGGACATTTTATCTGCACTTCCTGTAGAAAACTAAATTTAGAACCAAGAGAACAAGAGGGACAAAAGAGGAAAATCACTGAGAGACAAACTACACTTGGGAATAGTTCATCCAGTCTCGTATCTTCTGCAGAACCCTAGGAGAATCACTCTAAACCCAAGTTGGGTTGAAAATGGACTAACCCAGCAATTGGGTTGTTTTAACCCTGCGGTTGGGTTAAATGTTTGCTTAAGACAACCCAATCGCTGGGTGAAAACAACCCAATTGCTGGGTTAGTCCATTTTCAACCCAACTTGGGTTGTTTTTTACCCAGCATTTTTAGAGTGAAAAAACAACATTGGAACCCATTTATTTTTATTGTGTGGAAAGAAGCATAGATTTTTTTTTCAAAGTATCTTTTTTAGTGTGGGAGAAAGTAATGCATACACTGTAAAAAATATTGTTGGTTTAACTTAAAAAGTAAGTAACCTGGCCTTAACATTTTGAGATTGGTTTAATAGAAACTCAAAACAGTATTGTATCTGCACCACATAATAGCACAACTTAAAAGTTTAGGGCAACCAGCTGCAGAACTTTTTTGAGTTTTCTCAACTTATTTGTTTGAGTTATCTCAACTTTTTTCATGGTAAATAGTTGAATAAACTTTAAAAGCTGAATTTTGTCATACAAAACATAAGTAAAAACATTATAAGAAAATAAACACTTTTTTTTTTTTTACAGTGCAGGTAACTTACATTTTAAATATTTTTTTTTTACAGTGTACAGGTTTGGAACAAGGGTTAATAAATTATGATAGATTATTTTCATTTTTCAGTAAACTCTCCTTTAAAAAAAAAAAGTAAAAACACAAAAAGATAGGCCTACTTGTTAAGTTTGAAATGATAAAACAATAGATAAAATATTCAAAATGAAGTCAAAAAAAGATTGGGACAGTTTATGGTTGTCACATTGAGTTCATATCCTCTAAAAATCCTCAGAATGCCACTTGATCAAAAGTCATGGCAAAATCAGGAAAGCCTGAGGAAAGCTCCAGCATCCGAACAGTTCTTGGCCTGATGTTTTGTATCTAATGTAATGATATGGACACATAAGTGTCAGTATGTAGAAATAAGAAACATGCAGAACTCTTTGGAAAAGGCTTATTTAGTCAGGAAATGGCATTATATGAAAACTCGATTATTCAATAATGTAGCCTAAATGATGTCCATTTGTAAGGCTTGCACATTTATTCTTTCATTGAGAATAAAAGCATAGGGTGTGGTGCCTCTGCTGGAACACTCTTGATAAGACGGGGACCTGCGATAACTGCACCTCAACTCACTCAGCTCTCCATAACATGTTCATCTGTGTACACATTTTACTGCACATGGGTACATTCAGATAAACTGGATCATTTTAATTGTGATTAATTACAAAAGTGTCCCGGTTTACCTGAATGTGTCGGATGTTAATGGCTTGATCAAATTAAAACAAATGAAATATGTGATTATTTACTGATACTGTATAGATGAACTTAATAGATAATCTTAAACTGTAAATTAACTTGAAGTTACTTTGCAAGCTATTTTTATAAAAAATTAAATATATTAATACTAAAATACAACAAATTCTTACCATAACCATAAAACTACAAAACAAATTTTTCCATATGCCACCACAAAATATACCTAAATAGTTTCAGATAACATAAAATAACTATTAACAGTGAAATATTAATTAATTTGGTTATACTATACAATACTATACTATACACTATATCATATTATGTTGAGCTAAAGTGTACCAACAAAAATATGTCCATCAAAATACCATAATAATACACACCAAACTAGTGATGTATTATTATTTAGCCTACGAGGAGTCATAGTTGAGGCATTTGCTGCTAATTATTTACTATATTTTTGTATATGTATCATTATTTATATTATAAACCCTTAATGCATTTTTTTACACGTACAATTAATATACGTATACAATTAATCTAGAAATAATGTAAATAAAGGCCTAAAAGCTTTAGAATACATAGGCGTAATGACGAAGCTTACATGTTTTCTTTTAGGCACCTATATAAACTATAACACCTTTCTTTCAGCTGCCTTCCCAAACTTCCACGGATGCAGTGTTTCATTTTTAATAACATTGTGCAGAGAAATTAAACGCGCGTTAACTTCTCGTGAATCACACTGACTCTTCCATATGTTTCATAAGCTCTGGATCAAACCATAGCGAGTGTCACACATAAAGGGAAACCTACGACTGCAGATATACAAACCGTAAATAAAGCAGCACTACAAAGAAAGGTGTCAGAATTGTGCCTTTAGGGGTACATCAGCTTGTCACTGAGGCAGTACCTTACAGTATAAGTAAGTACCTACGACTATAAACCTTTTTTTAGGTAAAAAAGGTACAAATATGTCCTTTTAAGGGTACTGCCCATGACTGTTGTACCCCTAAAGATACAGTTTTGACACCCTTTTTCTCTGTGTGATTTTGAATATCAATCATGCTGATCAGGTTGGATCAGATGCATCGTTTTATTATGATATGACATGATTTTAATGAAACACTAAAGTTCACTTTATCACTTCTCTTTGCCTTTATTTGTTGTGTGTGTATCTGTGTGTGTAGAGCTCTAACTGAGATAGTGAAACCTGAATCTCCGACTGTGGGGACCAGTCAACCTCATGAACATGTGATTGGAAAAGAACCAACTGTCTCCATTTTTATGAATATATCAGCTAAAGAGTTTTAGTGATGGATTGTTCTTAAACATATTGTTGCTAAATATAGTTTTAAGGGCAGTGTTGGGGAAAGTTACTTTGAAAAGTAATGCATTACAATATTGCGTTACTCCTTAAAAGTAACTTATTGAGTTACTTTATATTACTTTTCCTAAAAGTAACTGTTTCATTACTTTACTTTTTCTCACCTGGCCTGGGCTGGACTGTTTTTTTGTTTTTTTTAATGAAAAAGGTTATATTTTTGTGCAAATGTAAAGACCTCTTCATACCAAAATTGAAATAATAAGCCTCAGGCTGAGGTAAAATACAAATTCACACGCTCTGCTGCGCTGCCATTCTGGATAATGGAAGAATAGGACGCAGGAGAAAAAAAGTTTTACCAATAAAAAAAAAATCTAGTAATTTTTGCTCATGGTTTAACTGAATCATTAAAGGTCAGCAGTAAATTGGTCAATAAAGGTAGATTAAATGCATACCAATATTCGTTTTATTTAACATTTATTTTTTGGAGATTTGCATATTTTGCATTTGACTGATTTTATTCTTTTTGAGGAATACTCAATCTTTATGCAAGTGAGATGAAAAAATGCTCAAATTTAGTCTAGAACTGCAATAACAATCCTGTTCCCACACGACACCTCTGCACTTACGCTCGATTTCATGGGGACAGGAGAGCTGTCAGTCAAATAAATGTGAAAAAGTAACTCCGATGTTTTGTTGTTAATTTGAAAAGTAGTGCGTTACTTTACTAGTTACTTGAAAAAGTAATCTTATACGTAACTCAAGTTACTTGTAATGCGTTACCCCCATCACTGATTAAGGGTTTATGTAAAACCTCTCATTGTGTATTCATTAGCTAATGTTAATAACTCTCAGAATTACAGTTGCAGGAAAAGTATTTGAACCGCTTGCAGAATCTGTGAAAATGTGAATAATTTAAACAAAATAAGAGGGATCGTACAAAATGCATGTTATTTTTTAATTTAGTGCTTTAATTTACATTAGGGGTGTAAATTGGACGGTTCATCATGATTCGATAAGATACGATATTGGTTCTCATCGCCAGCGATACAATATTTTCCGATACCTCAAAAAGTTCTGCGATGCGATTACGATGCGATCCAGGTATATCAATCAATACTTGAATATTTCACATCCTGCACCCTGATTGGGACATCCACAACTAAAAAATTCACACAGTAATCTAATAACAGCTTATGACATGAAAGCGGTCAAGAAAGTAATTTAGGCTTCTGTGCTAAAATGTGTAAAGTAAAAAAAGAAACCTGATAAACAAGGGGGGAAAAGTATATATAAATCCTATAAAATTAAAATACATTTCTTTTAAAATATTTTTAATGAAGCAACAACATATAGGTAGGGCAGATCAAGATTCTTTCATTGTGCAAAAGTATTATAATATGAAAGGCTTCAATACAGAGCGGCACTAACTCTTATGCGCATCCGTGTGCAGGATGATGCGCTTGAAGCAACATGAGTCATATCAGCAGTTTATTGATTTATTACATTTCAGTGTGAAGAACGATCCTATTCTATTCTCTACTCTTCTTATATGCAGAACCATATACCTTTATCTACTGAAGCACAAAAATAAGTAAAAGAAGACTCAATTTAGTAGCCTATTGTGCACTGTTTGAGATGAGTGCGCTGCTTTTGCAAGACTTTAAACACGAGCAAATGCTAAACTTTAGTGAAGCTGGCTCGATTAGGACAGTAACGGATCCATCGACTGTCCCGAGCGTCTTTCACAAGCTAATTTAAGGTCATTTAAACGACAATGCATGCGTTGGCGATAATGCCTAGTGTATTTGGTGGCTTTTCGTTTAGTATCCCTCAAGACGTAACAAAAAGTACAAAGTTTAGACTTTCTAAATGTACACTATACACTCGATAGTTTTAAAGTTAAAGTTTTTAAATCGTTAGTAAAACACCTGTTTCACACAGACTCGGTGCGTAGGCTCTATTCGTGACTACTCGGTGCGATAGAGTCATCTATTCGTGATAACGCTTGCTGATCACTTAGCGTCATTTGTTTGGACTAGTACACAATAATAGAAAGACCTGTTTTCTTGCTTTTATCTCATCACATTGCAGCGCCGCTGATGTAAATCGGTAGAGGAAACAAATTATATTGTATACATTGTGAATTTGGGATAAACTTCTGGGGTGGCAGTGGTCTTTCTTAGATCCGCCCCGTCAAGTTTCGTATGTTAAACTTATAGACGTTCATTATGGTACTTTACTGGTGTGTACTTTTGGTTTCTTCACTTGTTTTCATCTCAATTAGTTCAATTCACGAACTAATGGCTCTTGTGAGCAGGCTTTAGTGAATCAATGAATCGTGCCGAAATGACTCTGAAATCAGTCCTTTGAGTGAGCGGTTACGGAAATTAAACTGTGACTAGACTCATGAAATATAGTGTGGCATCGCTTATAGACACAACACTCGAGCCGCTGCGAAGATTCTCTTATAGAACGCCCGCGTAACAATACGAGCCTGTGACGTATCCTCCCGCGCTCGCAACACTTCTTCAGTGCAGTGAGTATCCGAGTGTGAGCGAAGACAGTCTTCTGAATAGCGATTCGCGGTTTGTTCGAAGACGTTCACCAGAGCAGAGTTCCCAGCTCTTCATCACGAGCGCTTCTCCTGCGCTGGAGTCAGCAGCGGAGCTCAGCATTAGCGGTCTAATGTCAGCAGATGGAGCAAATCAACAGGCTTCTCCTGCAGCCGCCGCTGTGGAGAACAGCCCGACAGGTCAGTGACAACATCATACGAATGCAGGGCTGGACTGGTACACTGGCATATCGGGCATTTTCCGGTTGGCCGACGCACTTTGGGGCCGATACAAGGTTATTTATTTATCTGCCACTGACTGGCCCATCATGCAGGGACAGCGGCCCATTGGTTTGTCTTCTGAGTTGACAGGCCAAAGCAAGAGAGACCTCCCCTCCATATTAGGCGCTTTTTAATTTTTTTATAAAAATTATTTGAGCGCATAACGAGCATGGAACTGCAAAAGGCAAATATCTATATATATTGTGTATGGTATATAGTGGTTCCTGCGATTGTAATTCCTGTGTAAATACATTATACTAGTGATGTACCAATAAGTCTCAGCTTTCAAATCCTGTTGATTGTATCACGAAATTCAAACCGACATGTGATTAAACGTGACAAACACTGGGTTTTGTAATGAGTTTTGTCACATAATGAAGGCAGCAGGGCTGGACTGGGGCTAAAATTCAGCCCTAGCAAACCCAGCTCATCCAGCCCATGAGTTCCCCATTAATGGTTTTGCTGGGGTTAGGGCCTTAAATTGGAGTAAATAAATAAAACTAGGACAGGGACAAAAATGATATATATTATTGAATTTACTGCAAATGCAGATAAACTTAATATTGCACTTTGTCACACAGAAATGCACTTGACAGTAAAGCATTGATTTAGAGCTACGATTGCAGTAAAGTTAATTTACTGCTTTTAAATGCTGTCAACATTTACTCTCTCTCATGTCATCCCAAACCTGTATGACTTTCTCTCTTCCGGGAAACACAAAGAAGATATTTTGAACAATGTTGGCAACCAAGCCCTTTTAGGCTACCCTCGAATATTGTTTGAACAAAAAACCAGACTCAAATTACACAGAAATTAATTCATTTAGGTTTGGAATGACATTGGGGTGAGTAAACAATTTACTTTATTATTTCCTTTTACTGAAAGATCATGGTAGTCACAGGTAAAGCCATGCTCCTCATTACCATGGATATGGTTTTAAAATATATAAACCATAATAAACTATTGAATTTGTAATAAAAAAAATATTGTAAACATGTAGAAAATACGAAACAGCCTCTATAAAAGTGATTTATATTTGAAAATATTTAATGTAAGTAATAATAGCAATGTTTTTAATAAATGTTTCTTCCGAAACACCAATATTTCTTCACTTTTAGGAGCTGCCAGGTGAATTGTGGTTGTGCTAAAGTGACAAGTTTGTATTTGTGTGTATTGCCGTTTTCCACTTAACCTGGTCATGTGTTTCCATGCTCGTGTCTGTTTTCAGCTGATTCACCAGAACCTGTAATGTTCCCATATAGCACACGATTGCATAAAACAGTGTCAAAGTGCCGCCCATCCCTTCATAGAGCAGCAGGAACGCAGGTACGTTTGTCAACGGCAGCGCTGTCCGAGATTCGCCTTTGCAGTTCCATGCGCTTATGCGCCAAATAATTTTTTATAAAAAAATGTAAAAAGCGCCTAATATGGAGGGGAGGTCTCTCTCGCTTTGGCCTGTCAATTCAGAAGACAAACCAATGGGCCGCTGTCCCTGCATGATGGGCCAGTCAGTGGCAGATAAATAAATAAATAACCTTGTATCGGCCCCAAAGTGCGTCGGCCCACCGGGAAAATGCCCGATATGCCAGATTACCAGTCCAGCCCTGGAAGGCAGGTTTTAAAAGCTTCAAACAAAAATAATACAATAAAATCATTGTTTTTCAATTGATTATTTAAAAAATATATTTAGTTACAGTCTTTAAATTAGTGGTGGGCATAGATTAATCTAGATTAATCTCATGCAAAATAAAAGTTTGTGTTTACATAATATATGTCTGTGTTCTGTGTATAATTATTATGTATATATAAATACACACATATGCATGTATATATCTAACAAAAATATGTTGTATTTATATATAAAATAATTATATTTATATATGAGATAAATTATATAAATATATATACAGTATGTACATGCAAATATTTCTTAAATATATACATGCATGAGTGTGTGTATTTATATATACATAATAATTATACACAGAGCACAGACATATATTATTTAAACAGAAACTTTTATTTTGGATGAGATTAATCTAGATTAATCTATGCCCACCACTACTTTAAATGTATTCTTTTTTTTCTCTCTCTCTCGTTACTCTCTCTTTTGTTTAGAAAAGAAAACAAAAAGGAGGAAAAGGATCTGTGCATTCGTTAGGAGAAAATGGCAGGAGTTTAAAAGCACCGTCTTTTGTTGCAGCCGAGGCAATAAAGTGAGCTCTCCTTGGCCACAGCCAGACTCAGATCCAGATCCATCTGGACTCAAGGCAGCCGAGTGCCAGGATTCTGATGATTATCTAGATCCAGATTATCCTCGGCCTGGTCCTTGTAGACTCAAGGCAGCCGAGTGCCAGGATTCTGATGATCCCCTGCCGGGATCATCCAATCTCGAGCCAGCCACTCATCCAGATGATCCTCAACCTGGTCCATCTGGACTTGAACCGACCCAAGACACAGATTTAGCTGATCCTGAGCCAGCGAAAGGTGTGTCTACTGTTATTTTTTTCAGTTATTCACATTTATTTAGGCCTAATAATCAACACTCACATAATACAGAGTTGTACAAACATTTAAATGACACATAACAAGCATTATTTATATCAACCATTTAATAATATAATTTTGTTTCTATTCTAATTTGTTAGTGAAGTATCAAAATTTAAACCATGTGTGTTTCCCTTGTAAAAGAGAGACCATTCCAAAGCATTTAACTCAAAATAAGAAATAAGTCAGTTTTCAGTTGCCACTAAACAGTATTTGTAGCGCCTGACGTACAATAACCACAATAAATGTTGTGCTTTGCTGTATTTAATATGAAACTATGACTACGTTTACATGTGCACCAATAATGCGATTATTTATAATAATCATAGTAAGGTCTACATGGTTTACATGACATGAGCAGAACTCTTCACTCCATATACATGCAATTTTTATTATTCTGATTATTCGCTAATAAATTATACAACTCTTAGATTGGCATACATTATGCATGTTACCGGCTGTTTTAATCTACTAATCTACATCAAATTCAAAATAAATTTTTATGGACGTACTTGATATTAATCGGCCCCACAATGAACATTGCAATGTTGTGTTTGCCTGCGCTGTCGCCACGTTCTTCTCGCAGTCTGGATGAAGATAAGGAGCAGAGACTGCGCAGCGAGTTGTGCTGACAGAGTTTACTCTGTCCTTAGAATAATGTCAAGGAGTTCACTTCTAAATTAGTTTGAACATGCCCTTTTAATGCGATTAAAATCGGACACATATATTATGCTTACTGCGTTTATGAGCTTAATCGCATTATTTTAATTTAATTATTGTGTTTGCATGAGGTAATGTTTAATCGCAATATTGCCAACATCCCATTTTAATCGCATTATGAGGTTACATGTAAACGCACTGATTGTCTCATCTTTCAAATCCTGTTAATTGTATCACAAAACTGAATTAAATGTGATTAAACGTGACAAACACTGGGTTTTCCTGTGTAATGAAGGCTTTAAAAGCTTCAAACAAAAATAATAAAATAAAATCATTGTTGTTCAATTGATTATTTAAAATAATATATTTAGTTATAGTCATTAAATGTATTTTTCCTCAAAATCTATAAACAGAGGATCCTCAACCTGGTCTATTTGGAATGGAGGCATCCGATTGCTGGGATTCTGATGATCCTCTATACCCAGAGGATCCTAAGCCTGTTCCATCTGGAATGGAGGCATCCAATTGCCAGGATTCTGACGATCCTCTTGAGCAGTTTTCCTCAAACTCGGTCCTGGAGGGCCACGGCCCTGCAAAGTTTAGCTCCAACCCCGATCAAACACACCTGAGCAAGCTAATCGAGGTATATTGGAACACTAGAAGATCACAGGTAGGTGAGTTTGATCAGGGTTGGAGCGAAACTCTGCAGGACAGTGGCCCTCCAGGACCGAGTTTGAGGAAAACTGCTCAAGATCCAGATGATCCTCGGCCTGGTCCATCTGGACTCAAGGCAGCCGAGTGCCAGGATTCTGATGATCCTCAGCCAGGATCATCCAATCTCGAGCCAGCCACTCATCCAGGTGATCCTCAACCTGGTCCATCTGGACTTGAACCGACCCAAGACACAGATTTAGCTGATCCTGAGCCAGCGAAAGGTGTGTCTACTGTTATTATTACTCCTGTTAATGTGTTCTGTAATGTTTATTTTTGCCTTGTCAACTTTTTCTCGTTCTCCCCTGATGCAGACTGATCTCATGAAATGGCGTATGTATGACACGCCAATTCGTATGCATTTTGGCGTGCTATTAAGATTCATAATCGCTTTTTAGCGTGTTTATCAACGCCGTTTCAATCTATCCCTCTACACTGCCCCTACCTCTAAACCTACCCATCACACACACACACACACACACACACACACACACACACACACACACACACACACACACACACACACACACACACACACACACACACACACTGCCCCTGCCCCTGCCCCTAAACCTACCCATCACACACACACACACATGTTGTGTTTCCATGTTTTATGGGGACATTCCATAGGCGTAATGCATTTTATACTGTACAAACCGTATTTTCTACCCCCCTACACTGCCCCTGCCCCTAAACCTACCCATCACAGGAGACATGCTGCATTTTTACATTTTCAAAAAACATCACTTAGTTTTATTTATGACCTGTTTTCCTCATGGGGACCAAAAAATGTCCCCACAAGGACAAGGATTTTGGATATTGCCATCTGTGTGGGGACGTTTTGTCCCCATACCGTAGGGATTACCAGTCCACACACACACACACACACACACACACATGTTTGTTTTTGTGAAATGTGGGGACATTCCATTGGCGTAATGCATTTTATACTGTACAAACCGTATTTTCTATCCCCCTACACTGCCCCTGCCCCTAAACCTACCCATCACAGGAGACTGCACAGTTTACTTTCTGTGAAAAAAACCTCATCCTGTGTGATTTATAAGCATTTTGAAAAGTGAGGACATGGGGAACGTCCTCATATTTCACCCTCTTTTTGTAATACCTATGTCATACCCATGTCATTATACACATTTGTGTCCTGATATTTCACAAAAACATGCCCACACACACACACACACACACACACACCTAAACCTACCCATCACACACACACACACACACACACACACACACACACACACACACATACATACTGCCCCTAAACCTACCCATCACAAGAAACATTTAGCATTTTTTAATTTAAAAAAATAATTTAGTATGTTTATAAATACATTTACATTGTGGACACACACATGATGGTTCGTTTCGGCGTAGACATACACGCCGAATCACACGGCGTACACATATACGCGGAGACGATGGTTCGTTTCAGGGTACACATACGCGGAAAACACACAGCGTACACATACACGCGGATAGCTCAAAATGCGTACAGATAACACGCCATTTGGCTTTAGAAAGTGGCGTGTATGTTTAAGCAAAATCATGATGCCATGTTGCCTGATGTTTCATGTATGTAGCATTCTGTGGCATTCTGATGAATGCAGTCCAAGTTATTCCTTGTCATAATTGACCTAATTTTCTGTTTACAGTCGAGTCTCTTCAGACCTTATGAATTATGAGCTTTCAGAACTTTTGTGTGACCTCCTAATTCAGCTCCTTTCCACAAATTGAACATAGAAATAAGAACATTATATATATATAATATATATATATATATATATATATATATATATATATATATAAAAATTCTTAGTCTTTTTAAGTGCAAACAATAAGTGCAACCATAATCAAAGTAATCTCTCAATATTAAAAGTGGAAAAAAAAAAGACAGAGGTAAGAAGTGGTTAATGCTACACAGCCCAGCCTAAGATAGCTTTGATATTGGGAGACAAGTAAAAACTAAATTGTCTGTATAACTTTACAGCTTTACAACTTTACTGCACATTAGGTCGCACGTGTATAGGGAGTGGCAGTGCTGAGCATGCATTCTTCAAGATAATATATTTATCAGATGCTCTGTTGCTTATGAATCTTCCGCCATGGTCCTGTCAATTGTCTCACTGTCCCTATCTCGTCACGTGATCAGTGAACTTCGATTTCTGCTGCACTATGCGAGACTCAGAACTGGCTGAGCAGAGCAGACGTTTACAATGGGTTACAATTGAAGCGACCGTTATCCAGCTGGATTAAATGGTTTTTATTTGTATAAAAAAAGCAAAACGACAGTGAACCCATCTGGAATGTGTAATGTGAACGTATCTAGAAGCACAACATCTCGTCACACCTAGCCTGGCGTGGCCAATGCCATACTCAATTCTAGTCAGAATATGAGTCTGATACCGCTCCATTGGGCTGTGATTATGGGGCGTGTTTCAACCCAACCAGGAAAGACCTCAATTGGATAAACCCAAAATCAATCAGAGCAACGGAGCGACGCGTGATGTTAGTTGTCAAATGTCAGCAGAACTCACTGCACTGGGTTGCCAAGTCCGTGTTTTTCTCCATGTCCGTGGGTTGAAGCGACCCCAATTATGTGATTATATAAACCCAGGAATGCGAATTTCAGCAGGCAACCTTGCCAAAATAGCATATTTTGCCAACCAAACGCCATTTTTTTCCGGAGAACCCCCCCGGAAAGTTATTGTTTTGGGCTACAGTTTTGAGTAGCAACTGTGCGCGACATTGCAAAAAAACGTGGCAACCCTGTCTGCACGCGCGCTGGATTAAGTAACGTTAGAAGAAAAAGATGAGAGTAAGCGAACTTTGCCAGTGTTGTAATAAAAGAATTTAAGGATACACAGAGTACTTCCCAACACGATCATCATTCCCGAGAGAAATAGTGAAGGTGAATGCAAATACGAACAAGTTCTCCATTTAGGATAAGAGCAAATTCAACCCAAAGTGCCTTTGATGACGTGGATGATTACGTTACTGTTGATCATCTGTCCATCATTGTCTAAAGCCCGCCCTGATGATTTCATTGGTCCGAACAGTTTCTGTTCGGGCATAATAACTCCACTATGGAGCGATTCCAGACCGAATTGCCCGAACAAAACATTTTGTGGGCGGGGCTAAATTCGTCTGGCATCCAGGCTACGTCACACCCCTATTTGATACAGATGATTTGTATTCACTTATCATGTTCACATGTGTGTAATCAAAATGTTTTGTTTTAATGTTTTTGCAGGACAATTTTACTTCCTTTATGAAGTTGGAGAGATGCTGGGAGCAGGATCCTTCGGCAAAGTGTATAAAGGGACTAGAATATATGATGGCAAGCAGGTAGAATCAGAACATTTCACCTCTTGTTTGATTCTCTCTCTTCTGTTGTTTTCCCCCATTCCTATTATATTAATCAATGCGACTGTTTTTTTTTGTGCAGGTTGCCATCAAATTCCTCCGAAAGAGGTCGGCGGAACGTCTCTACCGTGCTGTAAGCTTAATAAATCTAGTATTAGGGATGTCAAGTTACACAAATTCCCATGATAGATCGCTGTTTAAATGAACGATCAAGTAATCAATTAATCGTTATCCTTAATACTGCAGTATGCGTCTACATATAACTAGAACCAATGAGTTCACAACGATTTATTACAATAGTGTTCTTATTAGTGTTATGTAATATGACTGTCCCAATCATAGTTATTATTAGCCGTGCATTGCTGTTTGATCTGTGCACGCTGGAGCACTGAATGAACACCGGTAAACTGGAACACTTTGCTAGCACGTTATTTAACTCAAAGAAATGCATCCTATGTGAAATTAATCAGATAAATTCAAAATAAACATAATATTACGTAATATTATATCTGCACAAATGCACATGAATGCACAAGTGAACTTGAATAAAGTTACGTGCTATTCAGAATGTGTATTCATGTTGTGGACACACTCTTTCTGGAGCAACACAATGAAACACAACAACTAAACCCAAACAATTCACAAACTTGTATTACAATATTGTTCTCTTTCTAATGCTATGTAATATGACAGTCCCAATCATAGTTATTATTAGTTGAATATGAAGCCGATCACCGCACTTTATACCACTCTTTATACTTAATTCTTAACCAAATGCATCCTTCCTATGTGAGAAATCAGATATAGGCCTACACAAAATAAACAAAATATTACAACTTATGAATGCACACGCAAACTGCATGGTGAAGGTGTAACTCCAGCTGAAATATGGTCCCAAACATAACTCCGCTGCGCTCGCTTCCTTTCCTTGTGTTGAGCAGCACGCATGTGCATAAGCCTGCTTAATCAATGAACGATAAGTTTTATCGATTAAATGTATTATCGACAGTTAATCAATCATCCATTAATCGTTAACATCCTACTAAATATATCCAAAATTCCGAGACCACAATTGGTAGGAATGTTTACATGCGCCGATCTTCGTAAATTGGAATCCAATCTGATTTTAGATTCTGAAAGTTCTGTTTAAAAACGGATTATTTGGGTGCATTTAAATGAAATTTAAAAGTCTTTTTAACCTGGAAAAAAATCTTTAAACAATATAAGTTCAGGATCTTGAAAATTTTAAACCAAAGAAAAGTTATGAAGTTCATAAAATATTAAAATATCGTGTGACCCCCACTTTATTTCAATACGAATTATACATGGAATTATAAGACTACCCATAGTCAGATAACCTTATGTTGAACTTTTTTCTTCTAGCCTGATTCTCCCAAGCCGCTGTTTGCTGAAGTGGCTTTAAATCTGCTGTTGCAAAAAGCTCCCAGAAGCCAACACGTTCTACAAATGTATCAGTGGTTTGACGAACCAAAGCGGCGCATCCTGATTTTAGAACATCCACAGCCCTGCGAGACCTTGCGAGAGTTCATTTGGAACAAAGGAGGTTGCCTAGATGAAACTTTAGCGTGTCGCCTAATGCGGCAAGCCGTGCTTGCATTCAAACACTGTCTGGACCGGTGTCTACCATAATGACATCAAGATGGATAACATCCTAGTCAACATTGAGACTCTGCAGCTCAAATTGATAGACTTCGGTTGTGGATTTCTTCTAAAACATGCATATGAAGACAACCAAGGTGAGTTGGCTTTTTATTTATCATATAAACAATCCCTAATATAATGGCAGTGAGTAATCTTGTGTGAATAACACAATAACATCTTCTTGACATTCTTTGAAAAGTACACTAGGGGAATTAACTGATTGGATGCTATTTTAAATTGAAATCTGAAAATAGACTAATGATTCACTGAGGATTTTTGCAATTGAAGTGTTTGTGCAACTGAATCTCTCTTGCTCACACGGACAGGTCGACTCAGCCAACGCAAGCCCCACACGGACGCTCAAACAGTCTTGTCTCTGGGCCTGATTTTGTACAGGATGGTGAATGGATTACATACTGTCGTCAGTGACTTTGACAATCTGAAATTTGAGGTCAATGTGTCCAAAGGTGAGAGAACAGCACTACCAGTAACACACTGACAACTACATCGTTTAGTGCACACACAAATCCTCAGCACAATCAAAACCAACAGGCAAAATCTAATTAGATGATAAATGAACTAAGTGTAAAACTATTTTCATACATGGCAACGTTTGTGATTCACATAGTCTTACAGAACATATGTGACTAACCAGATCTTTTGTCAAAACTTGTACAGAGTGCAGTGATTGGATAAGCCAGTGCCTGAAGCGTGATAAAACAAAAAGAGCAACATTAGAGCAGCTGTTAGGACATGAATGGTTTCAGCAGGTAGATGGATCAAAAGCAGCACAGGAGCGTAGGTCCATCCCGGCCTCTATATAGGGCTCTACGCCAGTATGCATTTCCCCCAGTGAGCCTTCTTGCACAGACTTTGCAAAAAGTCAAGGAGGACGAGGAGCAGGTCCTGGTAGTCTCATCATATTGGTCCAACCGGACCTGGTTCCCAGAACTCATGCTCCTCGCGACAGCACATCCCTGGCCCATTCCTTTGAGGAAGGACCTGCTTTCTCAGAGACGGGGCACCTTATGGCACCCGCGTCCAGACCTCTGGAAACTCCATGTCTGGTCCCTGGATGGGCATAGAACTCAGGCCTGCGATTGTAACGGAGTATGTTGATACGGGAAGAAGGAGGCAGGAACCGGCGAACATTTAAAAGACTTGAATCAAATAAACAAATAAACTGAAAGTAAAAGCAGCCCCTCACAGACGACTGCCGCACACACATAACAAAACATAAACAAAACACAACGTAAACTCCAGGCCTGGTCCTCTTTCGTCCTTTACTGTCGTCGCTCCTCCTTTCATGCTCCCATCACTCCTACGTGAGAGATCCGAGACCGGTGTGACGCACAGCTGGTCCTCATTATCCAATCTCTCACTGGCCACGCGTCCATCTCGCATGGCTATCGCTAGCCCTGCTCGTCACACCGAATAATGGAGCTTTTACACTTCATGGTACGGCTCATATTTGGGCGGTTTTCCACTGTGTACAGTACCCAGTATCTGGTACTTCTTTTCAGTACCACCTCGGTTGAGGTTCCAAGCGAGCCGTACCGATAATAAAATGTGACGCGTAAACACTGCAGATCACTGATTGGTCAGAGAGAATCGTCACTACCATTAGATTTGCGACACGAGACACCAAACCCGCTAAATTTAAATAGTCAGCAACAGCCACCGCAGGATCATTTGTTTGCATGACTTTTTAAAGCGACGGCGCATGCAACTTAAGAAAGAAATTGATGAATCTTGGTCAGTAGACGAGGTGGCAGCACAACTATAGCGATCAGTCTATAATCCTACTCACTTTGCAGCGGAATTAAACTCTAGTGGAAAAGCAAATGCAGCCAACGTAAAGCGAGCCGTGCCGAGTCGTACCACGCACCTTTTTCCTTCTGGTGTGATTACATTTAGTTTGAGGTTGCACTTAACCGATAAAAGCTGCGATTTCTGTTACAAATGAGAAACATCAAAGGGCAAACAAAATGAAAGTAGAAACGAAACCACACTTCTCGTTTGCACTGCACTGTGAAGGGCTGGGCACCGAACGTCGATACTTTTATGGTATCGAACTAAAAACTTTGATACTATGAGTATCGAAAACTCTTTTATCTTTTGGTTCCAAATTTCAGTTCCAAAAGCCAAGCGGCTGTGTCTGTGTGAGCCTGAAGCATAACTTGCATGCAGTGTTTCCCCTACAATGTATTCACAGCGGTGCAGCAAAATCTTCACATGATCAGTAATATCACGACATTCACTCACACACTGTAAAAGCACAACAGCAACGTCATCTTGAAATTGTTTTCTAAAAGTATTGACTAAGTTAAGTGCATGAAATCCTCCGTTAGCCTGAGAGAGATCGCTCACGCAGAGCTACAGCACGACAGTCAGTTTAATGAGACGGTGGGCTGTGATATTAACCTTATTTTGTTTTTTCAAAGATTAAACAAAGAAGATATGAGGTAAAACTATTATAAACTATAACAGCATTCCGTCTAGCGCGAATTCCTTTCCTTCTCAGCGCGCGCTGTCATTTCTCCCTAAACATAATCTTAACGTCAGCACAATGTGTGATTGTTGTCAAATGCAGTCTCTACTTTGGCTTAATTGCAGGACATGTTTGACTAAATTAAAAGCACTATAATCCGCCGCGCAATAGACGCTGTTTCCAAGTTCAGTGCGGGCGTGTGTGACGGTGTGTGTGTGTGTGTGTGTGTGTGTGTGCACGCTGCGAAACAGACGACTAAACAATCAAATACACAACACAGCCTATATGTCAAAATGGCGCCTCAAAGAGTATTCACTTAAACACAGTTTATCTTAAATGAGCGTAAACAGTTTGGAGAAATCAATGGGAGAATGATATTATTAGATCAGCATTCGGTCTTAAAGGGGCAGCGTCTAATAAACCTGCTGACGACTGAGCCATTAATGTCAATCAAACAACAAGAGGCAAGAGAAAATTACTCAGCTCTTGCATGAATAACTTGTTTTAATTAGCATTATTCTATCAATTTATGCAGTGAAAACTATGCAGTGTTATTTTACATTTCATTACTTTATTAGACTTGGTCTAGACTAGATTTTTAAAGATTTGTTTAATTAATAAAAGAAAAAGCGCTAATAGTGTCTGCTGGTGCACCCTATCCAAAAAGCACAACCAGTTTTATTAATAATGTTACCCTGAGTGAGAACTGTTACTAGAATTTGTTTTAATTATGGAGAAAAATAAAAGTTTTGTGTTTAATGAATTTTTGTTGACGCTGAAATGGATTTTAAAGGTCCGTTCTTGCGATTCCATCTTTCAAACTTTAGTTAGTGTGTAATGTTGCTGTTAGAGCATAAATAATAAAATTATAAAGCTCACAGTTCAATGCCAAGCGAGATATTTTATTTAACAGAAGTTCCCTTTCAAAGCCTACAGCGAGCGGCGGTTTGGACTACACCCCTGCACTTCCTGCTTTAATGACATCACTACAACAGTTTGTTGACTAAACTCCGCCCACAAGAACACGCAAAAAGGGGGCGTGGTCTTGTTGCTCTCCGTCGAGAAGAGGAAGTGTTGTTTTGCAGAGTGTGTTTATCTCCATGTCATCGAGGCGCTGTTATTTTCATCCGAGTCAAATCACCTTTGTTTGGCTTCCCCACGGATGCTGTACGTAGAGATCAATGGTTACAATTTATGTTTAACTCGGTTCCGGAAAATTATAATCACAATTTAAAACTATGTGCAGCACATTTAGCTGAGGACTGCTTCCTCAATCTCAATCAGTTTAATGCGGATTCGCAGAAAGATTATTCTTAAAAGATGACGCAGTTCCCTCTTTGTCTGGAGAAGGCGTTGTTTATGGACCACAACCGGTAAGTGTATTTTATTATTTAAGTTGGTCCGTTTAACAGTTTATGTAACTCATTACACAAAGTGCAACGCTGTTTAGCTTTGTTAACTAACGTTAGATGGTAATTGAAACTAATCCGAAAAACTTTTTTTAAAAGTGTATTCAGACACCATCGATTGTTGGTGTTTGTAATGATCAGTTATATGATTTGTTTATTATATCTGTTGTTTACTGTTTAACCACATGCTCGTTCAGCTGCAGCCACGCATAAAATTTGTAACAGCCAAATATAAAAGCATGACAACTACTGAATAGACAGCTTACCATTGTGAAACATCCTGGAAATGTCTTTCCTGAGCAGGTTGTAATCGATCCGATATTCTTCGGGTCTGATTCCGGCTCAAATTGATAAGGCAATATAGACATTTTTGCAATAACATTGAGCGCGCGTATCTCCCCGTTATGGTAAGAGGCGTGACCTCTCCGGGCAGCGTGCGCTAAGCTGCTGTTGAATCACAACACTGGAACCGCTGGCCCAATCAGAACTCGTTACGTATTTCTGAAGGAGGGACTTCATTGAACAAGGAAATCATCAGGCCGTTTTTTCATCACTGAAAACAGCCGTATAAATTGTGTGAAAAATACTGTGTTTTTTTACACACAAAACATGGACACATGTTATATTGCACACTGTTAACATAATCAAAGCTTCGAAAACACACGAAGAACGGGACCTTTAAAACATGGTATCAAAAAAAGTATCATTAGGAACCGGTATCGAAACTGAGGTATAGAAATCGGAATCGGATCGAACGATTTTGAACAATACCCAGCCCTAGCACTGCGACCATTTATCAGCTTGGAGCAATAATAGACAGTGCAACAGGAGATCAGAACAGGTTTACTCGCGGGCTGATCTCGATCATGCGACACTGTTACTACACAGCACTGGGTGATCCAGTGAGAAAGCATCTCAGCAGAATTAACACTGCTGCGAGATCTAGTGAGAACCATTCAAATTCAGTGCAGAATTTTCTGTTATAAACCATATCTGATCAAACAGCGCTGGCGTTGAAACCATGCCATAATCAAACAAGTTATAGTTTTACAAGTTATACGTTTCTTCAAAAATCGTAATATTCTAAATCAATTTTCAAGCACTATAAATACTACATTAAGACATGCATTTCCAAGATGTATGTAGAGCCTGCCAATCAACATTATAGCGCCACCCTTATGCTGAATTACACAAGGACACTAGACCTCTGGCAAAAGTGTTCTGCATGTGTTTGAATCTAAAGCTTAGGCTGCTAGCAGTTCATCAAAGGTTAGTCATATAACCTACGATACGACCCACCTCAATGTATGATCAGGAGCCGCTTCTGAGAACTATAGAGATAACTAACATCAAATAAATAAAAACATTCATTCTTAGAAGTGTTATGAGTTCCTTTCGAGGAACTCACACTGCGCCGAACGACGATTTGGGGATGCTCCTAAGCATCAGCGAATCTGAAGTCTGAATGAACACTAGTCCAATCCGATTGGTCGTGCGTGATGACGCCATCGTGACGGCATACCCGGAAGTATAAAAGGAGCCGGCGTAATGGCGGCAGTTATTGCTCTTCAGCATAGCGCTCTGTGTACATTGTCTGTCTATTTATTGTTGTATTGTCCAAGAGTGTGTGTGAAAGAGAAAAAGAAAATAAGTATGACTGAGAGAGGAGAAAGTTTTAAGCAGTGTGTGCATCCGTGCCTCGTTACATCTCGGCTCGGACACACACGCGCTTTGTGTAGAATGCCTGGGTGTTCAGCATGCCAGGCGGCTCTCGAGGAGCCGCCTGTGAGCATTGTGAGAAGCTGACACTCAGGCTTCTCCGCCTCGGCTGGCCGTGTTCGATGAGGCCGGCCAGCCTGCGTGAGCCCGTGGTTCTGGACCGCAGCCGAGGCGGCTCGGCCGCAGATCATGGGGCTCACAAAGGATCTGTCAGAAGGTTGTGGGACTGCTGAGGCACTTTCCCACTCCTCTTCTGGCAGTTCCGAGATTCTTCCGCCCGTGTGGAAGCCCGCACGCGGCTTCTTCCCCGGGTGGAGAATCCGATGCTCATCCTCTCTGGTTCTGAGGAATCAGAGGAGGTGGGCATCGAGGCGGTGGTGAAGCATCGGAAGTGTTTCCGCTTCATCCACCCGCCCAAGAGGAGCTGGTCGAGTGTTGACCGGGCAGTGGCCAAATTGAACATCGATTGGCCACAGGAAAGGCAGGAAGTCCAGCCAACCAGTAAGCTGGACGACCGCTTTCTGACGCACGGGTCCAAACACTCGCCGGGCTTGCCTTTCTTCCCGGATTTGCACAATGAGTTGTGCAAATCGTGGAAGAGGCCATACTCAGCGCGTGTTTCCAATCCCCCAGTGTTGGATTATGCCAACGTGCTGGGGGCACGCGAGGCTGGGTATGGGACGATGCCGCGGGTGGAAGATGCTCGCGAGCTATCTTTCGCCCGAATCGGCATCGTCCCTTAAAGCCCCGGTACTGCCCACCAAGCCCTGCAGGGACACTTCTGCCTTGGTGGGCAGGGCTTATATGGCGGCTGGGCGGGCTGGTAGTACCCTGCATACGTTATCTATATTGCAGGCCTACCAGGCCGACCTCCTCAAGGAGCTAGACGAGGGCGAGGGTCCCTCTCCGGAGGACATACTGGAGCTTCGGAAGGCTGCTGACTTGTCTCTCCGCGTCACCAAGGAGACGGCCCGTGCCATCGGCCGCTCCATGGCATCTATGGTGACTGTGGAGAGACATCTGTGGCTTAATTTATCGGGGATGAAGGAGAAGGATAAAACCTTCCTCCTAGACTCCCCGATCTCGCCTTCTGGTCTGTTCGGCGACGCAGTTAACACCGTCGTCGACAGATTTCAGGAGGCGAGGAAGCAGTCAGCGGCCTTCCGCCAGTATCTCCCTCGCCGCTCAAAGCCTGGGAAGGCTGTCCCCAGTGGGCAGCCTCAGCCGTCCACCAGCTCCTCGCACCGGCAGGTGCAAAAAGAGAGCGTCGCCTCTAGAGCCCCTCCTCCGGGAGCTTGGCAACAGAGGCGGCGCGCTCACCAGCAGCCTTCTGCTCCGAAGGGCGATCTGAGGAACGTCCTTCAGGCGCGGAAGGCTGCCGGGAAGAAGTCCTAGCTGCGGCAGGGCTTCTAAGGGCGGTCCCTCCCACGAAGGGGCAACCGAGGTTGCTTCCTTCGCGGCGCCCTTGGGAAATCGATGTGGTAATCCCGCCGTCTATGACGCTTCGGGCCACATCGATTTCCCTAACGCATGCTGCTCCAGCCGCCTCTGGAAAGACCTGCGGCTGGGCAGCTCGCGCGTCCGCACACAGAGACTCGTTCCCAACTGCTCCCTGCCGGTCAGCCGCTTCAGGGGGTTGGGGACGAGTCAGTACACGGATGCCCTAAAGGATTAGACCTTTCTTGGATGCTGCTTTGTACCAAATCATAATTACAATCACCTGTTGACATCACCTGTTTCAAATCACATCATTATTTAACCATTTTACCTCATTACTAGCCCTAAATTGCTCCTGTCCCATTTTTTTTAAATGTGTTGCAGGTCTGAATGACAGGAAAGGATGCATATTTACAAATTACATGAAGTTGACCAGACAAAACATGAAATATTTTGTGTTCATATTGTTTTAATGAAATACAAGTCAAAGTAAATTTAGAAATCACTACTTTATTTTTTTATTTGCATTTTCCATACTGTCCCAACTTTTTCTGATTTGGGGTTGTACTATAGCTTATAGTAAAGGTTATATTTTATATTTACATTAGGTTATAGGTTAGGTTATATTTTAATTTGTTAAGATATAGAGAGATAGGGCAATATTATTTTACTTCTAATGTTTTGTAAACAATTAATAGCATTGCACAAAAGAAAGACATTAGCAAGTATTTTAGCCATTTTTTTATTGTAAGGTCCTATTGTGTAGTTTCATCCATTCATTAAAAAAAAAACATGTTCAGTTATAATGTTTTAAATACAACACAAAGTTTTCAAAAAAGTTTAAATAAAATGCCAAAACCAAAGTGACAGTAGCAATGATGACAGTTTAAAATCCTGATCAATGAAATGGCAGGTTACAGCCATAAAACTATTTGTGGTTAAAGACGTCCAGCAGTCAGTTGTCAGACATACAGCAGAGGCACGGTTCACCTTAATCATCAACTCAGCTCTAACTGAGCTGTACATATGGGGCAACAGTGTTGTCTGTCTGCTTGGAAGAGTGTAAGATGGATCAAGTGCCTTTGTGTAAGCTCGAATCCTTTTTCTGTTACAATGGAAAAGGGTTGGAAGTCCAGAGCAATCATTTTTACGAGCTCATCATCCACTTTACTCTGTGTGACAGGGTCGACTGTCTGTCTCACATAGTGCTGAACAGATGTGTTAGTGTGCACATCTGTCCCTGCTACAGGTCTGAGAGGTTGAACAGTGGCAGCAGTCTCAATGGTGTCACCACTACCTGGGACTGGGAGTGCTTCTGACTCATCTGTACTTTGTTGCTTGTTACTTGTGTGAGCAGGGCAGTTGGGTGTTTTGTTTGTAGGTGATGCCTAAAATTTGATGTGGATCCTCCTGAGCCTGAAAATACATTATTGCACAGTTTGCATTTTGCTTTGCTTGGTCCGATTTCTCAAAGTGGATCCAAATGTTGCTCCTCTTTCTTGAGGTCATTTTCTGGAAGGTTGCCTTGCTTTACTGACTTTGTCTTTGTTTTACAAAAAACAAACAAACAAAACACACACACATATACATACACACACACACATATCCATACACACACACACACACACACACACACACACACACACACACACACACACACACACACACACACACACACACACACACACACACACACACACACACACACACACACACATATATGTCTGTATATGTCAATGTCTGTATGTGTGCAGGTGTAACATGTATTACATATATGATATGTAACAAGGGGACTCTGTATAAGGAACAGGTCTATTTAGCTCAAAGTAATAAATTAATTAATTCATAGGGAATTTTGCAGGAGTCTATTTTACGACCGAGCAAATGACTCGTCTAGCGTTCATTTGAACGGGCGTAACTATCAACTCTGCAGCGGATATTAATATCCACAGAATAGTGAAACACTATTTAATAGCCAGGTAACTTAAGATCGGCAGTTCAAGACATTAAAATTGTAAGCACATAACACAAGAACACTTATCTTTAATTTATAAACACAGCTTTATTGATTACTCTAACACGTAAAACTAGAATCTAACAAAACAAACATACACACATTCACGCCTTGCAGAGAGGAGGAAAGTAAGAAAAGAATGAGTTTTAAGAGAGAGAGAGAGAGAGAGAGATGATGAAGTCCCAAGTTTCTAGCAGTATCTGCATTTATAACACATGACCTGAATGAACCACTGGTTTTGACTTAAACCCTCCTATCGTTGCTTAGGCGGGGTTATTCAATTTGATATCAATGCACCAGTTCAGTTTAGAATCTGGAGGTTACTTGCGTTTGTCGCGCGTCATCATTGAACAGGGATTCCCCTTCAGTCCTGGTTGGAGAGGGGTTTCCCGGTTCCTTGTGATTCGCGGAAGGCCTTGTCGTGTCTTTGATGGGCGTCTTGGGAAGCCAACCACGTGGCTGTTTGAAGTTGAAGCGCGCTCGCTGGAGATTCGTTGAGAGAAGCTTTATGCTAAACTTAACTTAGAACACGAGACTCATGGAAAGAAAATAAACTTAAGTAAAAGAAAGGAAAGTGAGAGTTCTAGATGGCTTGAATGAAATTCAACCCATTCTGGTCTGCCACCTTTGGAATTCTCCAACTCCTTCTTCGAGGTGGACTACGAAATCAAGAACAGCAGGAAGGACGAACAGGCGAACAGCAGGCTCAACAGCAGGCTCTGGGGTCTCTGCTCTTATAGATACGATTCGAGCGCCGCCCACTTTCGGGTTGACCCAATCAGTTTTTTGGCGCGCAAAAGTTCTTTGTTCAGTTCGGTTATGCCTCCTGGCTGCGTCCAGATGGAGCAGTTTATCCGTACAAAGCTGGTATTCTAATAATAAAACTTTTCCTGTAAATTATTTTACAAGATTCGGTACTATTGAGTTTTTCGGATTGAGGCGGTACTAAACACTATAATATTAAGAGTTGAGAGTACAGAGATACAAAAATTCCACAGTAACTAGAATACATAGTTTGATTTACATAAAGTACACACCCTAGACATTTTAATACATCGTATAAAAACGATTGATCCATATATGTGTTCATGTGGGTGTAAAGAGACAGTCCGCATGTCTTGGGGCTGTGGGGATGATTCAGAGGTCACCACATGTGTCGTGTGGGTGTAAAGTGTCTTTGGGCATTCGACAGATGGCTGGGTTACCGTCCGTTCGGCAATCACTGGTTTAGTGATTTGATGCAGTTTATACGTATCAAGGTTTCTGTGGGTTTCCTTGATTTTCAACTGAGTGCTGGAATCTTAAGGAATTTATGGTGTCACAGAGCCGGACTTAGAAGTTACTTTGTCGATGGGGAAGGGAAGAAACCTGTGGACCAATGAGAAGTCCCTTACTTCTATAAACAAAGACTGGTTTAGGCTTCTCTTTCTATATACTTCAGACATAAAGAACATCTGCTTTCTGGGTCAATGTTTGTATGTGTGCAGGTGCAAAACCTTTAGGAAACTTATCCAAAGTTGATCTGACATGATATGAATTCAACTGAACACAAACACCATTAACTTGAGCGAATGAAAAGGCAATAATCAGCACAATGTGTTCACGAAATAACTTTAATTGAATGTTTCAATATGCAGTGACATAGATTACTTACCTGAATTTTTCAAATATAATAACACGACTGTGAAGCACTGTGCGATCAGTGTATGACATCAAAGTAGCCTGCCGAGCATACGACGGCTCCGTATTCTTTGAATTGCTGTCAATGTATTTTAATGTCATACACTGATCGTCTTTGCAACGTCGGTTCATGTCCAACAAGCCCACTGAGTTGTTTGAAAAGAGATGTGTAGTGACATTTAGGGCTGAAACGATTCCTCGAGTAACTCGAGAATTTTAACTGTTTTGCATGTATGTAGAGAGAAACTAGGATAACTTCAGCATCATGATGACTTATTCATCAATAATTACGTATTAGCCTACTATTTATCAGTACTACTACTACCACACAGGTTAGAACATCATCTATATACAATATTGACCATACATGTCACTTAAGACCAGCGCATACGCATTGTAACTAGACTCGCACTCGCATTATAACTATACGCACTCGCCATAACGAACCACCATCCAGTACGTATTGGATCTGATCCAGCTACGTGATCGTGCTACAGGCTGCAGCGAGGAGTGTCTCAAAAATGTAAACATGCTGAAAAGCAGAACAAGCCTTCAATAATTGTGCCAATCGAAGTCAACAAGATCTCTAAAGAAAGATGCCACAAGGGGATTTAGGCTGGCGATTTTTCTCTTGACACTTTTTCCAGATGTCCGGCTGATCTGTGATTTTGATTGGCATTTGGTGCCATCAGGGTTTATTCTCAGAATGAACCTGCAAGATCAAGAAAAAACACATTTATCAAACCACTGCTTTCCAAACAGTCATAACATGGTGCTCTATGCACTTTGATGTTAATAAAAGCAATATGTGATATATAAATAAATAATTAATTGTACATTGTAGACAGATTATAATGGAACTTTGTAAGATTGCAATCAAAACGAGGGACACATTTTTAGTGATTATAAAGGGACAGCTCTTTGCGTGCTTTCTGCCATGCCAACTCAAACATCCAGTAGCCTAAGCTTGATTTTCTGTTAAAATGAACAGTGGTTTCTGAATGAAGATAATTTACCAGGAAACACTTATGTGATTCAGTACGGTGACCGAGAGGGGACATGTTCGGTTCACTTAGTTTTGTTGTGGCCACAACATATAAACTCTTGGGAACGTGATATGTTGTTGCCACAAGATATTAATTCATGGAAAGTCATATTAAAGGGATAGTTAACCCAAAAATGAAAATTTTGTGTTTATTTGCTAACAGTGCACCCAGCATGTAGGTGTCTTTACATCTTCAGTAGAACACAAATTAAGATTTTAACTCCAACCATTGGTGAGTGCCAGTCATATAATCATGTGGATGGGTAACAATTCTATGAGAGCAAAAAAACATTCTTAGACAACATGCACAAAGAGCCCTGTGGCTCATGATTTGACACACTGATATCTTAAGACGAAAATATCTTAAGATATTAGGCTATAATTGACAATAAGGTCAATAATACACGCACTGGATATACGAGCCAGAGCGAGGATATTGACCTTACCAGAAGTGAAGCGCATTCCAGGCTGTTGGATATAGCATTGTATTTGAGGTAAAAAAATAAAATAAATACGGCTTGATTTCTCACACAAACTGACCGTTTTGTGTAGATATCAATGTGTCGTCAGGAGCAGCAGGGTTTTTGTGCATGTTGTTTAAAGGATTAGTTCACTTTAAATAAACTTTTGCTAGCTAGTCTAGCTCCTTTTATCAGGAAAAAATGGCCATAACCTGCAAATAGACATAACGCTGCGTGGTAAATGACGTGATTTTAATCATGGTTATTATATTTGACAGATTATATCTTATCCACTCATTTTACCTATTGAAATGCCTTTAAATGGCAAGTTAGACCAGTTATACACTTACCAAAAGTGACTTAAAGCCTCCACTTCAGTCAGCATGGCTGTAAAATTAGGATAAGAAAAGTGTGAGCCGGGAAATAAGGTTTAGGGAAAAAACAACAAAAAAACACATGAGCTCTCTCTCGCGCTCTCTCAGCCGTTTAGAAAGTGGGCAGATTTAATGCAAGCGTAATAATGTAAATATATACAAATATATTTCAAATCAGCAACACAATCTCAGGTGAACTGTCACATAAATGTTTTCTTAACACTCAATTTGTGTAAAGGCTCATATTTCAGGTTGCTGCTAACGCACAAGTGCAGTCTCAAGCGCGTGGCATGTTTCTATGGCAACCCGAGCTTCCGCAGTGACTGTAATGACTTTAAAAATAATATGAATGAACCGTCTTGTTTAATCTTAAAGTTTTGGTTGTCGGACTCGGCTCACAGAGATTATAGCAAATAAATAATGTTAACGTCAACGGCCATGGCACCATAAGAGCAATCATTATTAGTTCAAAAGGACAAAAAGTCAAAGTTATTATGCGTTTAGGCATTTCTCGGATCTGCGCGAGTCCGGGTCCAGTTTTTGAAACAATAGACGGGTCCGGGTCAGTTCTGTGTAGCTCATTACGGGTCTCTTTGGGTTCGGATATGTTGTGGCAAAAAATATGTTAACTCCATTGCATTTCTGAATAAGAGACAAACCTTACCCAATTGTGTCTTTATAAAGATTTAATTCCTTGCAAGAAATTAATCCACAGTTGGAGCAACCATACTCGTGGTTACCACAAGTGTGAACTGAGGAAACAAAGGAAAGTCAAGCTCTTATTCCCCCAATGTTTAAGCAACCCCAGTATTTTTCCACAGAGTAAAAGGCAGAAACACAATATGTAAATGGTCCCTTCCCTGTCTTGGAGCTAATATCATTTAAATGATCCGACACCCTTGGTCGGGAAAGCTCCCACTTTAGATGTCCCACCGTTACCCCCCTGGGCTTCAGCAGAAGCTGTGTCTGTTGAGCTGAAAAAGGTGTTTTACAAACAGATATTGACTTCTGAATGAACTCAAACATAAATCTTCTTCTATGATTAAATGTTTCCTCTACAATTCCCCCTTTTATCATTCTTTGTAATTCACAAGAAAAATTTTAAATGTATATATGAATGTTGTTCTTCTCAAGTCGCACAGTCCAAGCATGGAATAGGGCACCACGGCCGCTTTCCTCCAGTTGGCAAGATGAATCACACAGTTGTACTCCTAGAAAGAGTTGTGAAGATTATACTTTTCTGCTCTGTTAATGAAAGGACGCCACCTCTTTGTAGATTGCGATAGGTCTTGCAATAGGTTCTATGGTTGTCTCAGCAACATGTTGTGCCAGTGTCTCTGCTCCTGAGATGATAGCGGCAAGTGATGTTTGTGTGACCTCCGTCCGCACAGACGTGTGCCTCCAGCTCCTCTCGGCTCCTTCTCCCCGATCACTGGTGGGACCTTTCTCAGCTACCTTGATGGCGTGTGTGTCGTCAGAAGCACGACAAAAGGCCCTAGTCACCTTTTCACTTTCCATCTGTTCCTTCTGTAGTCCCGTATCACGACATCAAACATCTGGTCTGATGTTATGTAAAGGAGTCCCTTAACCTGCACACAGATCTTAGACACAGAGAGGACATTTCTTTTGCAATAATTCACAAATTATATTGATGTAAGCTATTGTTTACCCCTTCCATTAAACAGTCTCGAACAGACTCAGATTTGCTCTAGGCGTTTTCTTCTACAAAATGTTTCATAAAAATACTGTACCCCAGACAGTTTTCATCAGTTTTCATTTAACTAATTCCCCCTTTGGCTGCCTGATCATCCATGCAGCCATCTAACATAACTGTCAAATAATTTTCGGGGTAAACAAGGCTTGCCATCACCACACCATTTTGAAAAGTGCAGCCACATCGTTTCCACAGCTGTTTCTCCGCTGTTGTGGCGAAGGTCTCCGTACTCTGTAAAGAAGTGAAAGCATTTGTGTTTATTTAAAATATCAAAAGACATTATGGTTCCTTTGCCTGCTTCTCTGCCTCAGCCTTTGCAACCTCATCTGCTTGTTTAAACAAAATATTTGTTATTACTGTGCGCTGCGCATTCACAGGAATCAACCTGGCCAGTCAAGACATTTGTGTCTTGAGAAGCAGACACAGTTGAACCATTCAGAATTGGACGCCCTTCCGATATTAAAATTTTCCTGTGTTTCCACAATGCCCCCAAATTATGCCAAACTCAAAACTCAAAACGCAAAATCTGTTCAAATTGTTACACTTTTACCTTTCATCATCTTGCATGTTTCAGTCAGGGCTACGAGCTCCAGTCTTAACCAGGCAATCTTTATCCTGATTCTTTCGTGTTTCAGTGAAAGTTAATATAAAATCCATATTTCAAATCTGGAAGCCGGGCTAAATAAGTAAGCTCTGTTACTGCACTCCTGTCAATTTAGGGGTGTGATACCTTCAAAATCCAAACACACGACACCTTGTTGCTTTCAAGTGTTTAACGACACATCACACATCCCTAGTTCAGACCCTCAGTCACTCCTCAGAGACCAAATACATGATTAGTGTAAAGGAAGAAAAACAATCATTGATTCTCTTGATAAATCCAAATCATCACAGACCCCAATGTTGTCCAACTCAAACTAAACGACAAAAAAAAATAAGTAAGATAGATAATAATCCATCTAAGTGCTTTAAATCTCCATATAAACATCCTTCAGTTTGTGCTTTGGCCACAGTTCAGAGGACTCCTCTGCCCATGCAGGCCATATGTTTGAAATGCACTGATTCTCTTTTGTGCATCTGTCATGGTTGTCATTATCCTCTCTAACTCAACTTCATGTTTATATTCAGATCTAAATGCTCCCAGTTTCTCACTGAACATCATATTCTTGTCAAACTTCCTCCAGTCCGTTGTTTCAACACAATTCTTTTTACAAACCACCCTGTTTTTTTTTTTAATTACTGTTTCCATCAACTGCAATTTCACTCATCATATCTAATCATTTATAACATAAACCTAAATTTGATAATGTTGAAAACTTTTCATCAAAACGACATGATTATCTATTCGTATTACATTCAATCAGCTCGTTCACTCATCTATCTCTTGTGACATTATGCTTAATCATATTCAATACCCAATTCTTTATCAAAATCTTTCCAAATAATTAGGATTTTAAAGTACATTTTCCTTTCAATGTCTTGAATCTTCTTCTTCTTTTTCCCTTCTTTCCCTACCTTCATGTTCCTCCTTCACTACATCCATAAACCTCCTCTTTGGTCTTCCTTAAACCTCCTGTCTTCTCCTCAGTGCGACTGTCTCCAAACCGTACATCATCACTGGTCTCACTACTGTTCTGCACACTTTTCCTTTCATTTTTGCTGTTACTCTCACACAACAGACCTGACACTTTTCTCCACCCATTCCAACCTGCCTGCACACACACACTTCTTCACCTCTTTTCCCTGGAATCTCACTGTGCCATTTGGTTCCCTCTCATTTGCACACATGTATTCTGTCTTGCTGCGACTAACCTTCATTCCTCTTCTCTCCAGAGCAAATTTTCTCCTCTGTAGACTTTCGTCCACCTGCTCTCACTACAGATCACAATGTTATCCTCAAACATCATAGTCCATGTAGATTCCTGTCTGACCTCCTCTGTCAGCCTGTCCATCACCACTGCAAACAAGAAGGGGCTCAGAGCCAGTCTCACCTTCACCGTGAAGTCCTCTGTCTTTCCACTGTCCACTGCTCTGCAGAAATCCAAAATATTACTGTCCTCCATCTCAATCCTGGTCACATAGAAAGCCTCACAGCCTCTTGTTTTTGTTTTTTTCTTACATTAATTGTAGTTCTCTAGATAAATTAATGTCCTGCCTCCATTTAATGTCATAAGAAAAATTAAAGTCTGTCGTTTGGCTTAACCCATCTGTAGTGATAAAACACTACGCTCAATCAGGGCATAAATATGAACTGCTCATTCTCAAAATTTGCTTCTACTTGGTTTCTTAACCATTTTCTAATCATGTCTGTTCACTATTAAGTTGTCTTTAGAAAAGTCAGCTGGGTTGTTTTGGTTTTGTCTCAGCTTTAACATGGCCGATTACAGACACTGTGCCATCCCCGCCTCCACGAGCAGCCTCTCTCTCTCTCTCTCTCTCTCTCTTCTCTCTCTCTCTCTCTCTCTCTCTCTCTGTCTTTCTTACACAGATAATCTTTTCAACAGCCTCTGAGACTTTAACTCAGAACAAACTATAGTCTTTAGTTTAAATACCTTTGTTATCCAGACCTTCTCTTTTGAACTTCAAAAGCTGTCCTCATCTTAAAGCCATCATCATGTCTGTGAATGATCCTATGCCATATCTAATGACCTGCAGGATTTAAGACTATGATAGAGACATATTAGTTCAATATCACACACTTATACCAATTGATACATTTTGTTCTGTTCTCCATAAAATTTATGACAATCACAGCATGGTCTCAGCTGGCTCTTGAATGCCCCTTACCATCATAACTTTCCCTCAGGGTCTTACCTGGAATTTACAAACAATATAAGCGGTTCTTGGGTGAGCGGTATAGAGGAACATCTCTGGGTCGGACTGCTGTATATCTGTCTGGACTCTCGGCCCCTACAAAACACAACTCCTCCCTTTATGATGCTGCTGGCCTCACAGACATCTGCTCAACTCTCATACACACCTCACATAAAAACACCCCCTTCTTGGAGGTGCCCCAATGTCAATGAAACCCTGGCTTAGGTTGTCCCCTGCTGAACAAGAGAGGATCTTACCCGTCTTTGGCGAATCATCTCATGCACATTGGTCATCGCTTGAGAATTTTTTTTTTTTGGACCCTCAACAGGATCATGTTTTCTGAAGCTTTGCATAAAGTGCATTCAAGAGTCACCAGAGCCATCTGGTCTGCTTACTATAGGTAGAACATGGAGACATGGAGAACATGGTTAATTATCAAAATACAACTAAATCACTAAAATCTACCACTCAGTGAATTTAGCCAGAACAACTGTCCATTCAGTTTAATGTTCTGCTACCTTTGTGTCTCGATCCATCGGTCCTGTACATGGTGAAGGCTAAGATCAGACACAACATTTTCAGTTCTATATTTTCAAAATATCTCATTTTGTAAAAACATCTCATTTTGTTTCATCAAAATATCTATCATTGCCCTCCATGGCAATACTTTAACTATTAGTCAAAAATGTCCTTTTATCAAATCATTGTCTCTATGATTTTCAACTGATCCTGTGCTTAACCATAAGTATCTCATCACTTATGACACATGCTCAGATAACAGCTTTGTGCTGGGTTTGAATGAGAGAGAGAGACTCTGAGGCCTTCAGGGCTGGCACACTGCATCTTCATCTGCACTGCAACGTTTCACTCTTTACACAAGCTAGTGAGATCTGGTTAGAAATTAAAATTGTTTTCAAATAAACTTCAGACATTTTCCTTTTAAACACTGTCCTTAGACTAAAATCACATTTTCAAATCACCCTGAGATTGAGACTGTGTTACTCAAGCTAGGCCACAGCACCAGAAATGACGTGGTGGTGCCAGATTCAGATAAGCAAATAATTTTATTACAGCTCAGCACAAGCTTATCTTTTGAAACCAAAGCATCAACTACTAGGGTTTCCAACATATTAACTTATCTATAGTTATTTCAACAACCCAATATTCAGTCCAATAAGCATTATCAGAGTTTTGCAAAAGTGAGAAGAGCAAGAACATATTTATTATAACCTTATTGTTATTTCATTATTTTCTTAGAAAGAGTTTAAATCTCATCTCTGTATTCATTTCTTTTTACTGGGTTTAGTGTGGTTGCCTCATTTGTCACACCTTCGACACCTTATGGGTGAGTGGACACAGCCCTGCTGACCACAATTAAAACACTCTGTGTCATTCAGCAATTCATGGTATCTTTCTGGGGATTCATGGTATCTGCTTTTTCAAAACAAAAATCACATTTAGCTATCAGTTACTGGGATCTTTCCCTCAGGGTTTAATGTTATCAGATTATACAATCCCTCTGTTACTGGATCTTTCCTTCAGGGTTTAATGTTATCAGATTATACAATCCCTCTGTTACTGGGATCTTTCCTTCAGGGTTTAATGTTATCAGATTCCCACAGTTACTGGGATCTTTCCTTCAGGGTTTAATTACATTCCACCCATTTTACAACCCATGATTATTCATTATTCATTATCCACTAACATCTAGAAATTTGAATTTCTCTTGTTCTCAATTTATTTGTAGCCAGTTAAATTGCCATATAATTTTCTAAACATAATTAAAACATTGCTGCCCATTTTCTTAATAAGTTCTGCTTATTTCTTTAAATTGCTGGCTTCAGAGCAGAGCTGCTTACAGCTCTCTCGTCTCAAAATCTTTATCCGGCCTGATCAAGTTACTGATCATGTCTCTCAAATTGTTAGCTCTAATTTAGTTATCACAAACTGTTATCCATAGCTTATCAAAGTTCATACTCACCAATGATCTTTAAACAGCTGTAGCTTCTGTGTGATCAGACAACATCTTCCTTTCCCTGTTATCTGCTTCTTATAACAATCTTCATTTGCATTTCTCACACACATTTCCCACAACAGCCCTTGTTAGCTCTAATTTTGTTATCACAAACTGTTATCCATAATCAAAGTTCATACTCACCAATGATCTTTAAACAGCTGTGGCTTCTTTGTGATCAGACAACATTTTTCCTTCCCTGCTATCAATTTCATTCAACACTGTTAGTTTGCATTTCTCACACACACATCCCCCACAAAAGCCCTTGTTAGCTCTAATTTAGTTATCTTCTACCACTCTCATCCTGTTGACTCACAGCGTTTCTTTTCTTTTGGAAATCATCATATTTAATTAATTTCTCTATATCACCCATGCATCTCTGGTCATATAATTTTTTAATTTGACAAAATACCGGTGTCACAAACGCCGGTGAGATTTCCACCAGCGGCCACCGGAGGTCTCACTCCCCGGAGTACTGATTCAGTTGGACTACATTTCCCATGCACCCACACTCGGGACTGATTGCCAGTCACCTGTTCCTCATCTCAAAGACTACTTATACTCTGGTTGCTTATGCAGTCATCGCAAAGTCTTGTTTGCCCCGGCTGCATTACTAAGCGTTGTTTACCCTGTGTTACCATTCCCTGTGCTCCGATCCTGCTTTGTTCCTCGTTCACGATTGTGTTCTGCCTGCCTCTTGTTTGCTGTTTGCCTGGATACTGGACTTTGATTGTTTGCTGCCTGTACTGACCTTCTGCCCGGTTTTGACCATTCTCTCTGCTCTGCCTCTGACACTACTGTTCTGCCTGGTGAGTCGACCTCAGCCTGTTTGATCCTTGAACCTGTTTGTTTATAATAAACTGCACATGGATCCCACCCTGCCTGAGTCTGTGTTACAACCGGTGTATCATATCTGATCCTTCACCCAGGACAGACGGGCGGACGCTTCCAGCGCCCTCTGTGATTTCAATTCTCACAGAATATCTTGATCGCATTCCACGATCTCAAGTCTCACAGAATTTCTTAATCACCCTCTATGTGATTTCAACTCTCAAGATTTAATTCCTTGCAAGAAATGAATCCACAGTTGGAGCAACCATACTCGTGGTTACCACAAGTGTGAACTGAGGAAACAAAGAAAAGTCAGCTCTTGTACCCCCAATGTTTAAGCAACCCCCCCAGTATTTTTCCACAGAGTAAAAGGCAGGAACACAATATGTAAATGGTCCCTGAAAAAGGTGTTTTACAAAAAGATATTGACTTCCGAATGAACTCACACATAAATCTTCTTCTATGATAAAATTATTCCTCTACAGATATGAATTTTTGGACCCGTGTAGACCTGTAGTTTGCACACAAACTGCGCAACCATCTTGACTGTTGCTTTTTAAAACCGTCTGTTAACGATAAGGTTATCGTTTGAATATAAGAGTCATATAATCACCAGCTTCTGATTATCAGTTTCCTCAGATGATGGTAACCGCCAGAAAATAGCTCCAAGACACCTCCGACCTTCCAAATGGTGGTTTTAACAGCAAACTTTAAACAAAAACAAAAGATTCACTTCAAAATACTGTTGTTACAACCTCCATCTTTAGTGTTTGCCTCACTTTTCTTTCGGTATTTTAAGATAGTTTGCTGTTCACGTGAAGTCCTCCTGCTTAGCTAATTTACATTAAAGAGGTATAGGAACATTAAAAGAGCTTTTTTCCCCCCTGTTTCACTAACTATTTGTCAATGTAAACTTTATTCACCCTGTTGAAGTAAATCACAAGGATAATAATAATAATAATAATAATCAATTTTATTTATTTTGCACTTTACGTTTAGAACAATCTCAAAGTGCTACAGGGTCAATAATTAAAATTAAGTTTAAGAAATTAAAAAGTAAATTGTACATGTCAGTTGTATGCTTTTTTAAAAAGATATGTTTTTAAGTTTAAAAAAAAAAAAACATCTGTAGTCTGCGGGGCCCTCAGGTGGTCAGGGAGGGCGTTCCATAGCCTGGGGGCAGCAGAAGCAAAAGCCCTATCACCCATGTTGCAAAGCTTGGTTCTGGGGTTTGGAGAGGTGTGTGAGGTTGCAGACCGGGTGTGTGAGGAAGTCTGGGGGGTGAGGAGTTCCTGTAGGTGAAGGGGGGCATGTCCATGAATGCACTGTCAAGTCAAGTCAACTTTATTTATATAGCGCTTTTAACAATGCAGATTGTTTCAAAGCAGCTTCACAGTGTTAAACAGAAAAATAATGCAACAGAATATATTTTGATTATCATACATTAACAATTTGGCTTTAGATCAGTAATTAGATCAGTAATTTGGTCTATATGGTTAATTTAGTTTAATAATTAGATTTATTTTGAAATATATTTGAAAAATAGTTTTTCCCAACTGAGCAAGCCAATCCAGAGGCGACAGTGGCAAGGAAACCAAAACCCCATCAGGAGACCTAATGGAGAAAAATAAACCTTGGGAGAAACCAGGCTCAGTCGGTGCCAGTTCTCCTCTGGCAAATTAACAAACAGCGTATTATTATTATTATTATTATTATTATTATTATTATTCTGGCAATTTTAAAGGTCAGAGATCATAATCGATCTGAATATTCGAAAGATCTGAGGCAACACGGAGACGGGTTTATTGAGGATGATGTATTGATTAAATAATTATTAAAATAAATAATTTGAAATATCAGAGTCATTACGCCGGAGACAGGTTTTTATTGAGGATGCCGTATTGATTAAACAATTGCTAAAGTGTAATATTCGAAAGATTGGCGGCAACACGCTGGAGACGGGTTGTTTTCAGGATGACATCGATTTAAAGAATTATTAACTAGGACTATTCAAACAATCGGAGTCATCACGCCGAGACAGGTTTATTGAGGATGCCGTGTCGATGAGGCAGCTTAAGGAGGAGTCTAAATGACACGGTCTCTGCAGACACTTCAGGGTCATGTTTTGGTCACATCTGGGTGCAGGTCCACCGTCTGATCTGGAAACAGCCTGGATCTGGCTGACTGCAGTAGACCTCGGGATAAAACAGAGACACTAACATTAGCGTAGATGCCATTCTTCTGATGATGTAACAAGTACATCAGGTGTTATGGGAAGTGTTCCCGGTTCCGGCTGACCTAGATAATACAGCCTAATAATCATTTAATTGAAAAAAGTGTTTTATGTGTATGCCATAGAAAAGAGATGTGTATTTATTCTAGATTTAAACTGACAGAGTGTGTCTGTTTCCTGAACAATGCTAGGAAGACTGTTCCAGAGTTTAGGTGCTAAATAAGAAAGGGATCGACCACCTGCAGTTGATTTTGATATTCTAGGTATTATCAGCTGGTCAGAGTTTAGAGACCGCAGTAGACGTGATGGAGTATAATGTGTTAAGAGTTCACTCAAGTACTGGGGAGCTAAACCATTTAGTGCTTTGTAAGTAATAAGCAAGATTTTAAAATGTATGCAATGTTTAATAGGGAGCCAGTGCAGTGTTGACAGAACCAGCCTAATGTGTTCATACTTCCTGGTTCTAGTAAGAACTCGAGCTGCTGCGTTTTGGACCAGCTGGAGTTTGTTTATTAAGCGAGCAGGGCAACCACCCAGTAGAGCATTACAATAATCTAGCCTTGAGCTCATGAACGCATGTATTAACTGTTCAACATTTTGCATTGAGAGCATGTGCCGTAATTTAGATTTATTTTTAAGATGGTAGAATGCAGTTTTACAGATGCTAAAAACATGGCTTTCAAGCGAAAGATTGGTATCAAAGAGCACACCCAGGTTCCTAACTGACGACGAGGACTTGACAGAGCAGCCATTGAGGGTTAGACAGTATTCTAGGTTACTACTTGTGGAGCTTTTTTGTCCAATGATTAAAAATAGTTTTTCTGAATTAAGTTGCAGGAAATTACTGATCATCCAACTTTTTATAGCATCTATACATTCCGTTAATCTTGTGAATTGGTTAGTTTCTTCAGGGTGTGAAGAAATATAGAGCTGAGTATTATCAGCATAACAATGAAATCTAATGCCATGCTTCCTAACAATATCTCCCAGAGTGGCCCTAGCACTGAGCCCTGCGGTACTCCATACTGAACTTTTGATCGGTGTGACATCTCTTCATTTACTGCTACAAATTGATAACGGTCAGATAGGTATGATTTAAACCATGCCAATGCAGGTCCACTAATGCCTACATAATTTTCGAGTCTATTCAAAAGAATGTTGTGGTCGATAGTGTCGAATGCAGCGCTAAGATCGAGTAACACTAACAAAAAAATACAACCATGATCGGATGATAAGAGTAAATCATTTGTAACTCTGATGAGAGCAGTCTCAGTACTATGATACTAAATCCTGACTGAAAATCCTCACAGATACCATTTATATCTAAAAAGGAACATAATTGTGAAGACACTGCCTTTTCAAGTGTTTTTGAAAGAAAGGGTAGATTTGAGATTGGCCTGTAATTTACTAATTCTGTAGGAACAAGTTGCGGTTTTTTAATAAGTGGTTCAATAATAGCCAACTTAAAAGTTTTCGGTACATCCTAATGACAAAGATGAATTAATGATATTAAGAAGAGGATCCATGACCTCTGGTAGCATCTCTTTTAATAGCCTAGTCGGTATAGGGTCAAGCATACATGTTGTTGATTTAGATGAATTAAAGAGTTTAGCCAATTCTTCCTCTCCTATAGCAGTGAATGAGTGTAATTTGTCCTCAGTGACACTACGATGCTTTGTCTGATGTGATACTGTAGTAGACAGCTGCATGGTTATAATTTTCTTCCTAATATTGTCAATCTTACATGTACAGAAGTTCATAAAGTCCTTACTGCTGTGCTGTTTACAAACATCATAAGTTGAAGCTTTATTCTTGGTTAATTTAGCCACTGTATCGAATAAATACCTAGGTTTGTGTTAGCCCTCTAGTTTTGTTTTCTTCCAGCTGTGCTCCATTTTTCTGGCTGCTGTTTTAAGGGCCCGGGTGTGCTCGTTGTACCATGGCATTGGACTATTTTCTTTAATCTTCTTTAAGCGCAGGGGAGCAACTGTGTCTAAAGTACTGGAAAAGAGAGAGTCAATAGTTTCTGTTGCAACATCGAGTTCCTCTAAGCTATCTGGAATGCTGAGGAGATGATACTGATAGGAAGATTATTTAAAGAGCAATCTTTAGTCGCAGCAGTGATAGTCCTGCCATTTTTAAACGGGTGGACGGCTTTGTAGCTTTAGCTAAATTAAGTATACATGATACTAGGTAATGATCTGAGATGTCGTCGCTCTGCTGCAGAATTTCAACGGTATCAACATTTATTCCATGTGACAATATTAGGTCTAAAGTATGATTATGGCGATGAGTAGGTCCTGACACGTGTTGCTTAACTCCAATAGAGTTTAGAATGTCTTTAAATGCCAATCCCAATGTGTCTTTTTCGTTGTCTACATTGATATATAAATCACCAACAATTAGTAATTTATCTACGGCCAGAACTAGCTCTGATAGAAAATCAGCAAATTCTTTGATAAAGTCTGTATTGTGCCCTGGTGGCCTATATACAGTAGCTAACACAAATGTTACACGGTATTTATCATTTGCACTACATAACGTTACATAAAGCACCAAAACTTCAAAGGAATTATATTTGAAACTAGACTTCTGACTAATACTGAAGATATTATTATAAATTACAGCAACCCCTCCCCCTTTACCTTTCAGACGCAGCTCGTGTTTATAACAATAATCTTGTGGGGTGGACTCATTTAAAGTAATGTTGTCGTCAGGTTTTATCCAGGTTTCTGTCAAACACAGCACATCTAGATTATTATCTGTAATGATATCATTAACAATGAGCGCTTTTGGGGAAAGGGATCAAATATTCAACAACCCAAGCTTTATCATTTGATTATCCGTATTATATATATTGTTTATTTGTTGGACATCAATTAAATTATTACCGTTGAATGGTTTTGATGTTTTTTTGTAATTACTAATTTGCGGAACAGACACCGTCTCTATGTGATAATATCTAGGTAAAAGACTGTCTATGTGTTGGGATTTACCTGACTTCTGTAACGGGAGGCAGCTAGCAGGTGGTCGGGTAAGCCAGTCCGTCTGCTACCTAAGACTATATGCCAAATTACTAGAGAGAAGGGTGGCACCACTCCAAGAAGGATGGATGCCGTCGTGTTTTAACAGGCCAGGTCTGACCCAAAAGCTTTTCCAATTGTCTATGAACCCTATGTTATTTTGCGGACACCACTAAGACAACCAGCCATTGAGTGATGATAATCTGCTAACTATCTCATCACTCCTTTTAACGTGGAGCGGACCAGAACAAAAAACTGAACCTGCCATCGTACTAGCGAGTTCACACACCTCTTTAATGTTAATTTTGGTGATCTCCGACTGGCGAAGTCGAACATCATTAGTGCCGACGTGAATAATAATCTTAGAGAATTTACGATTAGCATTAGCCAGCACTTTTAAATTTGCTCTGATGTCAGGCGCTCTGGCTCCCGGTAAACATGAGACTATGGTGGCTGGTGGCTCTATTTTCACGTTCCATGTAATATAATCACCAATAACTAGGGCACTTTCAACAGGATTCTCAGTGGGTGCGTCACTGAGTGGGGAGAACCTGTTTGATATTCTAATCGAAACGGAAGAGTGTTTTTTTTATCCGCGACTATGCCGCCTCACCGTTACCCAGTTTCCCTGCTGGGGGGCCCTGCAGCCGGAACCGGAGAATGTACAGAGTTCACTAAGCTACTCGCATCCAAATCAGTGTCTAAAGCTGTAACATCCTCACTACTCTCAGATAAAGTCTGGATGCATGTCTCTAATTCTGAAATCTTCTCCGTCAGCCTAATTATCTCTTTACATTTATCACATGTGAAGCCCTGTTCGCCGACGGAGAAGCCTATACTAAACATGCAGCAAGCAGTGCAAGTGACAATGACAGGAGAAGATGACATGTTTGTTGATGAATCCAACTTACCACACTGGTTTGTTGGAGACTATTTACTATTCCAACTCACCACAGTTTTTTAATGAACTCAGAAAACAGGAGACCCGGGTGCAGAGATGACAAGCTAACAGGCTAGCGAAATGCTAATGTGTGATGGTGATTTAAATTAAAAGCTAGTGATGTCAAATTTAATGTGATTGGCAATATTTAAACGATATATGGTGACGAGTAAGTTATATTTAGCAGTAGAACAAAGAAAATATATCAAATAGAGATTCAAAAGCAAGACTGTACAGAGCTACAAACATTAGCTGAGCAGGAGGCAGACAGGAGACTGGAGACAAGTCAAGTCAAGTCAACTTTATTTATATAGCGCTTTTAACAATGCAGATTGTTTCAAAGCAGCTTCAGTGTTAAACAGAAAAATAATACAACAGAATATATTTTGATTATCATACAGTAACAATGTGGGCTTTGACAGGATGTGGGCTTCAGACAGGAGACTGAAGCAATCAATCAGGAGCAATCGATCAGGCAGGAGCAATCCGTGACCTGATCGATTTGTGCTGGTGAGTGAGGAGGGAGACCTTGTACTCAATTCTGAGTGGGACAGGGAGCCAGTGTAGGGATTTCAGAATGGGGGTGATGTGGTCATGCTTGCTGAAGAAAGTTGAGCTTCATCCATGCCTCTATCTCCTCCAGGCAGTTAGTCAGTGTAGAAGTTGGCAGAGGAGCAGAAGAAGTGGGGGTTGTCTTGAGGTAGAGCTGTGTGTCATCCGCATAGCAGTGAAATGCTATGCCATGTCTGCTAATGATTTTGCCAAGGGGGAGCATTTAGAGGGAAAAGAGGGTGGGGCCCAGCACAGAGCCCTGAAGAACACTGCAGGTGACGTTGTGGGTGTGTGACTTGGTTTTTGCCCAGGGGCGACATGCTCAGTTCTGTCGGTCAGGTAGGAGGTGAACCAGTTGTGAGCGTTTTCTGTGAGTCCAATGGTGTATTACAGATGGTGGAGAAGGATGTTGTGGTCTACCGTATCAAAAGCAGCTGTAAGGTCCAGGAGGATGAGTAGTGATGGGGAACCAGTATCTACTGCCATCAGGAGGTCGTTGGTGACTCTGACCAAGGCTGTTTCTGTGTTATGACCAGGATGGAAACCAGACTGAAACTTTTCATACAGTTTATTGTGTTTGAGGTGATCATGGAGTTGTGCTGCAACTATTTTTTCCAGAACCTTTGATAGGAATGGTAGATTGGAGATGTGCCTGTAATTGGAGAGAACTTCTGGATCCAGGGTGGGTTTTTTCAGTAGACTGCAGTTTTTAGTGCAGATGGGATATGGCCGGCCAGGAGGGAGTGGTTTATGATCTTGGTGATGAATGGAGAGATGGCAGAGATGTTTGCCTTCAGCAGGGCTGAAGGAAAAGAGTCCAGGGCACAGGTGGACGGCTTTATTTTTTTCATGATGTCCTCTACTTTCTCCTGTGTAGCTTCGGAGAAGGTGCAGAGCGACTGTACAATCTCAAGCGGTGGGTCAGCAGTTGGGAGGTGCAGGACCGCAGTGGTGGAGAGATGAGAGCGGATGGTGTTAACTTTTTCCTTAAAGAAAGTGATGTGCATGTTGCATCTCTCTTCGGTGATCTCAGAGTGGGAGGGTGAGGGGGGTTTGAGAAGGTGATTTACTGTAGAAAAAAGTTGCTTGGAGTCATCAGGGCTGTTGTTGATGATGTTGGAATAAAACGTGGAACGTGCATCCCTCAGTGCTTCTGCATACTCCCTCCTATATTCCCTGTATGCCTGTTTGTGGACAATCAATCCAGAGGCCTTGAGCCGACGCTTAAGGACACTCCCAGTCGCCTTCATGTTTCGCAGTTCGCAGGTGTACCAGGGTGCTGAGCGCGAGATTGAGACTGACCTGGATGTTAAGGGGGCGTGAAGGTCCAGGAGATTGCTCAGGGACTGGTTGTAGAAGTCCACGGAGTCATCAACAGACGGGAAGTCAGTAGAGGCAGAGGAGAGAAGTTGAAGGTCCAGGGTCAGGGCATCTGCATTAATGTTTTTTATTTTCCTGAAATGGATCTGTCGCTTTGGTTTGGTGTGGGTGGGGGGGAAAGACAGCTCCATTGACACGACTTTGTGATCTGAAACACCAATATCATAAACCTGTAGTTTGCTGATGGGGGCGGAGTTAGAGATGACCAGATCAAGTGTGTGTCCCCTGCAATGTGTGGGGACATCAACGTGTTGTCATAGGTTGATGGAATCTAGCAGCTGAAGAAAATCAGCAGCGGACGACATGAGGGGGTCAACATGAATGTTTACATCACCCAGGATTATGGTATTGGCAGAGGTAGTACAGAGTGTTGTGAGGAGATCAGACATTTCTGGGATGAAGGCAGAGTTTGGTTTTGGGGGTCGATAGATAAGGAGAACAGTCATGGGAAAAGGCGACTTACATTTAAATGCAAGACATTCACAGGTAGATGTTGTAGGCAGCAAGATGGAAGACAACTGCAGGTCCTGTCGGTAAATGACAGCAAGGCCACCACCGCGGCCAGTGCTGTGAGCTGCCTCCAAGTAACTGCAGCCAGGGGGACAGGCTTCATTTAGGGCAGAGTAAACCTCTGGTTGGTGCCAGGTTTCTGTCAGACACGTGAAGTCAAGTCCTTTCTCCCTGATGTGTTCTTCAATCAGTGTGGATTTATTGTTGATAGATTGAGTGTTAAAAAGTTCGAATTTGACCAGTGACTGTGTTGACCAGGATGACGGCAGTCACGTAACAGTTAACCACCTGCCTTGACAAACAGGCAGAAAAAAAGGCTCTTGACAGGAATTTGCTTAACTCACTCACTTTGCAGCACTGGTTCATGTTAGGTTGTGAAGATTACAATTTTATTGTTAAATGTTGTTTTTATTTAGTATTATTATGTTTTATTATTTTTCATAATTATTTGTATATTATACAATGTAAAGTCAGGCTGTGTCTGTACATGTGTTCCATGGAGAGACATGGATGAGCTATATTTGTTACAGGAATGTGCATACATGCAGCAAATGTTCTCACTGATGCATACAGTAGCATGCATTTGTTCCATGATATATTGTCAACTGAATCTTTATAAGGAAAGTGGATTGTGCAATATATGTAATCATGAAATATACGCTCTATTGTAAACATAGGACACAAGTTTCTCTTCCTTCTAAGGAAGTTTCTTCCTAGTGAGATCCTCTGTTAATAGTATATAACAACCAAATTGAGTGTACTGCCTCAGATGAGAGAGGGGACGACGGGAGACAGAGAAGGGAGGATGGAGAAGGGAGAGGGTAGAGAAACGGAGGAATGGAGAAACATATACAGCTGGCATGAAGACAACAAGTTTCTCTCCTATGCCTGATACATATGGCAATAAAGAGTTTTTTGACAAGGCAACTGGTATCCGGTCCTGTGATTCAATCATAACGGGGACAAAGCTGAATTTTCAGATCAACAGGTTGTTGTTAATAGGTGAATGCATTTGAAAATAAGATCTGGTACTATTCTCAGGAAATGTGAGACACCTTGGTCGTACCTTATCCAATCTGAAACTGGAGTACTCAGACAAAATCGACGACACCTAATGCCCACAGTCGGTGACAATGAACCAGCATATACTCCAGTTCAACAGACACATGGGCCAAAGGAAACTCATGGTCAGGAACAACTTGTGGCTTCTATGCCTGTTAACTCCCCAGACATTCCAGTACAGGTTGAACAACAAGGAACTGGTCTGTGTGAATCTGATTCCAGTCACACAACAATCATTTCCTGAAAAGGGTGAAAACAAGGTCTGGTCGAATTGTCACAACTCCACAGAAATGCAAGTATTTTGTGTGAAGAAAGAAAGAGAAGAAACACTCCTTGAAAAAAAAAAAAAAAATGTTTCTAACTTAAGTAATTTTATGTTTCATTGTTGCATTGTGAATTAACTCAAAAGGAAGGGTGATGTGATATAAAACAGTTTAATGTTGTAATATGTAATATGTACTTTAGCCACTAGGTGGCTACCAAGTGCTTGGAAAGAAGAGAGTTGCCGTGTTAAAAGAAATTCAAGTAAGACAGTCTGCAGTGTTCATGATAAGCAGTCACATTAGTTCATGTGTTCAGTTAAATATTAAATGTTAATAAAGCACAAACTCAAAAGGAACACAGTTGCTTTATTTAAACATTACAGTTATCAGTACGCTAAGGAAAATAAAGTTTTTAGCAAGGACTTAAAAATAGACAAGGAAGGAGCCAGCCTAATCTCTAAAGGCAAGTTGTTCCAAAGTCGTGGCCCAGCCACCACAAATGCACGTTCACCTCTACGCTTTAGTCTAACGCGTGGAATGACCAACAAAGCCTGATCACCAGAACAGAGGCTTCTGGGTGGAGTATAGGAGTGAAGGAGTTCTGATAGATAGACCGGAGATAGACCACATTTATAAACAAAGAGGAGCATTTTTAAATCTATTCTCTGACAAATCGGCAACCAGTGAAGTGATCTAAGGATAGGAGTGATGTGATCATGTTTACGACACTTTGAAAGAAGTCTGTGAAAGAGTCATCCCCCCTTAGTCTCTGCATATGTTGCTGGAGGACTGTGACACACTCAAGGGCTGCGCGTGCAGTTGATGTTTCACTCTGCAGACTTCGTGCCACTGCTTCAGAAGGCTCAAAAATTGCCTGGCTGCACACTTACCCAAAATATGTCCTTGCTTGTTTAGCTTGTGTGCACAATCCGGATATCTTAGACCAAATCTCAGCACTAACTGACTTGTCTCGCTCCAGAGTCTTTAGGGTCTCAAGTAGTGTAGAATATGCAGAGATGACTCTTGAAATCGCAGTGCTGCAGATGCACCCTCGGGTTGGGCAAATTCACAGAAGATTGCACACTGCATCTTCAGAGCCAAAACGAGACCTGAACAACTGCTTATGTTTAGCTGATTCTTAAATGAAAACAGAGACTCCGTAAACAAAATTCAATGTGTCTGCTATGAGTCTCACTTCCTTGCTACCTCTTGCAGAACGAGGTCCAAAGCATGGTTACTGCAATGCACATATAGGGACCCTGGACACTCTGCTTTTAGTTTAGCTTGAACACCATTTATACGACCAGACATGTTGGACACACCATCAAAACAATATGCCAAACGTTCCAGAGTTATGTTTTAACGGATAAATATGTATTCAATGCATGAAAACAATGTTTCTGCAGGTGAGTCACTCGCGTTTTAAGACTTTTTATGCCCTTAAATCCGTGTTAGTAGTAACATTACTCAAAATAAAGTCTGAAATGCGTTTCTGCTGTTTATTGCTAGCCATGACCAAACGATTATGAGCAGGGTTGCCAACTCTCACACATTTGGCGTGACACGCTTTTAAGCTCTATCTCATGCTCTCACGCTGCCCAACTTAATCTCACATTAAATTGCCAAACCTGCTTTTGATATTAAACAAAGCTAAGCTTTTACATTTGTTTAAAGTTTTAATGCGAAATTCAAACAATAAATAGCGTTTTGGCGCTAATGTGGCATAATTTTAAAGCCAGTGGCGTTGAAAAACGGAGTTGTGACATGCTCTCAACTCCCGGCGGCGCACACTGTCACGTGGTACATGAAGCGCTCAATACTTCTAGCGCTGTGTCGATGCATTTGAATGGCTTAAGCGGATACACAACAGTTTCACTATACAGATGTTTGCAGCAAGTTTTGGTGAACAGTACAGCATAGTGTGCATTGATTATTAAGTCAACCATATTAAAAGGATTGTTTTATTATGGAGAGTGATAGAGATACAACATTGTTAACATTAATGTTATTATTATTTAGCCCTCAGGTCTTCCTTACTAACTGGTTACACTCACTGATGGTCAAATGTGACCATACACCTTAACTATTTTTCAATTAAATAAATGTTCTATATTTTAGTTCAGTAATATTTATTGAATATTTTGAGGAGATCTTTTACAATCTTTTACAATTAGTAGTAATTAAGGTTAAAATAGAGAATTCCAATTCAAAGAGGCAAATTAGAGTCATTTTGTGGTTAAAAAATCGTATTGTTCATTTGTAATGCCACTACACAGGAGGTGCCTTTATGTATAGTGCTAAGTGCTAAGAAGACAAAAAATGTTTTCCTTATATGTAGGCTACAGTAGGCTATATACTACATATGGATTGATACCCCAAAAAAAGTCTCACTCAAACCCAAACTTCAAAGTTGGCAACCCTGTTATGAGCGAGGTGACGTGACGTGTGACGAAGGGACTTCCTGAGGAATTATTAAAATAATTAATCATTAGTTTATATCTTTATATCTTATCCACTGGCCATTATTTTAATCCCATATCAAACACAGTATGTTATGTCAGTCTATTTTAATTAATTTTATTTCATTTCATGTTTTTAAATACAATATAATTTTAGTCCACTGCCCACCAGGGGGGCTGATGCTATAACGAGGGTGGCTGTAGCCCCTGCAGCACCCCCCTTCCGCGCTACTGCGTATAACTTCAACTCATAAACACTCAGAACAGTATCACTCAATCTCTCCGTTGAATCCTCAATTCTCTGTGCGCGTAGTCCCAGTCCAGGTCTCTCTCTCCCGACTCTCTCCCCAACACGGCTTACATGCAGTCTCTCCACGGCAATCGCTGTAATCAGACACAGGTGTTACTCGTCTGCACTTGACCTATTTACTCCCTGCTCGGCTCTGCTCTCTCTCTCTCCCATTACAGACCTCGCAAAACCACGCCCCCTCCGCCACATATGTAAACTAGATTTATGACAAAGAACTACACAGATGTTGATTATCAATACATTTTGGCACTGTATTGTATTGGCACTGCTGTGGATTGAAGAATGCGCTGAATTGCACAGATTAAAATACGGGGAAATAGGTTTTCATATGAGTTTTAAAGGGGACTGAGGCGATCACAAATTAGTGTACAAAGCCCCTGATGATATATGATGCACGCAGCAACCACCATTTCAGCAAATGTATTATAGTATATTTTGTCTTGTCAAAATTCAACACTTCCCCTTGCTTGCTCTTTCCACATCTTCTTTCCTTTTTTTCCCCTCTTCTCTGCACCAGACTGATAATTCTACCTTTTTCGTGCAATTTACACTAACACCAGTGTTGGGCAAGTTACTGAAAATTAGTAATTAGTTACAGTTAATAGTTACTTCTTTTAAAAGTAATTGAATTACTTTACAATTACTGTATATCAAAAGTAATAAGTTACTAGAGAAAGTAACTTTTAAGTTACTTTTAAGTCTGCTTTTTAAATATAAATATGAACAGTACTGAACAATCAAACACAATAATCTTCATTTTTAGACATATTTATTGTAATCAACAGGGCAACAGGCCTTTAAATCAAGCAGTAGTATGGTGTTTAGTGTCCACCAGCAGCAGCGAGCGTTCCTTTGGGCAGCTGGGAGAGTTATGGCCTTTTTCACCTGGTCACTTCATTCGTTTTCTCTGACCAAATACCTATCCGACTGTGAAAAAAAAATGGTGTATCTGGTTGTTTGAACCACATATGTACATTTTACTCCTGGCAAATTGATAAAAAATTCTGAGACAGAGAAGGTTATACTAAACTAAATGAATAGGCAGTGCAAGTGACAATAACAGGAAAAGATGACATAACTCACCATGTTTGTTGATCAATCCAACTCACCAGAGTTGTTTGATGGACTCGTAAAAGGTGCTAGAGAGAAAAACAAGAGACCCGGATGCACAGATGGCAGGCTAACAGGCTATCCAAATGCTTACATGTTGTGATAGTGGATTAGATTAAAAGCTAACGATGTCAGGTTTAATGTTATAGACAATATTAGGCAATATATGGTGATGAGTAAGTTATAAACGTAACAACAGGGAATTATATCAAATTATATATAAAAAAAAGCTGCACATTTTGTCTCCCTTATCTTCCCTAGACCTTTTGTGCTTATATATTTCATTTCTGTTACAGACTGGCAGGCTGCAATCTCACTGATGTATGCTGTCAAAGTGTGGCCTCAGTTCTACAATCACCAGACTGCCCCCTAAGAGAGATGGATTTAAGTAATAACAACCTGCATAATCCAGAAATTCTTTTTGTACAATTCTTAAACTACCCACATGCTCGCGATATGATGATTTAGTGATCATCAAAGGGGAGCTGACAACACCTGATGTCACTTTATCTTTGCTTGCTCAGCCACAACTATTGTGTTTCATAGACACAATTACAGCAGCCAAAGAAAAGCTAACACAATTACAGGGACCAAGAGCCCAACTAAAGCAAACGCTTCCCACCACAATGGTGACTTCAAATGAACCATAAATCATCAACATCTAAACCTCTGTTAACTCTCAGTAAGAGCTTCTGTAGACGTCTGACAGAAAAAGTCAAAGTGTCTCTTATATCTGTGATTAAGGGCAGCACCAGTGTATGAGTGGGAAAGACTGGCTCCTTACAGCAAGAAGATCCTGGATTGAGTCCTGAGCCAGAGAGTCTTTCCTTCAGGTCTGGTTTCTCTCATGATCCAAAGATGTGTGAATTACAGATGCTAAGTTGCCTAAAGTGTCTAAAGGTGTGAGCTAAGTTTCTTTTATTTTCAAGATTTTGGACAAAAACACACTGTCTGTGAGTTGATTTGCAATTACAAAAGGAATATATGTCCACAATGAGCACATTTGAACTGTTTAACCTTGAGGTTCCATGAACGTCTATATCAGACGTGCAGATCATGTCCAAAACAGACGTCATAAAAACTTTCATTCTGGCTCCTCAGTGGACGTCTTTTCAACGTTCACCTCCAGGGACAAAGACGTTGAAAAGACGTCGTTTGAACATAACTTTGCTTAGTGGGTACTCCCGGAGAGAGAGACACCGGCAGGATATAGGAATGCAGCTGCTTTTTGTTGGACTGAAGAGTCCACAATGTCAACTAGAAAAACTGAGGTATTTATTATAAAATGAAACATGTACACAAGTGTCTCTTGCCCTGTTTCTGACCTAGGATGTTGTAAGCCATGGTACAGAATAGAAGATTAGGAGAAAAGGAGACCACTTCAATAGAGCTGTAAGGAGAAATTGCTTACGTATGCAACCACCAATGGATAGGACTAGGCAGCTGCAAGATTCAGTCTTGTTCTGTGTTGTTTTGAGGACCTTTAAATCATAAGAGCTCTACCTTACTGCAACGTTAACCTCCAACCCTAATCAAACACATTTGAAGCTAACAAAGATCTTCAGGAACACTTAGTAATTGAAGACAGGTGTGTTGGAGCAGATTATGAAACTTAGCTCCCAAACCACCATCCTGGATGTTAGTTTCACTTCTGGAGAACAAAACACCTTAAGGGTTATGGTTTATTCAGTGGCTTATTCCGGCAATTTCATGGATCTCTTTGTGGATCTCTCTTGATCCCATTCTCTAATGTTGAGTGCCCTGTTACTCTTACCACCTTAAATGAATGCCCCTATGACATGGCAACATTGCAATGTCCAGCTCTGCAGAAAGGTGAATACCTCTGCTTTAGAGCCTGTGCTTCTAATCAAAAAAAAAACTTTCTTCCAAATGATGTGTGTGTGCCATGCATAATTTATTAATCGTGATGCAGTAACACGAGGTCTTCAACCCTGCTCTTGGAGACCCACTTCCCATGTTGGACATAAACTCAGCGAGAGAAAGTTTTTTAATAACAAACTTTATTTAATCATAATAACAAAAACATACATATTACACCAATTTCAAATCCAAGATAAAAAAATAATTCCTCCTCCACAACTGTACCACAAATAGATTGTAACATCACTGTAGTTTAAAAGTTTCTATATCTTTAATTGCTTTATAATACTTAAATTCCACAGCAATTCTTGATTTGACAAATGCTTTAACGATGTAATCTCCTGACCACACCTATTTTCTGTTCTGTTCTTCTGTTCAAAATAAAAAAAACATCTGTTGTAAACTATTCCCAACATTTAACACACAACAAATCCAATAAATTAAAAGCCTACATTCCAAAAACAATGAAAAATTGTTTTTCTACATCCACAAAACACACATTTATCATAAGTGTTTGGATTAATGACTGAAACAAATATGTTAACAGCCACTGCCCCATGTAATACTGTCCATTGTAAGTCACCAGATCGTTTTGTCGAGTTTATCCATCCACACTGTATCAACCCTCTCATTTAGTGTTCCTTTATTAAAACCTTCACAAAAGAACACATCTCTTTCCTTCTATTCCATTCAACTCTAAATTTAGCAGTATTTTCATTTCTTTTAGGTCTGGTATAATCCCAAATTTTGAAATGGGTCTCTTATATCCAGAGTGACTCTTCCATTCTTAAAATCCTTTATTAAAGACCATTCCTCATTTGTAAGCCTTGTTTTCCACATACTCTCTATGGTTAGTGTGTGTTAAGTTGACTTTGACCCAACAAAGTGGCAACTGCGTTTATCGCTCATCTCAGATCCAGCCACATTTACTATGTGTTTCAATGTCACATATTTAAAAGCACACAGTATCTGCATAAGTCTTGGAACATTCTCACCCACAATATCCATGCAGGCTCTTTTGATAAGAGGTTGTTCTAGTAACCAGTACAAATAATTTGTTGCCTCAGGCCTGCAAGCATGTAAAAGTCCCCTCACTTTGCAAAGTCTACAATAAAATTGAAGCACTCCTGCCAGATATAATTGTTTAACATACAATAAGACCAGTGCAGCATTCAGTCCATACCAGACACACAACCTTGTCTAATCCCTCTACTAACTTTAAAATGGGCACTCAAACCACCATTTACTTTCAGTATACTTTCAGTGTCCTGGTACAACACTTTTATCATGCCAATAAAACCTGAACTATAACCAAAACTGTCTAGGGTGTCCCATAGATACTGGTGTTTAACTCTATTGAATGCTTTTTCTTGGTCAATAGAGATAAACCCCAAATTGAACCCTAAAAACTTGAAACACGTAAAACATCCTGTATTATACAGATAATATCTGTGATTGACCTGCCTCGGCACACAATATGTCTGGTCAAAATTAATGACCTGGTTAATAGACTGAGAAAAGTGATGGGGCAGAGTCATAGAAAGGACTTTAAGATCAGAACATTGCAAACTCACAGGTTGCTAGTTCGTGATCTCCTGCAAATCGCCCTTTTTAAGTAGCAATGTGATTACTGCTCTCCTACAGCTCAAAGGCAAAGAGCCATTAGCCAAACTTTCATTTAGGACTGCCAGCAAGTCCTCGCCCAACACAATTCTTTTAAAAATTCTTTATAAAACTCAGCAGGGAGTCCATCTTTCCCAGGAGCTGTTCCACTCCCTATACCCTTCAGAGCATTCAGAAGCTCCTCTTCAGAAATATGCCTCTCCAGCTTTACATTTGAGTCCTCCAAGACATTTGGCAGACCTTCATAGAAGCCAACAGATAACTCCTCATCCTTTCTATATTCACTACTATACAATTTGTCATAAAACTGACTGTACAGCTCATTTTCTAGTATCAGATGTCTTTGTTAAAATGCCAATGTGCAAAAATTCTATGTACCCACGTTTTGTCTTACATTAATATTTAGATCCTCCATATATCACATAAGCTTTTTGTCTCAATTAATTTCATGCATATCTTGAAGCTGCATGAGGTTCTGTATGATTTCTGTCTATGTAATTCTCTGTATATTAAAGTCCTCACCCAAAAACAAAGTCATCAGCAACATTTTTGAGAAAGAGGAAGACAGAGGTCTCCACCCTCCATTGAATATTATGGTTTAAGTCAAGTCAAGTCAAGTCAACTTTATTTATATAGCGCTTTTAACAATGCAGATTGTTTCAAAGCAGCTTCACAGTGTTAAACAGAAAAATAATGCAACAGAATATATTTTGATTATCATACAGTAACAATGTGGGCTTTAGATCAGTAATTAGATAAGTAATTTGGTCTATATGGTTAATTTAGTTTAATAATTAGATTTATTTTGAAATATATTTGAAAAATAGTTTTTTCCCCAACTGAGCAAGCCAAGCCAGAGGCGACAGTGGCAAGAAACCAAAACCCCATCAGTAGACCTAATGGAGAAAAATAAACCTTGGGAGAAGCCAGGCTCAGTCGGGTGCCAGTTCTCCTCTGGCCAATTAACAAACAGCGTTATTATTATTATTATTATTATTAAAGTTATTATTTTAAAGGCCAGAGGTCATAATCGATCTGAATATTCAAAAGATCTGAGGCAACACGCCGGAGACGGGTTTATTGAGGATGATGTATCGATTAAATAATTATTAAAAATAAAAATTTGAAATATCGAGTCATGAGCCGGAGACAGGTTTTATTGAGGATGCCGTATTGATTAAACAATTACTAAAATGTAATATTCGAAAGATCGGCGGCAACACGCTGGAGACGGGTTGTTTTGAGGATGACATTGATTGTTTGAATAGTCCTAGTTAACAATTATTTAAATCGGAGTCATCACGCCGGAGACAGGTTTATTGAGGATGCCGTGTCGATGAGACAGCTTAAGGGGGAGTCTAAATGACACGGTCTCTGCAGACACTTCAGGGTCATGTGTTGGTCACATCTGGGTGCAGGTCCACCGTCTGATCTGGATACAGCCTGGATCCGGCTGACTGCAGTAGACCTCGGGATAAAACAGAGACACTAACATTAGAGTAGATGCCATTCTTCTGATGATGTAACGAGTACATCAGGTGTTATGGGAAGTGTTCCCGGTTCCGGCTGACCTTGATAATGCAGCCTAATAAACATTTAATTGAAAAAGTGTTTTATGTGTATGCCATAGAAAAGAGATGTGTTTTAAGTCTAGATTTAAACTGACAGAGTGTGTCTGCTTCCCGAACAATGCTAGGAAGACTGTTCCAGAGTTTAGGTGCTAAATAGGAAAAGGATCGACCACCTGCAGTTGATTTTGATATTCTAGGTATTATCAGCAGGTCAGAGTTTAGAGACCGCAGTAGACGTGATGGAGTATAATGTGTTAAGAGCTCACTCAAGTACTGGGGAGCTAAACCATTTAGTGCTTTGTAAGTAATAAGCAAGATTTTAAAATGTATGCGATGTTTAATAGGAGCCAGTGCAATGTTGACAGAACCGGGCTAATGTGTTCATACTTCCTGGTTCAAGTAAGAACTCGAGCTGCTGCGTTTTGGACCAGCTGGAGTTTGTTTATTAAGCGAGCAGGGCAACCACCCAGTAGAGCATTACAATAATCTAGCCTTGAGCTCATGAACGCATGTATTAACTGTTCAGCATTTTGCATTGAGAGCATGTGCCGTAATTTAGATATATTTTTAAGATGGTAGAATGCAGTTTTACAGATGCTAGAAACATGGCTTTCAAACGAAAGATTGGTATCAAAGAGCACAATAAGGAAACTTTATCCCCTTCCACCAACAACCCTTGATTTTAAACAAATCCAGAGGTCTGCAATGTCTTTACCCAAATGATCAGTTTGGAGAGGGAGATTAGTGGCTCTAACATTCCTATATCCCTACAATTATTTAGTGGTGCCTTTTGGACTGACCAACCCCCAGTTGTCTTCTGGACTCTGTCCTGCATGCTCTGCATGATATAATAAATATCTACTACTACTGAGCACCTCAACTTGGGAATCCATCTTAGCCAGTCAGTCTTTCCTATGGCTTTTTCACTTTTCCACTGGCCAGACAGAAGAATCATACAGGATGGTTTGTTGTTTAATGTATTTATAGTTTTGACCTAATTTGTGTCTCTGTTTTGTGAAACATGCTCTGTAATTCTTCACATTCTCCAGTGATTCCTCCTATTTGATTGTGAGATTTAGTTATTTCACATATGTGACCTAGTTTTTGTTGCTTTGTCTAGATTGAGCAACTGTTATCTCACTGATCAATCCTGCAAAGGCCTGGCCTCAATTCCACAATCATCAAACTCTTCACTGAGAGAGCTGGACCTGAGTAAGAATGACCTGCAGGATTTAGGAGTAAAACTGCTCTCTGTTGGACTGAAGAGTCCAAACTGCACACTGGAGATACTGAGGTATTAAAGAACATTACTTGGATTGTATGATAGATTCTGAAATTAAACAATGTTTGCATTTGTCCTCTGTCATTAATTTTTAGTTCACATATCAACGTGTTTGTCGGCATGTACATTTATGTAAAATTACACTGAAATATCCTGTTCTCTCTCTGTGCCTTTTGATATAATACATGTATAAAGTGTGTCTGAGAGCAAAGCTACTCTAGATGAATCTGTAGCGAACGGTGGATAAAATATGTGGGGCCGTGTATTGAAGGTTGTAAGGTATATGACAGAAATTAGTATAAGAAGGAAACCTTTGTCCAAGCATTCAAGGTGACTTGTAAGAAAATAAGGAGTACCTTGATGCCTGACCAAATCTATAGTAATTTTGTATAATGCATAACATTACCTAGAATGTTGATGATATTCTCTTGTCTGACCCAGATATTCTCTTTTCTGACTGTAAAAAGTGTTTTGTCTGTCTTTGTAGATTATCTGGCTGCATGGTCACAGAAGAGGGCTGTTGTTATCTGTCTTCTGCTCTAAGGTCTAACCCCTTACACTTGAAAGAACTGGATCTCAGCTACAATAACCCAGGAAAACAGGAGTGAAGCTGCTCTCTGATTTACTCAATGATCTACAATGTAAATTGGATAATATCAAGTATGTTGGGCATTAAGATTCACCTTTTGCTTTGTCTATGTTGGGTGTAAAGAAATGTATGTTTATGTGTGTGGATGCTATGCCATGTCTTCAGAGTGTCACAATACTGCTGGAAAATAACAGAAGATCCAAATTCGAGTGCAAAAAGGTACTTTATTGACAGATTCTCAGAGGTACAGTTCACAGACTGAAGAGAAGTAGGCAGACAGAACGGCAGGCTGGCAGGCTCAGTAAAGCAGGGACTGCAACGGGCAGATGGAGATCAGGCACAGGCAAAAACCGGAATAATCCCAGGAAATCTCACAGAAACTCCGGGAACAACCGCGTCCTGGAAGACGGAGACTGAGGCAGAGAACCAATCCTGAGAGTGCCCTCAAACGAAATGACAAACAGGACAAGCAAACACCCACGTTAAATAGAGTGTAAACGAGGAACAGCTGATGCTGATACTGATCAGCGCTCAATCCAGCCACGCCCCACAACACACACACAAGGGCGAGACAATGAACCCATGAACCGTGACACAGTTAATACAGTATATCACAGTTTTAAGGCCCTTTCACACCAGATATGTAACAAAAAAGTTGCAGTTGAGTCACAATGTAAACATTTAAGTGCCACAGTCGTACTTTCCTTGTATGTGATTGGTTAAAGCCTTTTCTGTTCCCTCGAAAGTAAAAAAACACAAAAAAATAAACACAACATTGAAGATGAAAAAATAAACATCATTTTTTTGCTCCAACACTCATTACACAAAAAAAGCGGATAAAAAAATAAAACCACGCAAACTATGCGTGCATCAAAATCACGTCCAGTGTGAAAGGACCTTAATGCAATTTTACTTATGTTTGTTTTGGTTTTGTATAAGTGTGTGTTTTGGGGCGATTTCAGAGCTAGTGAGGAAGGAGGAAGTGAAATGTATGAAACTCAGCAAATGACCACTAGTATTTCCCTGTCTCTTGACTCATGATGTAATAAATGCACACAATGTAATACATATTACATTATTGTAATAAAATATTCATAATGTAATAATTTTCTCAAAACTAAATAAAATATTGAGCTCACAATGTAATAATTTTTACTCAAGATTTTATTACATTTTGAGAAAATTACATTATTAACATTTTACATTATGTGCAATTATTGCATTATGAGTTGCTACACATGCAGCTTTGATGCATTATGTGCAGTTATTGCATTATGAGTTGCTACACATGCAGCTATACATATTCAATACTTTATGAGACATCCTCAGTATGCTTGATATCAAAGCAGTGAGAATTAAAATCTGATATGAATTTAATAGAGTTATGAAAGTAAACCAAATAATTAATTCACTCAATATGTGCCTATATGTTTACAGTAATTACAGAATATGTGTGTTATATGACACTAGTGTGTGATTGAAAAGTTTTACTTTTATCTACTTTGGCAGATGCTCATTTCCCAGCTGTCTGGAATTGAACCTATGACTTTGACGTTGTTACCAACATGCTCTGCTTATTGAGTTGTTTGTGTTTATTTCTATGTATTTTCTTGTATCAAAATACATAGAAACAAGAAATAATCTGAATGTGATCTTTCTTTATAGTGTGGATCATGCTGGGGAGGTTTTGATTACAGCAGGACTACACAAGTGTAAGTCTACAATAACACACACACACGTCTGGTTCACTATCTTTGTGGGAACTCTCCATAGACATAATGGTTTTTATACAGTAAACGCTCATCTCTGCTTGTCTGAGGAGAACAGAAAGGTGACACGTTTGGAGGAGCAGCAGTCATATCCTGATCACCCAGAGAGATTTGATTACTTTCCTCAGGTTGTGTGTAGAGAGAGTCTGTCAGGCCGCTGCTACTGGGAGGTTGAATGGAGCGGGTGGAGGGGGGCTGTTATATCAGTGGCACATAAAGAAATAAGCAGGAAATGAGGAAGTGGCGATTGTAGGTTTGGATTCAATGAAAAGTCCTGGAGCCTTGATTGTTCTGGTGACATTTTCTCTGTCTGGCACAACAAAAATAGCACTGACATACCTGATGCATACTCTTCTAAAAGAGTAGGAGTGTATCTGGACTGTCCTTCTACAGCATCTCTAAAACACACACACTCACACACTTATACACATTTAACTCCACATTCACTGAACCCCTGTGCTGGATTTAGGGTTTTTGTTGACTCCTCATTATCTCTTGTGTGAGTTTGAACAGCCAAACACTTAATCTTGTCAATGAAATTACTGATGAAAATGGTTGCTACCAACGTTTTATTTATTTATTTAATCAACCAACAATAAAGACAACATATAAATGAGAAACATGATGACAATTAAACATTTGAATTTTTATAAAAAAAAAAAAATAAAAAAAACACCACAATGTTTTTAAAGAGAAAAAAATTATATGATTGTTTATTATAATTCATTAAATAAATTGACCTGATTTAATTGAATGAACACAAGTAAGCTGAACTAACTTACCTATACATAATATATATGATTATACACAATTTACACAAATGCACACTTGTAGTACATTCACTTTATTCTTTTACAATAGTGTACAGCAAATGCTGTTTCAAGGACAGTGTTTATGTGTTTTTATTTTATTTTAGATGTTGTTATTTAGGTTAACATTTCTGAATAATTGTTTTAGTTCTGAACTTTCTCAGAATAAAATGTTCTTTTGATGATTTTTTTATATTTTTATTTTGAGAACATAATGAATGAATATGACTAAATATTGACAGAATTTAAGCTAAGCAGCATTTTTCTTTTGTTAATATAATGCTTTTTGTATTACCCCACATTTTTTATTACCTCTTTATCAACTTTTTATGCATGTTACAGACATTTAATAAAACAATTTGGTGCAGGAATTATGCTTTATACTTTAGACGCTGTCTTGTCCAGATTTAATGTTTCTTAAGTTTAAAGGGTTACTTCAGCGATTAGCATTAAGATTTTTATCAGTAGAAACCCGGGAGTATATTCAAATTATCATACTTTCCTCCCTCATATGACCCTGAGACGAGATAATTATGTTTTTTATTTCTGGAAAAATTCCTCAGATGACGCAAATATCGTCATTTTGCGTTTTTGGCCAGAGGCTAAAGACTACAGTGTAGTACCTTTAACTGATGGTAGGTTAGCCATCTGTTTCAGTGACCAAAAAAGACTGAACCCCTCACGCATCCGGTGATGGCTAATCAGATTAACGTAAACAAAGGTCCCTTTTGTTTGTCACGACCATATAACTAATTAACAGCTTGACGCGCCTGAATGTCTACAAGAGGAGCGTTGTCAGCATGACCATTGCACCGCTGGGGCATTTTACATCAGCAACCCCGCTACCCCCCTTTCGTGACTTTTGCCCTGTAGTAACATTAACTAATGGTAGGATAGCCATTTGGGTCCAGTAACCAAAATTAACTGAACTCATCACCATCCGGAGAGACCTAATCAGATTAACGTAAACAAAGGCCTTTTTGTTTGGCACAGCTCCTATAACTAATTAACGACTTCACGCGCGGAATGTCTGAATGTCAACAAAAGAGCATTGTCAACATAATTTGATTACACCGGGCAACTCCACATCAGCACCCCTAAACCCCCTTTTTGACTTTTGCTCCCACAAGCACACGCGGAATGTCACGTGACACCACACACACACACACACAGAGTTTCCACATAAGAACCAATTGGACAAATTGCTTCTTACACTATTAAATATATATATATTTGATTGATTCGACGTCCTTATACGATGTATTAAAATGACTAGATTTTTATGGTGTTACTGAATGTAGAATCAAACTCTGTATGCTAGAAACTGTGAACGTTGATGGATCTTTGTACGTTGAACTCGCAAAATTATAATGCATGGTACCTCCAGAACCACGTCTACCTGGCGATACGAATCTCGTCTCCAAATTACAACAAGATGCATTACTACAAAATTACCAACTTTCTGAGAATAAATTTTCAGAACCCCTCAGTCCTCGTGATGAGACAAGAAGGCGGAGGTTGCAACACAAAGGGAACTTTGTGCCCTTTTACCTCTCGGACATGATTAAATCATCTCAAAGGACTCACCCCTTTCTTCGGTTATAAAACCCGAGAAAGACCATTTGACTAAGAGCACGCTTCCTGCCAAAGAGAGACAACATTGCAAACGGTCCTCCGAGGACCTGCCCAAGAGAGAGCCCCAACATCTGGAGAGAGAGAGAAGAACTGGAAAACTGACTTTCGTCACCCAGGAATCATCCGTGCCTCGCTGCTCAGAAAGATTCAGCGACATACACACGCAAGCAGACAGATCAAAGCAAGTATTTTATTCCCAATCAAACTGCAATAAGGTTGTACACTCATTCCTATTTGTGAAATAATTTACTTGAGGTGTCTTGTGAATAACTGCGTGATAAGGCTGTAACTCTCTCTCTCTCTCTCTCTCTCTCTCTCTACATCTTTCATTTTCTCTCCTTTATTCGCTCCCTGTTTATATCATTCGTTAAGTTTGATTTTTTCCTTGTTTGTACCATATGGTGTGTTTTACCCCTACACATATATGCATATTTCCCTTGTGTGAATCGTAGTTCTGTATACTTAGTTGTTTTATTAAAAACTCAATAATTACATGAAGTCAATGAGATGTAAGATCGTAGCTACCTATAAAGCTTGATTTTCGTATTACTATTCAAGTAATACAAATTATACAAACAAAGGAAATATTATTTGTCTGATCAGCAAATTAATGTTTCTTCTAGTTTGTAAGATTGATATTTGATGAAGTAATCTGAATTTCCACTCGCAGAACGAGAGGAAATTAGAGATCGCTGCAATCAACTTTTATAAAGGTTACTTTTACATGATTAAAGGTTCCGTTATAAGTTAATATTGTTGTGTAGGACACATGAATAATATTCATAGACTCATGAATATTTACCCCATTTGAATTAATTATTCCCCGAGACTCATTGTCGCTACAGCCCCTACAAGACAGCCCCCTGCACACGCGACTAACTCGTGACACGCACACACACATCAGCATATAGGGACCAATTGGAAAAAGTGTCTCTTACACTATTAAATATATATATATTTGGTTGATTCAACGTCTTTATACTATGTATTAAAATGACTAGATTTGTACTGTGTTACTGTATGTAGAATCAAACTCTGTATGCTAGTAACTGAAAGTTTATGGATCTTTGTACTTTGAACTCTCAGAATTATAATTCATGGTACCCCTAGAATCGCGGAAACCTGACGATACCGAATCTCGTCTCCAAATTACAACAAGATGCATTATTACAAAATATAAAAACCGAGAATGACCAATAACTCTTCGCTTCCTGCCAAAGAGAGACTCCGGCACTCCCCGATACGGGCATTCAGCCAGCAGAGAGAGAGAAAGACCGGCACTTCATCACCCACGGAAGGCCCACAGCTTCATCAGATCCAGAGAACTCCTCCAAGGACCAGATCCTTGCCTCGCTGCCCCGAAAGATTCAGCGGACAATTGAACTCAGACACACACACGCGAGAAGCCAGATCAAAGCAAGTATTTTATTTCCCATTCAAACTGTGCTAAAGGTTGTCCACTTATTCCTATTGGTGGAATACTTTACTTGAGGTGTCTTGTGAAAGTACTGCGTGATAAAGCTGTATCTCTCTCTCTCTCTCTCTCTCTCTCTCTCTCTCCTTCATCCCTTTTATATCATTCGTTAAGTTAGATTTTTCCCTGTTTGTACCATATTGTTTGTTTTACTACCTACATAAATATGCATATTTCCCTTGTGTGAATCGTAGTTCTATATACTAAGTTGTTTTATTAAAACCCAATAATTACATGAAATTGAATCTGTATCATCTTGCTCACATATATCGAAGTCAATGAGATGTAAGATCGTAGCTACCTATAAAGCTTGATTTTCTTATTACTATTTAAGTAATACAAATTGTACAAACAAAGGAAATATTATTTGGCCTGATCAGCAAATTAATGTTTCTTATAGTTTGTAAGATTGATATTTGATGAAGTAATCTGAATTTCAACTCGCAGGACGAGAATAAATTATAGATCACTGCAATCAACTTGTATAAAGGTTACTTTTACATGATTAAAGGTTCCATTATAAGTTAATATTGTTGTGTAGGACAAACAAATCATATTCATAGACTCATGAATATTTACCCCATTTGAATTAATTATTTCCTGAGACTCATTGTCGCTACAACAGCCAGCAGGAGGCGCTATTTCCAAGTTTTCAACATCGCACTCACAGCACTCGGCTCGCGGAGCTGCGGAGATTCATGTAAACAGAGCGGTGGAGAGCAAAGTGAGTGTTTCAACTTAAATTAACTTTCTATGAAAGTTAAGCTTCCAAAGAGTCGTCTCTTCACAGGCGTCGAGTCGTCTCTTCACAGGCGTCGAGTCGTCTCTTCACAGGCGCCGAGTCGTCTCTTCACAGGCGCCGAGTCGCTCATCACAGGCGCCGAGTCGCTCTCTTCACAGGCGCCGAGTCGCCTCATCACAGGCGCCGAGTCGCCTCTTCACAGGCGCCAAGTCGCCTCTTCACAGCCGCCGAGTCGCCTCTTCACAGCCGCCGAGTCGCTCTTCACAGGCGTTGAGTCGTCTCTTCACAGGCGTCGAGTCGTCTCTTCACAGACGTTGAGTCGTCTCTTCACAGGTGTTGGGGCATCTGAAGTCTCCATGAGAGGCTGGATACAAACTGGAGCTGACAAACGAATTACCTCGGGACTAGTGTCCCAAGATAACAACAGAAATGCAGATGGGAAATAATTAGCATAGCTGCTTGTGGCGGAGGGGGCGTGGTTTCGCGAGGCCTGCAGCGGGAGAGAGAGGGCGGAACCGAGCGGTTAATAAGTAGGTCAAGTGCAGATCACAAACACCTGTCTCATTGCAGTAATTGGCGTGGAGAGACCGGATAAAAGCCACTCCGGCACGAGAGAGGGGGGAGAGACCACCGACGCAGAGAGGAACTGCCCAAATCGACGAGTGATACGGAACAAGAGAGTTTATGCTGAAGATTATGTTGTGCGACGTGCACACTGTTTGTTTATTGAGCAACAAGAATAAAAGAGAGTACTCACGAGTCCCAGTACGCCGACCCCGTCTTCTTCCTTCCTACACCCACAAAGGTTACACTACACTGCTGTTCAGAATATTAATGCTTTTGATCCGATTTAACTGTAGTATAAAAAGTAATTATAATGTGAATGCTTGGCTAAAGAAATGCGTCTTTAATCTAGTTTAAAATTGGGACAGCGAGTCTGAACCTCAAACAATATCAGGAAGACTATTCCAGAGTTTAGGAGCTAAATGTGAAAATGTCCTCCCTCCTTTAGTGGACTTAGATATCCTAGGAATGACCAGAAGCCTCGAGTTTAGTGATCTTAAAGAGCGCGATTGATTGTAGGGCGATAGAAGATCCGTTAAATACACTGGAGCTAAACCATTTAGGGCTTTATAGGTCAGTAGCAATACTTTGTAATTGATACAGAACTTAATAGGTAACCAGTGTAGAGATGATAAATTTGGTGTTATATGATCATATTTTCTTGACCTAGTAAGAACTCTAGCAGCTGTTTTGGACTAACTGTAGCTTGTTTATTGAGGATTCAGGACAACCAGCTAATAAAGCATTACAGTAATCTAGTCTCGAGGTCATGAATGCATAAACTAACTTTTCTGCATCAGAAATAGATAGCATGTTACAAAGCTTAGCAATGTTTCTAAGGTGGAAAAATGCTGTTCTTGTAAAATATGAAATCTGATTTTTGAAAGACAAGTTGCGGTCTAATATAACACCCAGGTCTTTTACTGTAGTGGATAAAGTGACAGGACATCCTTCCAAGTTAAAGTTGTATTGTGAGAGGTTTTGTGGGCAGTTTTTTGGACCAATAAGTAATACCTCTGTTTTATCTGAATTTAATTGCAGAAAATTACACGTCATCCAGTATTTAATATCTTCAACACACGCTGTCAGTTTAGATAATTTAGCATTTTCATCTGGTCGTGATGAAATATATAATTGAGTGTCATCATCATAACTGCCGAAATTAATTCCATGTTTTCTTATAATATTACCAAGTGGCAGCATATATATTGAGAACACAGATCCTTGCGGCACCCCATAGTCTACTGACGTCATCTTTGATTTTTCCCCATATAGACAAACAAAATGGTAGCGGTCTGAAAAGTACGATCTAAACCAGTTTAATGCCTGTCCCTGAACACCAGTGTAATTTTGAAGTCGATCTAAGAGTATTTTATGATCTATAGTATCGAACGCAGCACTGTATTGAGATACAGCCTTGGTCAGAAGCTAGAAGTAAATAATTTGTGATTTTAACGAGTGCACCCAGATAGCAAAATACACTCGGGCCAGTTCCGGTTTGATTCTCGCCTGCCGGAGACTTACCCGTCGGCCCGCTTCCGTCTGCCGCATTTGGGCCGTATGCCTGTTTACTCACTGCCCGATTCCGGGCCGAATCAGCCGTTAACCTGCCGACGCTGCCGCAATCAAGCTGGAATCGGGCCGTCACTAATGCGTACTGCCCGCCAAAGCTTAATATAAAGCCTTGAACATAAAAAAAACAAAATGGCACAAGTGTGAAGAAACATTGTAAAACACCCATTTGTAAATAGTTGAATCTAAATATATTTGTAAAAGTGCACAAGTATCAAGAACTATCTTATAACACCTATTTGTCAAGAAAGTTTAATCTAAAAAACATATTCCGACTGATGTAGCAGTGATGTAGCAGATATGATCCAAGCATATAAAAAAAGTGAGAAAAAAAACAAACATCTTAAAACACCTATTTTTATATCTGTTATTACAAATATAACAAAAAAAATTTAAAGGATTGATCAAAGTAATTTAAACAGTAAACACGTTAGACTTCGCTCTCTCCTTCCTTCCTCCATCTCTGTCAGGAGCAAGTTGTAGCCATCTTGTTATATACCTTTCCACCTCTTTATCAGTGGAGCTCTTGGTATGGGCATTTGTCCTCACTGCATCTGTAAATAGCAAACAATATAAAAAAAATAGGTAGTTACACAACAAAGAACAGAAGTTGGTAAAAAAGCAAAAATACACCATTAACATTCATATGAAAGTAATCTTACACAACAGATGTATACAGCCTCCATGTACTGGAATGTATATAATAATCAACTTACTGACTACAATAGTCCTGAGGGCCAATGCACGCTTCTTTAGTGGAAAACCCACCAATAGTTTGTAAATAGGTTACCTAAAAATAAAATAAACAGTATTGCAGGCAAAATAACTATACGACAGTAACTGATTATCAATGTGATTATAATACAAACAAGACAATACAAATTGTGGGAAAAATGCAATGATTTTAACTTACCAACTTCTTCATTTGTTCTGGCTGATCCTTTATTTGATTTTCAAGCCTTTCCAGATCAGATAAATCTGACAAAGGGAGGTTGAATGTGCTGATGTCTGGAAGTTCATCACTCTGCGACTGAGCACTGTTCTGTTTCTGCTGATTCTTCAGAATGATGGCAAGTTGTTGCTTGAGGACCTCTTGTGCTTTTAAAACTTCAGTCAGCAGGGCTGCAAAAAACAAAAAAATAAGCGTACATGTACTTGAAGCTTGCTTTTGTATATTTTTTGTATAGTGCTTTGGTAGGTAGTCAGTTAAATCTTAAATCCCTAGTTGAATTAGACCTTTAAAAAGCTGAAGTTCATACTTACAAACACATGATGAACTGCAACATGTTCTGTCTCCATCTCCAACTGCACTGGTACATGGGCGTAAATTATTCCTAGAGGTGGTAGGACTTGCAATACCACCGGTGTGTCTGGATGGAGTTCTCAGAGGTTCTGCCATAGTCCTGGGTGGTGACGGTATTATGGGTGCTGCAAAAACTTCTGAATTATCCTCAATTCTGACAGTTTTTTCCAGTCTCTTGCATGCAAAGTAATTCTCTTCATCATCCTAACTAGAGTGGTTTCTTTTATTTCCCCTGATCGTATACATAAGGAAAAAAACAAAAACGTTAAAATAGTAGGAAAACTGGCAGATTGTAATGTATCAATGCAATTATATATAAGACAGTTAACCCAAAATGACAGTTCTGTAATCATCTATTCCCTCATTCTGTTTTCGCTAACAGACTTTTCATTTTGGGGTTAAGTACACCATTCATATGAAAAACACCTGTGGTAAAAATAAATGCTTAAAATACAAACAAACCTGTTCTTTCTTTTTGTGTATGCTGGACGACCATCATCATCATCATCTTCTGTCTGCAAATCAGACATCAGAGTTGCTTGCGGAAGTTTGAGCCTGTTAGAATGAATCTCGGAGTCAATAGCAAGTTCACAATGTTTATTTAGAAGAGATAAGCAAAGTTCAAAAAGAACACCGTCCACAGGAGGGAGACCACACTCTGCGTCCAACGACGTATTCCACTCTGGTCGGAGACCGGAGAGAATCCTCACGACAGATAAGCCAGAACTAGACAGGAGTGAAACAGTCCAACAGAAAAGGAGCTCACCGGGACCCGGAAGAGACTGGATCTCGCCTAAAAACAAAGCGCACCAGTCAAACCGGGAATCAGAGCAGGGTACACTCGAGGACAAGATCACGATATCCACAGGCGTGTGAACACCGGGCACAGACAAGAATCCAGAGCCAGCGGCAGGAATCCGAGACGAGCTGGAGAGAGAGAACAGGATTTCTGACTGAACAGGACAGCAAGACTGCAACCACCCAAGACAATGAGCACGCGACGAGAGACAGGACAGAGTGCCATTTAAAGAAAACAGCTGATGAGACACAACAGGTGAACAATTACCGAAACGAGTGGGAGGAGCTAGTGTACCCGTGAGGAACCACCACCAACAGGTAATAAATTATGTACACACACACACACACAACACTGTCGATCACCCAGGAATCCTGACAGGACGGGCACGGGGAAGACTCGCCCTGTCGACGACGGAGGTCCTCGATCAAACCAGGGTCCAGTATGTCCCGGGCCGGAATCCAGCACCTCTCCTCCGGACCGTACCCCTCCCAGTCCACTAAATACTGAAAACCTCTGCCCCTGCGACGAAAATCTAGTAATCTCCTAACTGTATAGGCAGGAGCACCATCCACTAGACGAGGGGCGGGGGGTTTAGAGGCAGAGACGGGGATTGTTACGGGCAAAAATCACAGGTTTAACCTTGGATACATGAAAAACTGGGTGAACCCGACCAAGAAAAGGAGGCAACTTAAGCTTAACCGTTACCGGATTAACAACCTTAGATATACTGTATGGCCCAATGAAACGAGGAGCCAGCTTACGAGAAGGCTCACGGAGAGGCAAATCTTAGGTAGAAAGCCATACCTTTTGTCCACACAAATAACGAGGTGGAGGTCGCCGGTGACGGTCAGCCGCAGCTTTGGTTAGTCTGAAGTTTTGTAATAAAAGTGTTTTAGCTCTCCTCCAAGTGCGTTTGCACCTGCACACGAAAGCTAAACGGACGGAACCGCTGCGTCGGGCTTCTGTGATGGGAAAAGAGGAGGTTGATAACCGACAGATAATTCGAATGGGGATAAATTAGTGGAAGCGACGGGAAGAGAATTATGAGAATACTCGACCCAAGGAAGCTGTTGGCACCAAGAGTTCGGATATTGTGACGACAGACAGCGAAGCGTTCGACCGAGATCCTGATTAGCCCTTTCGCATTGCCCATTGGTCTGAGGGTGATAACCAGAAGGCAAGCTGGCTGTAGCGCCGATCTGTCTACAGAACTCCTGCCAAAAACGAGAGATGAACTGAGGCCCCCTATCTGAAACTACATCAGTCGGAATACCGTGTAACCGAAAGACGTGATTAATCAGAACCTGAGCCATCTCCTTGGCAGAAGGAAGTTTAGGCAGGGGAATAAAATGAACCGCTTTAGAGAAACGATCCACCACAGTCAATACGACAGTGTTACCATTAGACGCCGCTAAGCCGGTGAAAAATCAAGGGCTATATGAGACCAGGGGCGGAGGGCACGGGCAAAGAGTTAAGCAGACCAGCGGGGTTGATTAGATGCTTTATTACAAGCACAGACCGAACAGGCTAAAACAAACTGTCTGACGTCCGTAGCCATGGAAGGCCACCAAAAACGCTGACGGATGGCAGCCAACGTTCTCCGAATTCCCGGATGGCCGACAAACTTGGATTCGTGACCCCACCGGATGACATCGGAATGAAAACACTCAGGAACCCATAGAGGCCGGTACGAGAGGGTGAAGTTAAAACGCTCGAAGAAAAGTGCCCAGTGAGCCTTTCTAGATGTTAATCTTCTGGCAGAACGAATATATTCCAAATTGTTATGATCCGTCCAGACCAGAAAGGGCTCCGAGGTTCCCTCCAACCAGTGACGCCACTCACCCAGCGCGAGTCTGACCGCCAGCAGCTCCCGGTTACCTATGTTGTAATTTCGCTCCGCTGGGCTTAACCGTTGAGAGAAAAAAGCGCACGGATGCACTCTCCCGTCAGCGGAAGATCGCTGAGATAAAACGGCGCCTACCCCGACATCAGATGCGTCCACCTCCACTATAAATTGCTTAGCCGGATCTGGAATAGAAAGAACAGGCTTAGAGATGAAACGGGACTTTAATTCATCAAATGCTTCCTGAGCTTCCTTATTCCAACGGAAAGACACTTTAGAGAAAGTGAGAGCGGTAAGAGGTTTAGCGATCTGACCAAAGTTTCTGATGAAACGCCGATAAAAGTTGGAGAAACCCAGAAATCTGAAGCTCCTTAAGAGTGTCGGGCACTGGCCATTCGCGACCGCTTTAACTTTCGCGGATCGACGAATCTCTCCCTCGGCTATAACAAAACCCAGTAACGTAACCGACTCCTTGTGGAACTCACACTTCTCCGCCTTAACAAAGAGCTGATTCTCTAACAGCCGTTGTAAAACCAGACGAACATGCTGGGTGTGTATCTGCATAGAGGGGAGAAAATATGAGAATATCATCGAGATACACAAAGACAAACTTGTTGATCATGTCACCCAGCACTTCGTTGACCATGGTTTGGAAGACAGCCGGTGCGTTGCAAAGACCGAACGGAAGAACGCAATATTCCCAGTGCCCAGATGGTGTATTAACAGCTGTCTTCCACTCATCGCCCTCCTTGATACGTACCAAGTGATAAGCATTGCGCAGATCCAACTTGGTAAACACGTGCGCTCCCTGTAATAACTCGAACGCTGACGACATTAACGGCAAGGGGTATTTATTCTTAACAGTAATGTCATTCAGCCCTCTATAATCAATGCACGGACGAAGAGACCCGTCTTTCTTTGTGACGAAGAAAAAACAAGCGCCAGCAGGAGACGAGGAGCGGCGAATGAGACCGGCATTTAGAGCTTCATTAATGTAATTATCCATAGCCTCTCTCTCAGGTTTAGATAGGGAAAATGTACGACCCTTAGGCGGAGAAGTGTCTGAGAGAAGTTTGATCTAGCAATCATACGACCGGTGAGGAGGTAGGGAAGTAGCCCTGGCCCTACTGAACACCTGATACAGATCAGAATACTCCGCCTGGACCCCCGAGAGATCAACATCCGGGACCTGAAAAGGACAACACACAACAGAAGAAGGAGCAGGACCAAGACATGAAACATGACACGAAGACCTCCAAGATAACACAACACCGTTCTGCCAATCAACGTGAGGGTTATGTTTGGTCAGCCAGTCATGCCCTAAGATGACCGGCGATTGAGACTGTTCTAATAAATAGAATTCAATCTCCTCACGATGATTGCCAGAGGCAAACAGACTCACAGGGGGAGTGCGATGGGTGATAACAGCCATATGCTGTCCTTTTAACGTCCAGGCGGAAAGAGAAGAGGACAGAGGAATAACAGGGATGTCCCATGATTCGGCCAAACCGGCATCCAGGAAAATTGCCTCCGCACCAGAATCCAGCAACGCCTGGGACTGAAAAGAAGACTTTTTATAGTTTATAGTTACTGGTAGTGTGGTGCAGCTTACGGGAGACTTTAATGACGACACGCCCACCGAAACTCCCGGTCATCGGGCGGGCAGTACCTTTTACCGACACTCGGCGGCGATATGCCCCGCTTTACCGCAATACAAACACAATCCACAGGACAGACTACGCTGTCTCTCAGTGGCGGTAAGGCGGAGCTTGCCCAGTTGCATGGGTTCCTCTGCTTGAAGAGACGACGCAGTGAATTCTACAGGTTCAGAGACGGCGAGATGACGGAACGACCGGCGGATGTCTTGACGGTGGCGGGTCTCGATCCTCAACACCAGGTCGATCGCCGTCTCTAGAGATGTTGGAGGATCCCATGCCGCAACCTCATCCTGAATGGCAGGATTGAGACCCTCGAGGAACTGAGCCCGGTGCAGCGCCATTCCAGCCGCTGGGGATGGCTAGCGTCTTGAAGGCGATGGCATAATCAGTGACGGAAGAGGTCCATTGCAGTAGTCTTACCAGCTCGGCTGCCGCCATGTCCCCACGAAGCGACCGGTCAAATAGGCTCAGCATCTCAGTTTCGAGAGCCTCAAACGGTGCATGAAGCCTGGGCCCCCATACAGCCATTCCCCACTCTCTCGCTCTTCCGGTGAGTAGTGTTAACACATATGCCACCCTAGATGTTGAAGCAGCGAAACGCCGGGGCTGGAGGGCGAAAAGACAAGGGAACACTGCTGCAGGAAGGCCCGGCAGGTGTTAGGGTCGCCGTCGAAGTGCGGGGGTGTCGCCGCGTGTGGCTCACGGTCTGCAGGTGTAGTCTCAGCAGGTGCAGAAGGGAAACGCTCAACAACCGGAGAAATAATCTGGTCTATCCGGGTACTGAGCTCCGTAAATTGTTCGGACAGGAGACGGAAATCTCTGGCAGCGGCACTCAGCAGAGATGAATGCTGTTTAATGACCGCTCCCTGCTGAAGTGCGGTGCGGTGCGTACCGAATCCGAACCCCCCGAACTCGGTGACTCCATTTCTGGCATGCTCAACACTGTCGATCACCCAGGAATCCTGACAGAGCCGAGCTTCCTGATACGTGTCTATAAAACATACATGGTTGTTACCCTCCCCAAAAATTTAATAATCATGAAATGTTGTCACAGCTTTCGTAATATGTTAGTACCTGTGGTGTGAATAATTCGCACCCTGTAGGCAGACCAAGTACGATTGGGAGATTCATGGAGTGTTTCAGGCTTCTGGATCTTAGCCACAGATTTGTAAGTCGGCCAAGCACAGGTACCATTCTGCACCCACGAAGATGGGACAACTTCCACTTCAGATGAGTCGATGAACTCCACAATATGGAACATTGTCCCAAAAAATCTTCAAAAAAAAAAGAGCAATTTGTTGCATTTTACAGTTTCAATAATAATCAAGTCAAGTTGAGCTTTATCATTCTGCTACACGTGGTGACATACAGTGGAACGAAATGTTGTGCCTCACAGGACCACGGTGCTCCATAAATGCAGACTGTACAAGCCTATACACAACTAACCTACTGAGAAAGTCTGACTATAAATATACTTTATGTATTTACCTATACATAACAATAATCAATAAAAATGCTTTATAAAAAATAACAAATGCTTTCACATAAAAATAAACAAATACTTTTACATAACATTATATCGGTAACATTATAAGGTAAACACCTGGCTTGGAAACAGTGCAAGATGATTTAGTGCATGTAAAGAGCATATAAACAAAGATATGTAAGAGTATTTTGTATGATTAAGTACACAACAGTGTGTGTAGAAGGTGCCTAGTGCACAGAAAGAGTGTTACTGCAGGTGGTTTGTATAGGCACACTCACCTGAATGTAGCACTCCCAGAATTGCACAATAATCCATCTATTTTGAAAATACTTTTATGTTACACTCCACAAGCCTGTATCTGAATATGGGATTTAGGTGAATTATGTTTAAATATATCTATGCTACATTACAAACCTAAGACCATACACTTGAACAGCTGTTGACGTCAATTTAAATGCAGTTAGGGTAGACAGGAAAACTTGTTTTGAAAAGGAAGTATGACATATTTTTTAAGCGTCATCAATTTTGGCACATTTAAATTCTTTAGAAAGATCAGATACGAGATAAGCTCCAAGCTCCAAAATGTAAAGTTGTGAATAATATTTTTAAATAGCAAGTCAGTATCAACATATCAAGTATCAAAAACCTTACCTTTGCGTTTTAAATCCAACGTTGAAATGTTGTCAAACTGTTGTGAAACCGAATCAGCTTTTATCCTCCATTCTGTGACCGTCATCCAATCAGTATCGGCTACGGAAATGCGTCATTGTTACGCACTATTTTAAATTTGCTGTGTTTTGTTCAAACTCAGCTAAATACTGTAGCCTATACTATAACTTGAATAAATATTTCTATTAAATAAACGGGTAATAACACAAGTTATATACCCGTTAGTATATAATATGGCACTTACCGAGTGTTTTTAGTTTTTCTTTGGTTTTAAAGCCGCCATTAAAAAAAAACGACGAGTGGCAACCGTTTTATATGACCAATCGGAACAAAACAAATTTTAAAAGAAGAATTTTAAATAAAATATTTTTTTTGTATTAATGAGCACTGCTATGACTTTTTAGGTCAATTTAGGTCGTGGGCATATAGAATTTCCATGCAAGAAAGTTGTACTAGCAGCTAGCTGTAACAGTAATGTGGTCTGTCCCACGCTATAACATCTGTAACGTTAGTCCCTTTCAGAGTGTCTGCTTCATAGAATACTTGGAAATAAAAGCTCATACGTTTTCCAATTTTATTCTTACCATATTCGTATGTCTGGGTAAATAATCCATTGTTTTGTTGTCGTCCAAACCCAACCATGACGATCACCGCAGTTATAATGAGACCCCTCCCACTGCTGTGAGTGACGATGAACGAGTCACCTGAGATCACTGCATAATTTAGCACGTTTAAAGTCCTCATGAAATCAAAATTGAACCTATTTACCTTGTTAGCACATATTACAGTCTTAGGGTGAACAATTAATCCGTGCAAGTTAATTCACAGAAAAAAAAAGTTCCGGTCTGGAAACGGCGTTCCTTCTCAGATGACGTCAGTTTGACGGTTTAGGTTTGAAAATGCGTAACCACTCCCCTCCAACCTTTCTGCTACGAGCGAGAGATGGAGAGGAGCGCTGAAGTAAAACCCTGCCTACTATTCAATATTCCGTTTCACTTGGAAATACGTCACAGCACTGAAGAAAACTCACTTGCTACTTCCGGTTCAGTGGGACTTTAAAAAGCATAAAACCATAAAGAATGACCTGCATGCTTTATTACAACTAAATACATTTGCTATTGTTATAAATATTAAGGAATGTTCTGTGCAAAATTATGACTGCTATTATTATTTTAATTTAAGTTTTACCGCTGATATTTTGTTTTGGACAAATTCACAACATTAAATGAGTAGCTAACACATTATCAGATACTGTCAGGAAATTAAGCACATTTTAAAACACTTTTATGTTAATTATTGCTTCATTATGTATTCAGTCATAAGCCGAGTCATTGACAGAAGTGGCCCAGATCTCTATAGCCAGAATCAGGCCAGTTACGCTGAACAGGACTAGGGCCAGTGCTATGCAGCTGTAACAAACCTGCATGTGCCAGAGCAAGCTGTGTGCCAGAATCGGCCCGGTTAACACACGCCGATGCCGAGTCGGAGCCGCAGACGCCGTGGGGGAGCCGAGCTCGGGCCGATTACTACATGCTATCTTGGCAGTTTCTGTGCTATGATGCGGTCTGAATCCTGATTGAAATTTTTCATAGATATCCTTTTCTTGCAAGAAAGAGCACAATTGAGCGGACAGAACTTTTTCTAGTATTTTAGACATAAATGGAAGATTTGAAATGGATCTTTAATTTGCTAGGTTATAATGATCTAATTGTGGCTTCTTAATGAGAGGTTTTATGACTGCCAACTCGAATATTCTTGGAACATGACCTAAAGATAAAGACGAGTTAATAATATTGAGAAGAGGCTCTTCCACTACAGGTAACAGCTCTTTCAGTAGTTTAGTGGGTATTGGATCTAATAAACATGTTGTTGGTTTAGATGCAATGATAAGTTTATTTAGCTTCCTGTCTTCCTGTCCTATAGTTGTAAAGCGGTGTAGTAGCTCTTGAGGGGCGATAATTGAGGTTGAATCATAAGACAGCATTAAAGATTGTACATTTACAATTCTGTTTCTGATGCTTTCTATTTTCTCAGTGAAGAAATTCATAAAATCATTACTACTAAACTGTAACGGAATATTTTGCTCAGGCGATGCTTGTTTATTTGTTAGTCTAGCCACGGTGTTAAATACAAACTTTGGTATATTTTGGTTATTTTCTGTTAGTTTGCGGAGATGCTCAGCCCTGGCTGCTTTTAGGGCCTTTTTATAACGTGACATACTATCTTTCCATGCGATTCTAAAGACCTCTAAATTAGTTTGTTTCCATTTACGCTCTAAGTTACGAGTTTCTCTCTTGATAACATGTGTCGCATAGTTGTACCATGGAGCTTTAGTTTTCTCTCTAACCTTTTTTAATCTAATTGGTGCAACAATTTCTAATGTACTAGAGAAAATGGTGCTCATACTGCTAGTCATTTCCTCTAGTTCATCTGTTTGTTTTGGTTCACTGAGCAGCTGAGACAGATCAGGTAAGCTATTTGAGAATCTATCTATAGTGGTTGGAAGGATTGTTCTGCCTGGTCGATAACGTGGCGCAACATGACAGATTTCAGCAGTACGCAGTTTGCAAGTTACCATGCAATGGTCAGTGACATTATCACTTTGCGGTATAATATCTATATCGGTTGGGTTGGTTCCATGTGATATAATTAAATCTAGTGTGTGATTAAGACGATGAGTGGGACCAGTGACGTTTTGCTTGACCCCAAAGGAGTTTAATAGATCTGTAAACGCAGCCCCTAACGCATCATTTGTGTTATCTACGTGTATGTAAAAATCTCCAACAATTAATGCTTTATCGACGTTGACCAATAGATCTGAGAGAAAGTCTGCAAACTCTTTTAGGAAATCAGCATAGGGCCCTGGAGGTCTATATACAGTAGACAAGGCTAGAGATAATACGGTTTTCTTTCTTACATCTAAGAGCTTAACATTTAGCACTAGTAAATCAAATGAATTAAACCTGTGACCTGTTTTCTGAGTAACATTAAAAATATCTCTATAGATTGTTGCAACACCACCGCCACGACCAATCAGACAGGGCTCATGCTTATAACAGTATCCTGGTGGAGTAGACTCATTAAGATCAAAATAATCATTTGGCTTAAGCCAGGTTTCAGTAAGGCAAAGTACATCGAAACTATTATCTGTGACCATTTCATTTACAATAACCGCCTTAGGTGTGAGCGATCTAATGTTTAGAAGACCTAGTTTTAGTAAATGTTTTTGTTCACTAATATTGAGATTTTCTGGTTTAATCACAATTAGATTTTTCCTATATCCTACAGTAGATTTAATGTTTGACCTCACTAAACAAGGAATAGACACAGTTTCTATATAATGTTCTACATTGGTACTTATGTCAATTAAGTTAGGACAGCAAAGACTGTGATTTGGACTTTGACTTACTAGTCATATGGTGGTGTGTAACGCCCTGGAGATGTTGTCCGACAAAAGAGCTGCTCCGATTCTGCTGGGGTGAAGGCCATCAGGACGGAAGAGCCTAGGTCGCTCCCAAAACAGATTTCAATTATTTACAAAGAGCAGCTTCTGTTCATTACACCATGACATTAACCATTCATTTAGACCAAGTAATCTACTAAACCTTTCATGTCCTAGTCGGTACGTGGGAAGGGGTCCAGACACGATGATCGTTGCTTCAGGCGATGTTCTGCGCACCAGTCTCGACCAGACTCCTGTAGTACTTCTTCAGAACCTCCGTCTGCCGCAGCCTGATGTCGCTCGCTCGTGCAGCACGACGACAGCTCTGATGCGCTCGCCACCGCTCAGGATCTCGGGAACCTGTGCAGCGACATCGAGAACACGAGCACCAGGAAAGCAGTGAGTCTGCACCTTCCTTTACCAGAGGTAGCGTGGACATGCCGTGCGATGAAAGTACCAATGACCACAGAGTCGTGTTCCATCTCGCGAAGAGGAGAAGCGGTTCAGTGGAGATATCAAGACCGGGAGGGGCGGAGAGGTCCTTGCTCTGGTCCTGGCTCGCCTCTTCTGCTGTGGAAACACCCAGGGTCCATGGTGCTGTGTCGGTGCCGGAGTGAATGAAATCAGGGATGATCGCGTCCTGGGTGCTTGGGTCCTGTGCAGAGAAACACACGGAGTAGACGAGGTCGGAGTCAAGTTTAAGGAGTTTTTTATAGAGAATCGTATCGGTGATATGTTCACACGCTGTAAATAACAGAAATGATTCGTTTGTAAGCGAGTGTTAAGAAGAAAATCAAGGATTATGAGTCAATTCGACGGAGCTACAAACACATGTGATACACGTGTTAACCAAATTAAAGAAAAACTTTGTGCATTTTTCCCCTTCTACTTCATATTTTGCCCTGCTTCTTATCACCTCACCTCTAAATTTCCTTTCTTCTATTTCTTTAAGTTTTTCACATTTTCAACTCCTTATTCAGAATATCTTAATTCTTTTATTTTATTTTCTTCACAATTCCTTGCCCTCTTCATCATTTTACCAAAGTTTTTTGCGTATGTCCCAATTCTATATTTAACATTATCCCACCAAATTCTTTTATCTTCTTTGTACAATTGATCCTTCTGTTCCTCTTTTATCACCTCTTCTACTCCTTCCTTAAAACTAATTTCCTTTAAAAATTCTGTATTCAGAATCCATAACCCCGGCCCTCTCTTCATCCCACTTGAGTCAATCTGCACCCATACCACTTTATGATCACTTAGTGATGTTTTTTTATAATAGATATTATCAACCGTATTCATACAACCACTTTTACACACTGCAAAGTCTATTCTGCTTGCACACAGAGAAAATTCTCACACATTCATTTCTTTTTCTCCCAACCAGGTCTCACAAAATTCTGTGAAATGAACACGACCACCTAAACTCAAAATCCGTGGCAGAATCACTGAAAATTCTGTGATGGGTCCACGGAAGTGATGCCTATGTAAATCAATGACAGGCAGCATCCGTGGTCCACACACGGATTCCCTGTTCCAACGCACATTTAATTCTTTGCATTTGTAAAAGTATACATGATTTTATGAATATTTATAGCCTTCTTTTTGGAACAACTAACTCCACTCCTACCCTCCTCCTCCTCCTGGCTCTCCAATGAGTCCTGTTCTTCTTCTTTACTCCCCGAACTCTCCCCTTGTTCCATTCCTCCATCATTCTCCGCTGTCTCTCCAGCTTGTTCCCCTTCCTCTTGCTCCATTTCTTCCATTAGTTCCTGCTCATCCTCCTCTTCATTTTGTGCTTCCTCCACTGCTGTGTTGTGTCCCTCCACATTCTCATCCTCCATCCTCCCCACTCACATTTTACATGCACCTTCTAACAGTTGGGACACCGTGCTACCTCGCATTCCTTTGCAAAGTGGCCCAGCTTGCCGCAGTCATGACACCTGAATTCAGGACAGTCTTTCATTACATGGCCAGGACCCATACACAGACGGCAAATCTTAGCCTGTCTGTCATGTATGACTCTAAAATACTGTGCCCCTTCCGCAGTTTTAAAACGTGTGCTGTATGGAAGATGTGGAGGAAAAATTTAATCATAGAAGAAGATTTATGTTTAAGGTTATACAGAAATCAACATCTGTCTCTGTTATTCAAAAACACCTCTTAGCATGGGGTCACGGGACACCTAGATTGGGGACTCTCCCGGGCCTTAGATGTCACTTATTAAAACACACACACATATACACACACACACACCTCATAAAATGTAAATGTAACCCCCCCCCATCACCGCTTGAGGCCTTGACACAAACACTGATGAGGGAAGATAAGAGGGGGGAACCACTGTGTCCCTTGTTTATTTGCTTTTGTTACAGAAGGGTGGGGGGGAAAGACATTTGTATCACCTTTTCCTCGGTACGGAAAAACACTGAGACACTGAGAGGTATAAAAGCTTGGGCCTTGTATTGTTCCTCAGTTCACACTCGATGCAGGCATTATCTGGTTGTATTGACTGTGGATTCATTCTTGCAAGAAATAAATCTTTATAAAAGGTAGGTTTGTCTCTTATTCAGAAATGCAACGGAGTTAACGTTATTTTGCCGCAACAATTTGGTGTCAGGAAGTTGGATTCCTTGGATGTGCCTTCCGGAACCCTGGGAGCGGACGGTGACTGATCATCCTGGATTTTAGAATCACAGCCTTACCCCGACTGATTAAGGAGAAGGGCCGGCTGCTCTAGGGGTTCTGGAGGGCCCGACCACTGGAATAGGAGAAAAAGAACCCGAGGTGGCAACGGGACACTCTGGTAAGAGACAAACTTAAAAAATTCTGGGAATTTTAATGTGAATTTGGTTAAATTAAGATTTGGGAAACTAAACCATAGGGGGAGTCTGGTTCTGTGGTCAACGCGATTAAGATATTCTGGGAGAATTGAGATCATGGAACGTGATTAAGAAATTCTGGGAAGATTGAGATCGAGAGTGATTAAGAAATTCTGGGAGAATTGAGATTGTGGAATGCGATCAAGAAATTCTGTGAGAGTTGAAATCACACAGAGGGTGATTAAGAAATTCTGGGAGAGTTGAGATTGTGGAATGCGATCAAGATATTCTGGGAGAATTGAGATCACAGAGGGCGCTGGAAGCGCCCGCCCGCCTGTCCTGGGTGAAGGATCAGATCTGTGCGGAGACGTCCGACAGATTAATAGCGCACGCAAAGACCACAGAAAGACTGCCACTATGGAAAATCCCAAAGAAGCTAGCAGAATATGATACACCGGTATTTTGTCAAATGAAAAAAATTATATGGCCAGAGATGTATGGGGGATATAGAGAAATTCATTAAATATCATGATTTCCAAAAGAAAATAAACGCTGTGAGTCAACAGGATGAGAGGGGTGAAAGTTATCTGTTGAGGAGAGGAGACAAATCTAAGGGCTTTTGTGGGGGATGTGTGTGTGAGAAATGCAAATGAAGATTGTTATAAGAAGCAGATAACAGGGAAAGGAAAAATTTTTGTCTGATCACAAAGAAGCCACAGCTGTTTAAAGATCATTTGTGAGTATGAACTTTGATTATGGATAACAGTTTGTGATAACAAAATTAGAGCTAACAAGGGCTGTTGTGGGAAATGTGTGTGAGAAATGCAAATGAAGATTGTTATAAGAAGCAGATAACAGGGAAAGGAAGATGTTGTCTGATCACACAGAAACTACAGCTGTTTAAAGATCATTGGTGAGTATGAACTTTGATTATGGATAACAGTTTGTGATAACTAAATTAGAGCTAACAATTTGAGAAACATGATCAGTAACTTGATCAGGCCGGATAAAGTTTTTGAGACGAGAGAGCTGTAAGCAGCTCTGCTCTGAAGCCAGCAATTTAAAGAAATAAGTAGAACTTATTAAGAAAATGGGCAGCAATGTTTTAATTATGTTTAGAAAATTATACGGCAATTTAACTGGCTACAAATTAATTGAGAACAAGAGAAATTCAAATTTCTAGATGTTAGTGCATAATGAATAATGAATAATCATGGGTTGTAAAATGGGTGGAATGCCATTAAACCCTGAAGGAAAGATCCCAGTAACTGTAGGAATCTGATAACATTAAACCCTGAAGGAAAGATCCCAGTAACTGTGGGAATCTGATAGCTAAATGTGATTTTTGTTTTGAAAAAGCAGATGAAAGATACCATGAATTGCTGAATGACACAGAGTGTTTTAATTGTGGTCAGCAGGGCTTTGTCCACTCACCATAAGGTGTCGAAGGTGTGACAAATGAGGCAACCACACTAAACCCAGTAAAAAGAAATGAATACAGAGATGAGATTTAAACTCTGTCTAAGAAAATAATGAAATAACAATAGGGTTATAATAAATATGTTCTTGCTCTTCTCACTTTTGCAAAACTCTGATAATGCTTATTGGACTGAATATTGGGTTGTTGAAATAACTTTAGGTAAGTTAATATGTTGGAAACCCTAGAAGTTGATGCTTTGGTTTCAAAAGATAAGCTTGTGCTAAGCTGTAATAAATGCTGATTTGCTTATCTGAATCTGGCACCACCACGTCATTTCTGGTGCTGTGGCCTAGCTTGAGTAACACACACACTCAGACTGAAATCACACTTTCAAATCACCCTCAGATTAAGGATAGAGTTTAAAAGGAAAATGTCTGAAGTTTATTTGAAAACAATATTAATTTCTAACCAGATCTCACTAGCTTGTGTAAAGAGTGAAAAGTTGCAGTGCAGATGAAGATGCAGTGTGCCAGCCCTGAAGGCCTCAGAGTCTCTCTCTCTCATTCAAACCCAGCACAAAGCTGTTATCTGAGCATGTGTCATAAGTGATGAGATACTTATGGTTAAGCACAGGGCATCAGTTGAAAATCATAGAGACAATGATTTGATAAAAGGACATTTTTGACTAATAGTTAAAGGATTGCCATGGAGGGAATGATAGATATTTTGATGAAACAAAATGAGATGTTTTTACAAACGAGATGTTTTTAAAATATAGAACTGAAAATGTTGTGTCTGATCTAAGCCTTCACCATGTACAGGACCGATGGATCGAGACACAAAGGTAGCAGAACATTAAACTGAAAGGACAGTTGTTCTGGCTAAATTCACTGAGTGGTGGATTTTAGTGATTTAGTTGTATTGTGATAATTAACCTGTCTCCATGTTCTACCTATAGTAAGCAGACCAGATGGCTCTGATGACTCTTGAATGCACTCTATGCAAAGCTCCAGAAAACATCATCCTGTTGAGGGTCACAAAAAAAAAAAAAAATTATATAAAAAAAAAAAAATTTAAGCGATGACAAATGTGCGTGAGATGATTCGCCAAAGACGGGTAAGATCCTCTCTTGGCCAGCAGGAGGACAACCTAAGCCAGGGTTTCATCGACATTTGGGCACCTCCAAGAAGGGGAGTGTTTTTATATGAGGTGTGTATGAGAGTTGAGCAGATGTCTGTGAGGCCAGCAGCAACATAAAGGGAGGAGTTGTGTTTTTGTAGGGGCCGAGAGTCCAGACAGATATACAGCAGTCCGACCCAGAGATGTTCCTCTATACCGCTCACCCAAGAACCGCTTATATTGTTTGTGAATTCCAGGAAGACCCTGAGGGAAAGTTATGATGGTAAGGGGCATTCAAGAGCCAGCTGAGACCATGCTGTGAATTGTCATAAATTTTATGGAGAACAGAACAAAATTTATTAATTGGTATAAGTAAAACTGTGTGATATTGATCTAATATGTCTCTATCATAGTCTTAAATCCTGCAGGTCATTAGATATGGCATAGGATCATTCGGAAACATGGTGATGGCTTTAAGATGAGGACAGCTTTTGAAGTTCAAAAGAGAAGGTCTGGATAACAAAGGTATTTAAACTAAAGATTATAGTTTGTTCTGAGTTAAAGTCTCAGAGGCTGTTGAAAAGATTATCTGTGTAAGAGAGACAGAGAGAGAGAGAGAGAGAGAGAGAGAGCTGCTTGTGGAGGCGGGATGGCACAGTGTCTGTAATCGGCCATGTTAAAGCTGAGACAAAACCAAAACAACCCAGCTGACTTTTCTAAAAGACAACTTAATAGTGAACAGACATGATTTGAAAATGATTAAGAAACCAAGTAGAAGCAAATTTTGAGAATGAGCAGTTCATATTTATGCCCTGATTGAGCGTAGTGTTTTATCACTACAGATGGGTTAAGCCAAACGACAGACTTTAAAAGAAGCTTATTATTCTGAGTGATTCTGATAAAAGATTATCCAGAACATGGACGAGCTTTAAGTGGATTGATATCCAGCTTGGTCTGTTACTGGTAATAATAATGACTACTTTTGTCATTTATAATGAGGATTTGAATTACTCTCTGGATTAGTTAAAATAGTAAGTAAAATTATAGACTTGAGGACAGAGACAAAATGACAAATTGGCTTAAGTCATTATCTAAATTATCCAGAGAATCCACAATTATGAAAGGCCAGAGGGAACAAAGGAATATAAACTTTAAATGAAAAGTTTTATTTTTGTGTTTCCTCCATTAAATGGAGGCAGGACATTAATTTATCTAGAGAACTACAATTAATGTAAGAGAAAAAACAAAAACAAAACAAAAACAAAACAAGAGGCTGTGAGGCTTTCTGTGTGACCAGGATTGAGATGGAGGACAGTAATATTTTGGATTTCTGCAGAGCAGTGGACAGTGGAAAGGTGTGCCGAGGGTGAGACAGAGGACTTCACGGTGAAGGTGAGACTGCATCAAGGATCGGCTCTGAGCCCTTCTTGTTTGCAGTGGTGATGGACAGGCTGACAGAGGAGGTCAGACAGGAATCTACATGGACTATGATGTTTGAGGATAACATTGTGATCTGTAGTGAGAGCAGGTGGACGAAAGTCTAGAGAGGTGAAGGTTTGCTCTGGAGAAAAGAGGAATGAACGTTAGTCGCAGGAAGACAGAATACATATGTGTGAATGAGAGGGAACCAAGTTGAACAGTGAGGTTCCAGGGAAAAGAGGTGAAGAAGTGTGTGTGTGCAGGCAGGTTGGAATGGGTGGAGAAAAGTGTCAGGTCTGTTGTGTGAAAGAAGAAGAAGCAAGAATGAAAGGAGAGGTGTGCAGAACAGTAGTGAGACCAGTGATGATGTACGGTTTGGAGACAGTCGCACTGAGGAGAAGACAGGAGGTTTAAGGAAGACCAAAGAGGAGGTTTATGGATGTAGTGAAGGAGGAACATGAAGGTAGGGAAAGAAGGAAAAGAAAGTTCAAGACATTGAAAGGAAAATGTACTTTAAAATCCTAATTAATTTGAAAGATTTTGATAAAGAATTGGGTATTGAATATGATTAAGCATAATGTCACAAGAGAAAGATGAGTGAACGAGCTGATTGAATGTAATACGAATAGATAATTATGTTGTTTTGATGAAAAGTTTTCAACATTAACAAATTTAGGTTTATTTTATAAATGGTTAGATATGATGAGTGAAATTGCAGTTGATGGAAACAGTAATTTTGAACAAAAACATGGTGGTTTGTAAAAGAATTGTGTTGAGACAGCGAACTGGAGGAAGTTTGACAAGAATATGATGTTCAGTGAGAAACTGGGAGCATTTAGATCTGAATATAAACATGAAGTTGAATTAGAGAGGGTAATGACAACCATGACAGATGCACAAAAGAGAATCAGTGCATTTCAAACATACGGCCTGCATGGGCAGAGGAGTCCTCTGAACTGTGGCCAAAGCACAAACTGAAGGATGTTTATATGGAGATTTAAAGCGCTTAGATGGATTTTTATCTATCTTACTTATTTTTTTGTCGTTAATTTGAATTGGACAACATTGGGGTCTGTGATGATTTGGATTTATCAAGAGAATCAATGATTGTTTTTCTTCCTTTACACTAATCATGTATTTGGTCTCTGAGGAGTGACTGAGGGTCTGAACTAGGGATGTGTGATGTGTCGTTAAACACTTGAAAGCAACAAGGTGTCGTGCGTTTGTATTTTGAAGGTATCACACACCCCTAAGTTGACAGGAGTGCAGTAACAGAGCTTACTCATTTAGCCCGGCTTCCAGAGATTAAATATGGATTTTATATTAACGTTTATATTAACTTTCACTGAAACACAAAAGAATCAGGATACAGATTGACTGGAGCTTGTAGCCCTGACTGACATATGCAAGCTGATGAAAGGTAAAAGTGTAACAATTTGAACAGATTTGCTTTTGAGTTCGGAGTTGGGCATAATTTGGGGCATTGTGGAAACACAGGAAAATTGTAATATCAGATGGGCGCCAATTCTGAATGGTTCAACTGTGTCTGCTTCTCAAGACACAATTTTCTTGACTGGCCAGGTTGATATCTGTGAATGCGCAGCACATTAATAACAAAGATTTTATTTAAACAGGCAGATGAGATTGCGAAGGCCGAGGCAGAAGCAGTCAAAGGAACCATAATGTCTTTTGATATTTGAAATAAACACAAACACTTTCACTTATTTACAGAGTACGGAGACCTTCGCCACAACAGCGGAGAAACAGCTGTGGAAACTGTGGCTGCACTTTTCAAAATAGTGTGGTGATGGCAAGCCTTGTTTACCCCAAACATTCTTTGACCATTATGTTTAGATGGCTGCATGGATGATCAGGCAGCCAAAGGGGGAATTAGTTAAATGAAAACTGATGAAAACTGTCTGGGGTACAGTATTTTTATGAAATTTTTTGTAGAAGGAAAGGCCTAGAGCAAATCTGAGTCTGTCCGAGACTGTTTAATGGAAGGGGTAAACAATAGCTTACATCGATATAATTTGTGAATTATTGCAAAAGAAATGTCCTCTCTGTGTCTAAGATCTGTGTGCAGGTTAAGGGACTCCTTTATATAACATCAGACCAGATGTTTGATGTCGGGATACGGGACTACAGGAGGAACAGATGGAGAGTGAAAAGGTGACTAGGGCCTTTTGTTGTGCTTCTGATGACAAAACCGCCATCAAGGTAGCTGAGAAAGATTCCACCAGTGGTCAGGAGAAGGAGCCGAGAGGAGCTGGAGGCACACGCCTGTGCGGACGAAGGTCACACAAACATCACGTGCCGCTATCATCTCAGGAGCAGAGACACTGGCACAACGTGGAGCTGAGACAACAAGTTAAGAACCTGTTGCAAGCCCACAGAATCAGAGTTGCACAATCTACAGAGAGGTGGCATCCTTTCATTAACAGAGCAGAAAAGACTAATCTTCATAACTCTTTCTGGGCGACAGCTGTGCGATTCATCTTGCCATCTGAAAGACTGGTGCAAAGCAAAGCAAAGCCGTGGTGCCCTTTTCGATGCTTGGACTGTGCGACTTGAGAAGAACAACATTCATATATATATTTAAAATTTTTCTTGTGAATTATCAAAGAATGATAAAAGGGGGAATTGTGGAGGAAAATTTAATCATAGAAGAAGATTTATGTTTAAGGTTATACAGAAATCAACATCTGTCTCTGTTATTCAAAAACACCTCTTAGCATGGGGTCACGGGACACCTAGATTGGGACTCTCCCGGCCTTAGATGTCACTTATTAAAACACACACACACACACACACACACACACACACACACACACACACACAAACCTCATAAAATGTAATAAACCCCCATCACCGCTTGAGGCCTTGACACAAACACTGATGAGGGAAGATAAGAGGGGGGAACCACTGTGTCCCTTGTTTATTTGCTTTTGTTACAGAAGGGTGGGGGGACATTTGTATCACCTTTTCCTCGGTACGGAAAACACTGAGACACTGAGAGGTATAAAAGCTTGGGCCTTCTATTGTTCCTCAGTTCACACTCGATGCAGGCATTATCTGGTTGTATTGACTGTGGATTCATTCTTGCAAGAATTAAATCTTTATAAAGACTCAATTGGCTAAGGTTTGTCTCTTATTCAGAAATGCAACGGAGTTAACGTTATTTTGCCGCAACAAAGAGATGCAACGTCTCTTGGGAATTTGACTCTCACATAACGCTGCTCCATCAGTAATTCTCATGCCCGGATAGTATCTCCTTCTGACCAGTTGGTATGTTAAGTTTATGTATTTTTTTTTAGTTTATGTCCCAACGTGTGTTTTGTTTTGAGTTTACGTTTATTATGTGATAATTAAATAAATCATTTTCCCTGCACTTGAGTCCTCGCACCTGTTTGTCCTTTGTATGTTAACGTGACAATTACATACACACATACTGAAAGCAACAGACTATTTACTACAATTACTTTCCCATTTAACTTTAATTTCCTCCCTTTCCATGCTGTACATACTGTTCTTATTTTGTTAATCACTCCGGTCCAAGTCACATCTCTTGCCTCTTTGCTTTCTACCCATAAATACACCCCCAGCACTTTTATATATTTTTCTTCTACTTTTACCCCTACCTCTACTCTCTCTACCTCTCCTATATACATCAAGTCTGATTTGTCCCTATTTATTTTCACCCCTGATGCCTTCCCATATTTCTCTACTATCTCTAGGACTCTTTTAACATCATCTCCTCCCCTCACAGTGATTGTGGTATCATCCGCATATTGATTTATAATACAAATGCCTCCATACGGCAAATCAATCCCGACTATCTTTCTTAATTAATGTGGCTAGGGGCTCTACAGAAATTGCATATAGTAATGCAGATAGGGGACATCCCTGTCTCAATGACCGTGCTATCTCAAACTTATCCGTTAACACTCCATTTATCTTTACACAGCTCTTTGCCCTCTCATATAGTTTCCTCACCCATCTCACCATTTTCACCTTAAATCCAAACTGTTCTAATACTCTAAATAGATATTCATGTTCAACCATATCAAATGCTTTATTCCAATCTATCCCCAATACAATTTCTCCTTTCCTATCTCGTTTTATATACTCAATAACATCTCTTTTGTCACTATCATATCTGCTATATCCCTACCTGGTACACAATGGCCCAAACTCAATTCTATTTTATACCCCTTCCCCTACCTGTTCCCCTTGCCCCTTGAAACAGAGTGGTAAGGCGTAATGGGACACCACTACTACAGCGTTACACATCATCAAAAGTTGTCGCTAGCTCCTACGTCAGAGATGCGCCGATGTATCACAAACTTCCAAGATGCCGTCGTCAGCAGTTGTCCCAATTGCGTGGCTTAGTTATTTTTTTGCATCTATCTTAAGCAATTCATAGAAGACAAAGGAGACGACGATATCTTCGACGCCTAAGTTTGCTGGTGGATCAGTTTATGGTATGTATGATCGCTACAAAGGCGTGTTGTATTTAACGTAGATAACTACACAAGTCGGTAACGTTATAGAAGCTGGACATGTAAAACTTCTGTGAACTTGTATTATGTGGGGTTGTATCAACCTGTTGGAGTTACAGACCTATGTTTGTACAATAGTTTTTTAATGAATAATAATAATAATAATAATGTAAACTACTTTTTTTGTTTAAAGGCTGGTCATCCAGTAACATACTGCAGGTTAAATCATAACATGCCCATCTTGCGGTTGTGGTTTGATGTGGAGTCTGAGCTGAAGCATGACTTCTGCCTGAGCAGAAGAGCAATGAATGCTTTGCAGAGGCTGTTGCAAAGAGAACAGGACCATGGCTGGGGTAATTACCTGGAAACTCTCATCTACGTTTACTGGTTGGCTCATGGAATATCATGTCGTGTTGTGTCCAGTGTTTTCAATGTGCCAAAGGCAAAAGTCCACCGCATAATTCACAGAGTGGCACAAAACATATGGCTAAACCTGAAGAAAGCCATCTCCTTCCCACAAGCAGAGGACCTGCAGGCAGTGGGACAAGGATTTGTATGCATATCAAGAACCCCTGCATTTAACAGTGTTGTTGGTGCTATAGATGGTACCCACATAAGGATCAAACCCCCGCACCGCCACCAAATGGACTATTTAAACTACAAGGGCTTTTATTCCATCAACATGCAAGCAATATGTGATTCTAGTTGACGATTCCTAGACATCATTGTTGGCTATCCAGGGTCAATTCATGACACTCAAGTAATGAAAAACAGTTCATTTTATAGGCACAGCGTATCCTCTTTCAGGGTACATTATTCTGGGTGATGGGGGCTATCCTTGTTTAGACACCCCAGTCTGCTTGATCACACCCTACAAAGAGCCAGTGAATGGGCAAGTCCAGGGTGGCTTCAATTGCTACCACTCAAGGGGGCGCAGCATAATAGAAAGGGCTTTTGGAATGATGAAAACAAGATGGAGGTCTACACTGTTCAGAGCCTTGGAAGTCAAACCAACATTTGCACCTCAGGTCATTGCATCCTGTGCCTTTTTGCACAATGTGTGTTTGGACAATGGGGACTTGCTCGAGCCATATGATGACATTTCAAGGGACACTTTTGACTGCTAACCTCCCCATGAACGCATGGCATACAATGAAACCTCTGGGAATGCTACTAGGGACAGACTGGCTGCCCTAGTTTCAGGCATTGTGCAAGCCCAGTGAAGATGTGAAGATGTGTATGTATATAGCCTAATGTGTGTTTGTGTGTGTATATATATATATATATATATATATATATATATATATATATATATATATATATATATGCATATGTATAATTTAAATGTTTTCCTATGCATAAAAGGGTTTCATATGATTTACTTTATGTTTGGAGATGCTGTTCCTACAATTTAAGCAAATTCCCTGCCACTGAACTTGTATTTCTGACATGTTATGCTGTAAAGTCAGTCGGTACCAGAAATGAAAATAGTGTTGTACTATCATGCAGTCAGTAACGTTAGCAAACTTTAGCGATTTTTTTTGCTAACGCTTCTTTGGAAATTGTCAATGAAAATATTACCACAAGATTGAATTTTACATAAAACAATCGATTATTTGTCGTTGAAATCCTATTAATGGCAAAAATACTTACATTTATGGGTATCCTTCTTCGCTTCGGCAGCCATGTTGTCGGTGTAACAGGTGTAAGCAGGAAAACTCCTCGTACCCCTTCGTTTGAAGTGTGGTCCTGAAAAATCTTCGTTTGAAGGGCTATCTGGCCCTTCCCCTTAGCCCTACCACTCCAGCCAAAAGAGAATCGAGACACCCCTACCCCTTCACGTGAATGTGCACAACGAAGGGGTAGGGGAAAGTGAAGGGCTAAGGGGTAGAATTGGGATTGGGCCTATAACTCTGTGTTGGTTGCACTATACCCCCAATCACTCTTTTTACTCTCTTAGCTAAAACTTTGGTCAATATTTTGTAATCAACATTTAACAGAATAATTGGTCTGTAATTCCCTATATCCAGTCTATTCCCCTTCTTAAAAACTAAAGCTATCACTCCCTCTACCATCCTGTCTTGCACTACCCCTGTTCTTTCTATTCCTTTGAATAGCTCTACTAATATTGGTGCTACCTCTTCTTTATATACTTTATACCACTCTATACCTATTCCATCCCTTCCCGGACTTTTTCCGCTCCTTAACCCCCCTATTGCTTCTATCACTTCTGCCTCTTCTATCTCCCTATCACACTAGTCACCATCTTCCTTCATTAGAAAATTTTCCACACTTTCTAACACGTCATCTATAATTTTCTCATCTACGCCTCCCTTTTTATATAATTCTTCATAAAATTCCTATACTCCAAAATCTCTACATAGTCTTTTGTTGCCTGACCTTCTTTTGTCTTTATTTCGTGAATATATGTCTTACTTTGTCTCCTTTTCTCTAGACCTAAAAAATACCCAGTACATTTTTCACCTTCTAATGCGTATTTTGCCTTGCTTCTTAAGATTGCTCCTCTGTATTTCTCTCTCTCAAATTTCTCTAATGCCATTTTAACCTCTATATATTTTTCCATACTGTTGTAAGTCCGCCCACTGGTCCAATTCTCGGCGTCCAATGGCACGGCGAAGGTGTATCAGCGTGCTACTGTCTTTCCTTTTGTGCAACACAAAACGATTAAATTAAATAAATTTCTTTGTATTCATTTACCTCGTTGATTCATCTTACTCCATTAATGAAAAGGTATTAAATGATTTTGTTAATATATAAATCTAAAGTTAATGATTATCTTTCAATTTAAATCGTTTATCTTATGTTAAACTCAGCATTCAAGATTCCGATAACTTCTAGAGTCTCGCACCAGTCCGGTTTACGGTCTCTTTTACAAACTCGTCAGTTTTGGTCATTAAGGCAGAGGCGACTCACTGATATTATGGACGTCCGTAACCACTTTGATCATTCCAGAATATTTGTATTCAGTTCTCTTGGATCTGAATTCGCTTAATTAATGCAACATTGTTTCCAATCAGAGGCCATGACCATTATCACAGAATCAAGCGACCAACTTGCTGGCTCTAGTGATAACTTTCTATAATCATGCCGTGGTTCCCTTTCGAGGGAACTCCCACTGCGTCGGAACGACGATTTGGGGATGCTCCCTAAGCATCAGCGAATCTGAAGTCTGAATAAACACTAGTCCAATCCGATTGGTCGTGCGTGATGACGTCACTGTGACGGCGTACTCGGAAGTATAAAAGGGGAGCCAGCGCGTAATGGCGGCAGTTATTGCTCTTCAGCATAGCGCTCTCTGTGATTGTCTGTCTATTTACTGTTGTTTGTCCAGTTGTGCAAGTGTGTGAAAGAAGTAGGCGAGAAAGCAAGAGAGTTTAAGCAGTGTGTGCATCCGTGTCCCGCTACATTTCGGGCTCGGATGCACACCTGCTGTGTGCAATGCCTGGGTGTTCAGCATGCTCGGGCGGCTCGAGGAGCCGCTTGTGAGCGTTGTGAGCTGACACTCAGGCTGCTCCGCTCTCGGCTGGCCGTGTTCGATGAGGCCGGCCAGCCTCGTGAGCCCTGTGGATCGGTCCCCGCATTCGCCGAGGCGGTGCGGCGAGACCGGTCACTGGGCTCACGGATGGACATGTCAGCGAGACTTGGGACTGCTGAGGCATCTTCCCAGTCTTTGTCTGTCAGTTCAGATGTTCTCCTTCCCGTGTGAAAGCCCGCGATGCGGCTTCTTCCCCGGGGCGGAGGACCCGATGCTTGAACGGTCTGATTCTGGGAATTAGACGTGCTCAGCATCGGGCAGTCGAGTTATAACGAGCTCGCCACTTCTTATATGCAAGACTCAATCTCACGATTGCCGAGGCAGCGTGCAGGTATGGGTCTGCTATTAAGGTGAACACCGCGATCGGTGTGCATGGAATACTGGTTGACGATAAAACAGTATTGCCTGATGATTAGGGCTGCATTTAAGTCTGAGGATTTAAATGAAATATTATTCGACTCTAAGGAGTTAGATATTCAGCCTGTCATTCAGACCATGTTTCACCGTGATACTGTTTGGCTTTTTTCTCGAGCGATGAAAGCCAATTGTACTATGACGGGTTGAACCACGTTGCTGAGGCAACGTGTGGTTTATGAGTCCGTATAAATACAATAAAACAGTGTCGTCTGAGGATTATGGCTACATTTAATTCTGAGGAATTAAATAAAATATGATCTGACTTTGAGGAGTTAGATATTCAGCCTATCATTCAGACCATGTTTCACCTTATTGTGGCTGTATTTAATTCCAAGGAATTAAATTAAAATATTATCTGACTTTGAGGAGTTAGATGTATTTTTATTCAGCCTATCATTCAGACCAGGTGACTTGTCTGGATATTCATCTAGGTGGAGCCCTCCTGAAGTCGATGTCGTTCGCCGCCTTGTGGCCTGCGGGACACATCAGTTTCAGGCAATTGCTATTCCCAGTGTCCGCCCTAGCGTGCGGCCCTGTAGAGCTGCTCCCTTAGATGAGGCTCCCGCGAAGGGGCAACTGAGGTTGCTTCTTCCGCGGCGCTCTGGGGAAATCGATGTGGTAATCCCGCCGTCTATGACGCTTCGGGCCACATCGATTTCCCAGCTGGCACCTGCGCTGCTCCAGCCGCCTCTGAAAAGACCTGCGGCTGGGCAGCTCGCGTCGCACACAGAGGCTCGTTCCCAACTACTCCCTGCCGGTCAGCCGCTTCAGGGGGTTGGGGACGAGGCTCGTGTAACACCCGACGCCCCCTCTCCCGGGTAGGAGCGATCGAGGTCGCCTCCCCTGTGGAGTTTTCGGGAAACGATGCTGTGCTCCCGCCATCAAGTATGCTTCGGGCCACATCGTTTCCCCGCGCACGCGTGCTGCACCAGCCGCCTCTAGCAAGACTTGCGGCAGTCCAGCAAACGCCACGCGACACCGAAAATCTTCCTCGATTTCACCCTGCCGGTTAGCCGCTTCAGGGGGTCGGGGAGGAGGCTCGGTTGACACCCGAGGCCGGCCTCGAGAGGCTGGTTCCCTTAGCAGATTATCTTGGTGCATGGTTATGCCTCCGAATATATCTGCATGGGCCCTGCGTACTGTAGAAAAGGGAATACAGACTGCAGTTCAGTTACCTTCCCCCGAATTTCAGTGGGGTGGTCTGGACTGCAGTGGTCCCTGGGCAGGTTCGGGTAATGGAACAGGAAGTCCACTCCCCGTTGGTAAGGAGGCCACAGAAGGTGCTCCTCCGCCAGACAGGGAGTCCGGGTTCTACAGCCGGTACTTCATAGTTCCTAAGAAGGATGGCGAGTTGAGTCCAAACTTTAGATCTGAGGTTCTTGAATCGTTCTCTGAGGAGATTCAGATTCAAGATGCTTACAGTTCCTCCGTTGTGATTCAGATCCAGTCTGAGGACTGGTCTGTCACGACGGGTCTAAAGAGGACGCAGGCCTCCTGTATCCATCCTTCTGTGTCACAGGAAGTTCCTGAGGTTTGCTTTTGGGGGCAAAGCGTACCAATATCGGGTTCGTCCATACGGCCTAGCCCTTCCCCTCTGTGGTAGCAGCAGTTCGGCATTGAGGTGTCGTTCTTGGCTGCTCTCAGTGCTTGGGGTTGAGACTCTACACGCAGTAGCGTGTTGGCCTTCTCAGAGAACAGTGTTCCTGGGAGTCGTATGGGAGTCTCGTTGTGGGCACACTGTCTCCCGCACGCATTGAGTCCATACGGGCGGTGGTCTCTAAAGTGAAGCTAGGCCACAGCATCACTGTGAAGCAGTTTTAAGGACTGCTGGGGCTCATTGCGGCTGCGTCCAACAGAATATCTTTTGGCCTGCTGCACAAGACCCTTACAGTGGTGGCTGGGAATCAGGGGGTTTTCCTCGAGGGGAAAACCGTTCTGTATGATCAGGGTAACGCGCAGATGCCTTCGTTCCCTAGTCATATGGAAGAAACCTTGGTTTCTGTCCCAGGGGCCAGTGTTGGGAGCATCACGTTGCCGGAAGACCGTTTCAACGGATGCCTCCCTCACTGGCTGGGGCGTGGTCATGGCGGCCGCTTTGCGAGAGGTCTGTGGGAGACCCGGCATTTCTCCTGGCACATTTACTGCCTGGAGATGCTGGCGGTCTACAAAGCTCTGAGGGGCTTTTTCCCGGACCTCCGCGCCACCATGTCCTGATAATGAAGTAAACCAGGTGACTTTCCTTGAGGGGAAATCCATTCTGTATGATCAGGGTAGCAGCGCAGTGGCCTTCGTTCCCTAGTCATATGGAAGAAACCTTGGTTTCTGTCCCAGGGGCCAGTGTTGGGAGCGTCCTGTTGCCGGGAATCCGTTTCAACAGACGCCTCCCTCACTGGCTGGGCGCGTCATGGACGGCCGCTTGCGAGGGCCTATGGGGGCCGTCATTCCTCCTGGCATATAAGTTGCCTGGAGATGCTGGCGGTCTACAAAGCTCTCAGGAGCTTTTTCCCGGACCTCCGCGGCCAACATGTCCTGGTGCGGACAGACAATACGGCTGTCGTAGCGTACCTCAATCATCAGGGAGGGTTCAGGTCGTGCCCTCTGTGCAGACTGGCGCATCTAATCCTCCTGTGGTCCCAAGGGAAACTGTTGTCCATCAGGGCAATGTATGTCCCGGGGGTCCAAAATCAGGGAGCAGACATCCTGTTGAGGCAGGAGCTGAGGCCCGGGGAGTGGCGGCTCCACCCAGAGGTGGTGGAGGCCATATGCAGAGGTTCGGCCCAGTGGAAGTGGACCTATTTGCGTCTCGAGAGACGTCCACTGTCCACTGTGGTTCTCCCTCACGCATCCAGCCCGCTGGTTGGATGCCATGGTTCAGGCGTGGCCGAGGCTGCGTCTGTCGCATTCCCCGATTGCTCTGCTCCGGGAGTCCTGGAGAGGGTCCGTCAACAAGGGGTCAGCCTACTTCTGGTAGCACCCGTTGGCCGACTCAGTATGGTTCTCGGATATCATAGCTCTGCTGGCAGGTCATCCGTGGCAGATTCCTCTGAGGAGGATCTCCTGTCTCAGGCGGCGGGTACAATATTTCACCCCCGGCCCGAGATTTGGAACCTTTGGGTCTGGCCCCTGAGGGGGCCAGATACCTAGAGGCTGGCCTGTCGGCAGAGGTGGTAGAGACGTTACTCAGTTCCAGGGCTCCGTCTACAAGGAGACTGTACAGCCTCAAGTGGAATGTATTTTCCACTTGGTGCAGGAGCGTGAGGTGGACCCAGTTAACTGCCCGGTGGCTTCAGTGCTGGAGTTCCTCCAAGATCGCTTCTCTCGGGTCTAACCCCGTCCACACTCAGGGTGTACGTGGCTGCCATTACGGCTTTCCACACTCCTACGGGTGATGGGCCTTTGGGTAGGCACCGGCTGGTTGTACAGTTCCTCCGTGGGGTTCAGAGGATGAGGCCTGTGGCTCAATCCAGAGTTCCAACCTGGGATCTGGCAGTGGTTCTCGGAGGGCTGGCTGAGGCCCCCTTCGAGCCATTGGAGTCGGCTGAACCAAAGAACCTGACCCTTAAGATGGCTTTTCTCCTCGCCATTACCTCTCTGAGGAGAGTGGGTGATCTCCAGGCCTTGGCGGTAACGCCGACTTGCCTGGAGTTTGCCCCGGTGGAGTAAAGCCATCTTACACCCTAGGCCAGGCTACGTGCCTAAGGTCCCATCAAGGGTGGTCAGGTCTTTTGGTTCTGCAGGCATTTCATCCTCCGCCTCACGTGGCGGAAGAGGATAGGCTTCACCTGCTCTGCCCGGTTAGGGCACTCAGAGAGTATTTGGCTAAGTCGGCACAGTGGAGAGATCCCAACAACTTTATCAGGTTTTATAGCCTGCATCTCCCTCGACGCCTGGCGCTAGGGTGCTCAGTCCTAGTTGTGCCCGGTCTCCGGATTCACACTAGGGCAGGCGCTACCCTCGGTGTGGCCTAGTGGGTACTCGTTCCCCAAATCGCCGTTCCGACGCAGTGGGAGTTCCTCGAAGGAACGGCTCGGGTTATGTCTATAACCCTTGTTCCCTGAGAAAGGAACGAGCACTGCGTCGCGTCGCCACACCTCGGCACGCCTGGAGCGCATGTTTCAGAGCAATAGCTGCCGCCATTACGCGCCGGCTCCCCTTTTATACTTCCGGGTACGCCGTCACAGTGACGTCATCACGCACGACCAATCGGATTGGACTAGTGTTTATTCAGACTTCAGATTCGCTGATGCTTAGGAGCATCCCCAAATCGTCGTTCCGACGCAGTGCTCGTTCCCTTTCTCAGGGAACAAGGGTTATAGACAAAACCCGAGTCGTTTTCCATGAATACGTAATTAGAACAACGTTACAATAATCAGGAATTGAGGTTGCCCTATTTAGATTGGTCTAACAATTTGTTATTGTTCTAAACGGAAGGACTTGTTTAGCCCTCAACCTCTGCAGTCCAAGTATACGTACCTTATGCCAATGTGCTAGTCGGAGCGCTAAAACATCAGTTCCTGTGTCTTAGTCCGTGTTATCCTAACCTGAGCATATATTCATAATGTTATGAATACAACAGGATATACTGAGTTATTAACACAAAATACGTTGTAGTAAGTTTAAACATAACGATTTATTAACCAGGTAAGAAACATCAATCAAAGTTCAATTCAAAGGATAAAAAGCATCAATCAATTATATACAAAAACAATAATTCAAGAATCAAGGATTCTAGAAATCTTTACCGGGTCGTGAAAGACTACACACAAACAGTATGGGATATCTAGATACAGACTCGAGTTTAGTGTCACCTTCCTTTAAATACCCAGATAATTCAATCATTACCAAATGGTGGTTTACTGTGATTATAATTAGATTTTGGCCCCTTATTCAGGGGGTCACAAATGGGTAAACAGAATTTGTGCTTGAATGGATTCTCACCATTTGTGAAGGAGAGCACTTATTTACATATTAGAATTAGAGATCTGTGGGAGGTCACCTTCTTGAAGTCATACAATATTTTCTCAAATTATACAAACTTCTTGGAGGTTTGTATTCTGGTTGGGAGAATGAGACCATTTTACCAGACACACTGACACGTTTCAAATGATACTAAACATGAATGGTTACACACTGTACATATTTAGCATTGCATAGGTTCAGAATGGGTTTTCAGTGTGGGAGCAAATGGGCGAAACAGTGGGTGATGGGTAGATTGTGAATGTGAGGTGTGTGTGTCTCAGTATGGTGTGTCTCGGGTGTGGCTGTTATGTATTGAGAAGAGTGTTCAAATGTTGATCCTTAGAAAAGTCCTTTGTTCCTAGGAAGGCACTCGTTTCTTGGGCCAGACACCCTGGCAACTACCTTAGACTGTATCCTACTTCATCCTCTACCTTGTCTAACTCTTCTTTCAATCTTTCTCTCAACAACTTTCTTCCTTTATCTTTTTCCTCCTTCTTTTCTTACTATATTTTATGCTACTTGATTTGATTTGGTCCTTCATCTCTCTCCTATTCTATCATCTGCTACGCCATTCCTTTTATACTCATCTATCCTCTCGTTTTCTCTATTTAATAAATCTTTCAAATGCATCTCATACATCTCATACCAACACCTCTCCTCCTACCTCTTCATTTGCTATCTTGATTTTGAATCTAACACTATCATGATCACTTAAACTATTTTCTTGATGCTTTATCCCATCTATATACCTAATTATTTCTTCCTTTGCTAACACTAAATCTATTCTACTCTGTTTCAATATCCCTTCCCTTAACTGCCTCCTAGTGAATTCTCTTTTATCTGGATTTTCATATCTCCATACATATATTAATCCCTTGTCTTTTATTATCTCCATCAACATTCCCCTCGACTTCTCCCATCTAAATTTTACACCCTTGCCAACATCTACTGCATTTTATGTTGAAGTCTCCCACTATAATACATTTTCCAACAACCAACCCTTCTAACTCTTCTATAATTTCTCTCCTGTCCAAATCTACATTTGGAACATATATATTTATTAATCTGAAGTCTACATCTCTGTACCTAAATTCGACTATCAAAATCCTTCCCCAAAGTCGGCTCACTGTCCGTCTCAGACTTTCTCTTTGCACTCAGTCTTTTAATCTTTGCTTTCAGTCCTTCTTTTCCTCCATTTTCCTCTTTTCCGCCACTATTTTCTCTGAGGTGTAATACAGTCTCATTCTTTTCCTCTTCTTCACTTCTTCTCTTTTCATTGTTTTCTCGTTTCTTCTTCTTCTCCTCCTCCTCCTCCTCGCTCCCTCCCGACTGCTCCATCTGTTCCTCACCATCATCCTCGTCGCTGGAACTTTCTGCTCCAGCCCGCCATTTTGTTTCTTTCTTCACCTCCCATAGCCCCATCCAACTCTTGCCTTTCCACATCATCAGTTATCTCTTCACTTTGTTCCTCTGTCAGAGTATTGTTTAGTCTTTCATCATCTTCTTGTCAATCCATCCGTTCTCTCTCCAGTCTTATCTGTTCTTCACAGTCTCTTGCATAGTGTTCAATCTTTCCACACTTAAAGCATCTAAATTCAGGGCACTCTTTGAATATGTCTGCAAACATGCACTTGCCTATCATGGATGACTCGGAAATATTCTGTGCCTCTCAGAGTCACAAACATTGTGGAGTAGGGAAGTGAACATACCTGCTCCGTAAAGCAACCTTTAGGAACCGTGTTCCATCCACAGTATCTGTTCCAGGCCATACACGACGCTTTATTGGTGAGAGTGGCTTAACTCCCCACTCATGCAATTTGGAGAGTGCCTTCTCATCCTCAAGATATTCTGGCAAGTTGATAAAGGAAACCACCATGTCATTATTGATGATATCCCGCATGCACCATCGCTCCTTGTATCCTCACCCCATCTATTAGCTTGTCTTTTGCTTCTTTGTTCTTCATTGTTAGCTTGTAAATCCTCTCACCTCTCACTCTGCAACCAATCACCTCTCCACAATCCTTTCTTTACTCAACTTAGTAAATCCACCATGGAGATTGTAGTAAAGTTTGTGGAAGGAAGGAGGCGGGAACCGGCAAACATTCAAAAATACTTTAATAAAATGAATAAACAAAAGTAAATCGCGGGCAGCCCTCACGGACGACTGCCCGCACACACATCACAAAACATAAACAAAACTCAACGTAAATCCAGGCCTGGTCCTCTCTCGCTTTGCACTGTCGTCGCTCCTCCTTTTATGCTCCTGTCATGCTCCTCCATGAGGCAAGACCGGTGTGGTGCACAGCTGGCGCTCATCCTCCTGATTCGCCACCGGCCCGCTCTCACAGTCCCTCGCCTCGCTGCTTGCCACATACCCCCAACGCCCTTCGCAGGCCGGGGGCCACTCCGAGACTGCGCTCTACTCCCCCTCCCCCTCCCCCGAGTGGGGTCCGATCACGGCGGCCGTGGAACCTGGGGGTAAAGACAGAGAGGCGAGGGAAATGGAGCAAGGAGCATGAGGAGCGACAGAACGACAGAGGGGAGAGAGGTAAACAGCAAAAAAAATTCTGGTCCGGTTCCCAGACACACTGCCGCTCGGTCCTCAGCCAGCTGAGAGGCTCTTCCTCGCGGTGCCATGCGATGGTACTGGACGCTCGATGGACGGCTCGACCCTCCTCCGCCCCCTGGCGGCCGGCGGTTGCTCCTCCGTTTGAGGGCAGCTGGCAGCGAGTCCCGCGCTCCCTGCTACTCCCCATTATGGCAGATTGCAGCAGGCTCCGGCCCACGGCGAAACGTCGGCGACTCCTCCGCTCCCTCCAGGACGGCCGCCACCCCACCTCGACCCAGGGGCGCGGCAGCGAGCTCTCCGTCCCACCGATCTTCACCTGCTCCAGCACCATCGCCTCGGGCAGCCACTCGCGGTCTTTCCTCATCCGCGCTGCCCGAACTCCTCAGCACTGCGATCCCCCTCAGCAGCGAGGGCTCTTTAAAATCATGTCCCTCCTTCCTCCCGGGTTTCGGCACCAGTGTAGTAAAGTTCATGGAAGGAAGGAGGCGGGAACCGGCGAACATTCAAAAATAATTAAATAAAAGTATTATTAAAGGGCGACTCACGGACGACTGCCCGCACACACATACCAAAACATAAACAAAACTCAACATAAAATCCAGGCCTGGTCCTCTCTCGATTTGCACTGTCGTTGCTCCTCCTTTTATGCTCCTGTCATGCTCCTCCATGACGCAAGACCGGTGTGGCGCACAGCTGGCGCTCATCCTCCTGATTCGCCACCGGCCTGCTCTCACGGTCCCTCCCCCTCGCTGCTTGCCACAGAGATTTTCTCAGATCCTTCAACCTCCTCCTCGACCTGACTTTCCCACAACTAGAATTCAAAGAACAAAATGTATATCCAATGAATAAAATAAATAGAAACTTGAGTTTTCAAACAAACACACACTCTGGACTCACACTCTGGACTGTACCACTATGCGTGCTCAAGGTCGTATGGCCGTAAGCTAAATCTGCTGCCAAATTCGGGCTATTTAAAATGTTAGTACACTATTGAAGTAAAACAAAAATGCTTACAGCAACTGATATTCCCAGGCGGTCTCCCATCCAAGCACTAACCAGGCCGGACCGTGCTTAGCTTCCGAGATCAGATGAGATCAGGCATGCTCAGGGTGGTATGGCCTTAAGCGAAATCTGCTGCCAAATTCGGGCTATTTAAAATGTTAGTACACTATTTAAGTAAAACAAAAATGCTTACAGCACCTGGTATTCCCAGGCGGTCTCCCATCCAAGTACTAATTAGGCCCGACATTGCTTAGCTTCCGAGATCAGCCTTTTAATTTTTTTTATATATTTTTTTATTATCAAAAGTATCAAAATATATTTTTACAACATAATATCAAATCAAACCAAAATAGACACACAAAAATTTAAATATAACCACCAACAAATATCACAATACATAACCATCACATCCATAATGAAAAATATATCAGAACCAGATAACCACAACCATGCATTCCTCACTCATCATTATGTAATCTCCATGTATATTTCTCTCCTTTTAGAATTGTACACTTAACCCTTCTTTACCTCCCACACATATCAGCCTACATCTATTAATAAAAGCCTTTTCAAAAGTATCTTTCCTTAAATGTTTCCACATTAGATATACATTCTTCCTCACCACAGATTTAAACATCACAGAAACATCCTTTTTTTCCCTTCAAAGTATGCCAAATTCCTCCTCGCCCATATTGCATACCTAGCATGAATTAGAATAAAGTTACACAGGTTAACTCCCAAATTTTTTATAATTGATACAGTCACCAAATAACAACAATTTTTTTCCACTCGTTTCCAGTTACATCTCTTCCCCACTCATCCTTGATCAATTTTTTCAATTTTTCATGAAATGCATCGAGCTCTTTACATTCAAAAAATATATGCATTAAAGTTTCAGGATCAGTCTTACATACATCACATTCCCTTTCAGTCGGTCACGTTCAACGTACGTCGGAACTGACCGACGAATTGGGATCTGTTTTCAGAGACCGACCTACTTGAGTGATTAAAAACGAGCCAATGGACATTGGCATGCGGTTTACACATTCCACGCACCGCCCCACTGCGCGGGTATAAATACGGAAGTGGAATACCACATCTTTGCTTTTTATTTCGGAGCCAAATAGTTTGCTGTACCAAGCTGTTTCTACGAAGAGTGTTTAGACGAGTCTCGAGGAGGATCGCTCTCTTACCTGGGTGCTGGTGTGACGGCGCGAGTCAGCGAGTGGCCGCTGCAACATACACTTGTTCCTATGTTGGTTGGCTGGGCTTTTCCGTTCTTGAGTGCTCACACGCAGGCTTGCCATCGGACTGCTGTGAGCCGCGGTCATCTCCCTGAGCCTTCAGCACTTCTGAAAGAGCCTTTCCTTCTAAAAGAGCTTCACGGTTTGGGTATGACCCTGCGTCTTTTTCAAGATGTCATTCAAACTGTGTGTTTCTGGATGCGGTTGTTTCCTGTCCTCATTTGACGGCCACGATCTCTCTCACATGTAAACAGGTGAGATTGCTTTCGTGGGTGATCCATGCTCTCTCAGGAGAGCATGATAACGTTGGCGCGTTGTTCGTCTCACCTTTCTCGTAAGGGCTTGAGCGCTCAGCGCCGTGCCAGCCGAGCGCCGGCTGACAGCGGGGGTTGTCACGGCAACCCAGCGCGTCAGTCGGCACTCTAGATGCGCGGTCTAGACTATGAAACCTCAAACGGGGTTGAGTCCCTTTGCTTATTCCCCGATCTAGTTTCTTTTCTGGTGCACCAGAAAGGGGCTACTTTGGCTAATAAGCCTGGGTGACCTGAGGATTACAGTGGGGCATCCCCGCCGGGTACATCCCCTCGGGCCCCCACTCCTCTATTGCATCATGAGCATGCTGAGACTTTGTTCGTGGGTGGTTCATGTGCTCTCATGAGAACATGGCCACGTCGGCGCGTTGTTCGTCCTGCCCCTTGTGTAGGGGCTTTTAACATTCAGCGCGTCGTGTGCCGTCGAGTCTGGCGGCCACGCCCACTGTCTCTCATGCCTGCTGGTAGCTCAGATGGGACTGCTGGTCCTTTTTTGAAAAAAGAGGGGACCTAATGTCTCATTTGTGGCTCTGGCGGAGGACAGATGTCAACCGCTGCATCGGAGAGAGGGCTGTTATGCGCTGGAGATGATCATGCTGAGTTTCCCACTATAATAGTGGGTGCTCGTGCTGAATCAGATTCAGGGTTGACAGCCATGCTTTCCCGGGTGGCTGCCGGGATGTGCATCGGTAAAATTTAGCAGTGTGGAACTATTTGGTCCCAAAATATGGAACGCCAAAGGGGCCATAATCTGTATAAGTTTTTCCCTCTCTCACTGCCCTCTGTCCTGCATGCACAGGGGTAGTCCCGACTCAGGGGTTATGCAGGAACTGCGTGTGGTGATGGACCTTTCTCTACGAGTGAGGGAAGTCGCTGCGCACGCCCTGGGTCAGGCGATGTCCACATTAGTGGTCCAGGAAAATGAGGGTAACTTGGCAGATATGCGTGAGCCCGATAAAGTTCGGTTCCTCAGCGCCCCTGTCTGTCAGGCTAGCCTCTTCGGCGACGCTGTCGAGAACTCGCCCAGCAGTTCTCGGTGGCCCGGAAGCAGATGGAGGCATAACGTCCTGCCCCGACGACTAGCTGCTGCCTCCACCCTGTCGTCGGCTGCAGCGCCTCCGTCTGCTTGTCGCCGAGGGTGCCCCCTACGTCCGCCTCCGCCCCTGCTAAGCCAAGCAGCAGCCTCCATCCGGACAGCAGGTGGCCGGGCAACGGGGATGCGCAGAACCCGCCCAGGGTCCCGCAAGTCCGCTAGCAAGCCCAAAGGCAAGCGGCCCTGGAACGGGTAGCCCAGCGAGATGGGAACTGCTCGGGGGGACGGTGTCCGCACCCCTCCTCCCGGGAGGACCGGGGGGAGAATATTTTTCCGTTTGGTCCTGCCGCTGGCTCTCCAGAGTCCAGCGGTACCCACATTCTCAGAGCAGCTTCCTCCTCGCTGGGCTCCAAGAGGGCCAGTAGAGGGCCAGTTTGGCAGTGTGCGACGCCCTCGGGCCTTGCCACTCCTTTCCTCCCTCTTTTCGCCAGGGGCAGCACCGTGGGCACGAGGATGCCAACAGGCCTTCTCGCCCATGGTCTGCCCCACCCTGGAATATTCGGTCAACACTCCGGGCCACCCACGGGCCTCACGAGTCGGGCTGAATATTCCACCTCTCTTCCGGGCAGTGGGCAGCAGAGTGGGCACTGGGGCGCCACCAGGCCTTCCCACCCACCCTCTGTCCAAACCAGGAGTGTTCAGGCAACAATCCAGGCCGCCTCGGGCCTCCCGAGTCGGGCCGGAGAACTCCGCCTCGCTGCCCGAGCTCGGGTATGTCTGTGTTCCCGTTGATCCCGCTTGTTCGGTCCCTGGGGGCCTGGCTAGGTCTCCCGGGCCGCCTCGCTGGCTCATCCGTACCATCAGACTCGGCTACGTGATTCAGTTCACTCCCCGGCCTCCCAAGTACAGAGGCATCCTCTTCACCACCGTGTGGAGTAGTGATGCCCATGTCTTGCGGTTAGAGATGTCCTGCTGGCGAAGGAGCCGGTTCCTCCAGCCGATATGAAGTCAGGGTTCTACAGGCCCTACTTCATTGTACCCAAGAAAGGTGGTGGGTTAAGGCCAATCTCGGACCTGCGCATTCTGAATTGGGCCCTGCACAAGCTCCCGTTCAGGATGGTAACGCAGAAATGCATTCCCGAATGCGTCCGTCCCCGAGATTGGTTGCAGTGATCGACCGGAAACCCTTCGGGCTGTCCCTGTTGACTCATGGCTTCACGTAGTTGTGTGAAACAGGGACATGGTGCTCCGTCACCTAAGCCAGTTGGGCCTTCGGGTCAACCGAGAGAAGAGCAAACTCTGCCCCGCGCAGAGGATCTCTTATCTCGGTATGGAGCTGGATTCGGTCAGCCGGACAGCGCGCCTCACTCCAGAGCGCGTCCGGTCAGTGTTGAACTGCAGGACAGCGGTCCCACTGAAATTATTTCAGAGGCTCCTGGGGCATATGGCATCTGCAGCCGCGGTAACGCAGCTCGGATTGCTTCATATGAGACCGCTTCAACGCTGGTTGCACGACCGAGTCCCGAGATGGGCGTGGCAGAGTGGTCAGTACCGGGTCTTAGTTACTCCTTACTGTCACCAAACCTTCAGTCCGTAGTCAGACCCCTCGTCTCTCCGGGCCGGAGTGTCCCTAGAACAAGTGTCGAGGCATGCTGTGGTTTTCACGGATGCCTCATCCACGGGCTGGGGGGCCACGTACAACGGGCACGCAGTTTCGGTCTGTGGACGGGCCCCAACTGCGTTGGCATATCAATTGCCTAGAGTTACTGGCGGTACGTCTTGCCCTGGCCCGGTTCAAGAAATGGCTTCGGGGCAAGCACGTACCTGTCCGTTCGGACAGCACTGCGGCAGTTGCGTACATCAACAGTCAGGGTGGTCTACGCTTCCGTTGCATGCTCCGGCTCGCCCGCCATCTCCTCCTGTGGAGTCAGAAGTTTGTGAGGTCACTTCGTGCCATTCACTTCCCAGGTGCGCTGAACCAGACAGCCGACGAGCTCTCTCGCCAGTTGACACCTCCGGGCGAATGGCGACTCCACCCCCGGAGCGTCCAGCTGATATGGGACCACTTCAGAGTTGCCCAGATAGACCTGTTCGCTTCTCCGGACTCGACCCATTGCCAGGGGTACTACTTCCTGACCGGAGGTACCTTAGGCATAGATGCACTGGCGCACAGCTGGCCCCGGGACCTACGCATGCATTTCCCAGTGAGCCTCTCGCACAGACACTGTGCAAGGTCAAGGAGGACGAGGAGCAGGTCTTGTTAGTTGCGCCCAACTGGCCCAGCCGACCTGGTTCCCAGAACTCTCACTCCTCGCGACAGCCCCTCCTTGGCCGATTCCCCTGAGGAGGGACCTTCTTTCTCAGGTGCGGGGCACTCTATGGCACCCGCGTCCAGACCTCTGGAAACTCCATGTCTGGTCCCTGGACGGGACGCGGAGGTTCTAGGTGGCCAACCACAAGCAGTGGAAGACACCATCGCTTCAGCTAGAGCCCCTTCTACGAAGCGCCTCTACTCTCTGAAGTGGAACCTGTTCGTCGAGTGGTGCTCTTCCCGCCGCGAAGACCCCGAAGGTGTTCAGTTAACGTTGTGCTTTCCTTCCTGCAGGACGGGTTGGATCGAAGGCTGTCTCCATCCACCCTCAAAGTATACGTTGCAGCAATAGCGGCGTATCACGATGCAGTACATGGTAAATCCCTAGGTAAGCACGACTTAATCGTCAGGTTCCTCAGAGGTGCGAGGAGACTAAATCCTCCTCGTCCTACCTCGATACCCTCTTGGGACTTAGCCCTGGTGCTCAGAGCACTTCAGGGTCCTCCATTCGAGCCTTGCAGTCTGTGGAGTTGAACATTCTGTCCATGAAGACAGTTCTCCTGATTGCATTGGCTTCAATCAAGAGGGTAGGGGACCTGCATGCACTCTCGGTCGACGAATTGTGCCTAGAATTCGGGCCGGCCAACTCTCACGTTGTCCTGAGACCCGGCCTGATACGTGCCCAAGGTTCCTACCACTCCCTTCGGGACCAGGTGGTGAACCTGCAGCGCTGCCTTCGGAGGAGGCAGACCCAGCCCTAGCTTTGTTATGTCCCGTCCGCGCTCTTCGTGCTTACGTTGACCGGACTCAGAGCTTCAGATCCTCAAAGCAGCTCTTCATCTGTTACGGAGGCCAGCAGAAGGGAAAGGCTGTCTCCAAGCTGAGGTTAGCCCACTGGATAGTGGATGCTATCGTCTTGGCCTACCAGTCCCAAGACGTGCCTTGCCCGTTCGGGTTTTGAGCGCACTCAACAAGGAGAGTTGCCTCCTCCTGGGCGCTGGCTCAAGGCGCCTCGCTGACAGATATATGTAGAGCTGCGGGCTGGGTGACACCTAACACGTTCGCTAGATTCTATAGCCTCCGTGTAGAGCCGGTATCTTACCGTGTACTCGCCCCCAGTGGCCAGTAGCGCGAAGTGCCCGTTCTAGTGTCGGCTTGCATACGCCACTCCCGCCCCCTGGGCCGGATACGTGCGTCTATTCTGCTCCAGTTGTGTTCCCCGGAAACGGCTAACCATGTGAGTTCCTCCGTCCCCCCTTCGGTGTCAGCCGTCTGATGCCATGCCGTATGCTTGTGGAACGTGTGTGTAGGCTGGGTATCCATATGTAGCGGTTCCCTAATGGCAACCCCATATGTGTATTCTCCACGGTACCGGCTACCCTACTCGGCTAGCCCCGTGTCTTTCCCTTGACAGAGCTCCCTCTGTCGTCTCTAGGCGTGTTCTTCCTCCCCTGGAACCAGGTTGGGTCCACCCCAGAGACTGCCATATGTTGCACTACCCTGTTAGGTTAGTCCTTATGTGTAATCCACCTCTCCTTCCATTGAAGGACGTGGCTCCGCAGCGTACCATCTTCCGAGATGGGCACGCTTTCCCAGCGTTATCCAATAGTCACACTGAGTGGGTCTTGCAGGAACAGCAGTGACTGTCCTTCCCTGCCGGGAGCCCTGACTCCCACTCTAACATAGGAGTGGTCCAGTGAGCTCAGGCAGGACGCTGGAAGGGCCAGCATTCTGGCGTGTTGGTAGGGATCAATTGCCGGTCAGTTCCGACGCACGTCGAACGTGACCGACTGAAAGGGAACGTCTCGGTTACGTATGTAACCCTCGTTCCCTGAAGGAGGGAACGGAGATGTATGTCCCGTCGCCAGGTGCTGTGCTTCAGCTGAAGGCCCGAGTCACATATCTCGGGTCCTCAGTTGAAAAGCAAGGATGCGGTATTCCACTTCCGTATTTATACCCGCTAAGCGGGGCGGTGCGTGGAATGCCTGAACCGCATGCCAATGTCCATTGGCTCGTTTTTAATCACTCGAAGTAGGTCGGTCTCTGAAAACAGATCCCAATTCGTCGGTCAGTTCCAACGTACCGAGACGTTCTCTGTTCACGTTTTTATTAATTTGATGAATCACCACCTTAGTATAAATCCTATTATGTCTAAGTTTAAAATCTAGATTCTCACAATCCAGTTCATTATACTTCACCCTTAAATTCCTCCATATTTCCTTCACGTTAAGATCTGGGAACAATTTTGGCCAAACCATTTCTAATGCAATATCTTTAATATCTTTTTTCACCAATATCTTGTATATCTGTTCTGTGGTTACAACAGGCAAATATTTCTTCTCATAATTTTTCACAATATACATATCTGGAATTCCCCAATTTCCCACTTTAGCAACCTCTCTCTCTATCCTTTCTACCCAACTCCTGGGCAGACTTGCTTTGATATTTTCACATACACAATCAACTTTTGACTTTTCAATCTCATCATCCCAACCCACAAGACAGTCATAAATAGCCATATTTGGTAGAAAACCTTTGACATATTCATACACCATATCCTTGACTTGTCTTATTCCCGCTTTCATATACAATTTGTTATAGAACATTTTCCCTTTTTATCTGTATCTTTGGATTCAGAAATATCGGTTGGTTGTGTATTTGATTGATGTTTTCACACTCATATCCTACATTTACTAAAAACTCAGCCCATGCACTAAATACTTCTTGGTAAAATAATGGCACTTTTTCAACCATTTGTTTCTTTAATGCTATAAACACCCCTTCTTCTCCACATCCACCACTTTTGTCCAACCAATCTCTCAAAACCCTTCCATCCATAATCCACTTTATCATAAAAATACTTCTTTATTGTTTTCACTCTTATTGCTTTTCTTTTACATCTAAGTCAACCAGCTTCAAGCCTCCCGCCGTATAACCCGCTATTAATGTTTTCATTGAAATGTTCACCCCTTTTCCTCCCCACAAAAATACATCACCACCTCCCTTATCTCATTCAGTACCCAGTCTGGTAAATCAACTGCACCAATCACATAATTACATTTGGAAAGTAATATGGAATTTACAACCACTACCTTACCCCTTAATCTTAATTCTCTTAATCTCCAAAACTGCAGCACTTGTTTTATTTTATTTAAAATCCCAGTCAATGTAGCATCCCTAGCTTCTTTTGCATTTCCTCCTATATTCACTCCTAATATTCTCATATATTCTTTTGTAACTTTAAAAGGAATATCACACGCACCTATATCTACTCCTCCTATACTCATTATTTCTGATTTGTGAACGGTTATTTTTGCACCTGACGCCTTTCCATAAGTTAATTTTTTTTTTCATTATTTTATTTAAAACTCATAATATCTCTAATCTGTAAATGTTGTGTCATCAACAAACTGATGTATTAAGCTCAACGTTCCATGTGGAATTGGTATTCCTTTTATCTCCTTATCGTTTTTTATCAATGCTGCTAGAGGTTCAGCTGATATTGAGTACAACAAAGCCGACAAGGGGCATCACTGTCTTACTGACCTTTCTAATGGAAACGGATCTGTTAAACCACCATTAACCTTTACACAACTCTTTGCATTACTATATAAAAGACTAATCCACCTCAGAATCCTCTCTCCAAAACCAAATCTTCTCATTGTTTGTTCAATAAAACTTTGCTCAACCCTATCAAACGCTTTGTTTAAGTCTATACCTAACACTATCCCACCTTCCCCATCCTTATCCAAACTGTCTACTACATCCCTTAATGTACAAATTGTATCTGTGATGTCCCTCCCCGGTATACTGTATGCTTGGTTAGGTGATATTATATTCCCCACTACTCTTTTTATTCTATTGGCTAATGTTTTTGTTAAAATCTTATAGTCTGTGTTTAAAAGACTTAAAGGTCTGTAATTTTCCAATCTTAGTGGGCTACCCTTATTTTTGTACAAAACAGTAACTACTCCTACCCCCAATGATTCTGGTACCTCCCTTCTCTCTTCCATTCTTCTATAAAGCCTCAACAATATTGGTGCTAAAATCTCCATAAAACTCTTATAAAACTCATGTGTAAACCCATCTGAACCTGGGCTTTTATTACACTTTGTTTGTTTTATTGCTGCTCGTATTTCTTCAATACTTATGTCTCCTTCACACATATTTTTATCTTCTTCAGTTAATTTGGCACTCCACACTATCCCTTCTTTCTTAAACAGCTCCTTATAAAATGTTTCTACTTCTCTTATTATCTCCACATAATCAGTAATCTCACCTTTTCCATTTTTCTAGCTCTATTATGTTTTTTCCTTTGCTTTTCTTTTCTAAGTTTAGAAAGAACTTTGTGCTTCTTTCTCCGTCTAACGAATGCTGCGCTCTACTCCTTATTATTGCACCCTTACTTTTTTCTTTTTCATATTCTTCTATTTCTGCCTTTATCTTCTCAAAACGCTCCTTATCTTGCTCTGGATGACTCTCAATTTTTTCTGCTTCCATCTTCAATTCATTTTCCATTGCCTCTACTCTACACCTTCTCATAAAATCCCTTTGTTTTGCACATCTAATACTTCTTTTTTTAATTTTCCCTTTCATTATTTCCCACCACTCACATACGTTTTCATCAAATAATGCATTTTGCATTTCATAATTTATACATTTTCTGATATTTTCTTTGTATGCCTCTTCTTTTATCTTTTATGCCGACCTCCTCCTTTTATCAGAGTTGCCACTCCACAGGCTTTTGCATTCCCATGACTGCCATAAATATCACCTTCCCACCTCATTCTTATGTTGTTCATTATATTGTCACGAAGTGACTTAATGCAGCGGAACCTAAAATGGTGGAAATAGTTCCGCCTGGACCGTTGTCCATGAAACAAGCAGCCAGTTCCGGTAACTCCGGGCAACCAAAAGTGGGGATTATTAAGAACAGGTGTGCAAATGAACGTGGCAATTGGTGATTGGGCAATTCAGAGAAGAGGAGGCGTGTAAAGAAGGCATCCGGAGAACAGGAAAGGACCCGGGGAGGGGCGGGGGTGAATTTTACGGCAAACGCTGTGGGTGAGACGGAGCGATCGTGTGTTGGAGGGATGTATGGATGTGGACATTTCAGACTGGGCGAAGTCAAAACAGAGTACTGGGCTGAAGAAAACATGGAGTTAAGTTGTTTGAAGCATTCCTTTTGAAGTGATTGTGTTGGTGTGTATTATTACCTTGAAGAGATTGTTTACACTGAGAAGTCACCGGAAATGTATTGAAGAGGAAGGAACAGAGAAATTCTTGTACTATCGACCTGGTATACACCAGACCTCTGGAAGAGAGAGGGAAGTATTAGGTGTCAACGAAAACTTGTGTGGAGCGGCCCCACCCGTTAAAAGGATTGGTGGGTGAGCCGAAACCAGCTGAGAAGAGGAAGGAGTGTGCTGAAAGGTCGTGGTCTTGACGTTTCCATATGGTCATCCTCCGACCAACCCTTTCCGCTATCAAGGACCTATTTCCCGCCTAACGTGGTGATCCTGACCCTAATTCACCGTGAGTGTATGGAGTGAAATGGGTGAGCCCTTTTGATGTGTGTACACCTGAAGAATTGTAGTGTTGTGCTGTGCCAATGTTATCAGCGATCACTCCCTAGACCAAGAGAAAGCCCTGCATTAGAGGAAGTGAATTGGTGACGGTGGGCGACTGTGGAGTATCGAAGGAGGAAGTTGGAATTGGCTGCTGCGTAGAAGGAGCTTATGTGCTGTCTCTGTGTATGATTATACGTCTGTTGAGTGCTTTCAGGTGCCCCCTGTCTAGATCTCTTGTCCCGCTGTTGGAAGAGAGGAGAGGGAAGTGATTGGCCCACTCGAGCAGCACATCACATGGTGTGGTACCCTACCTCGATCTACCCACCTTTGTGATACCATCTGTGGGCGTGCTAGGCCCAGCGTGCAGCAGCCTCGACTTGTACCTCCATCTGCCCTGCTTGTCAGAAGCGAAGAGGTGTTGTATCTCTCCCTAAATGTTCATTGAAGTAGTATACTGTTAAAGGAACTCTGTGTGTTTATCTGCCGTCAGTCCGCAGGATTGAGCCAAGGGCTCTGTGTCCATGGGACTGTTCTACTACGTGTGAGAAGTCAACGCCAACGTGTTCCTTAGAAGTCTGTCCTAGTGAGGAAGGCTAGAAGTCCGCTGTGTGTAACACGCCCCTCTCCAGCCACCCATGCCTTGAAGCGCTAAAGCCTGACGTCCGCCTATCTACGGGTCTGTGAGTTACATCCATTCCAGCTAAAAGCGTAGCATACTCACCTGTATACTTGCTTGTACACCCAAAGCCAAGAGCCTAGAGTACCTTCCTGTATACTCACCTGTACGCCCAAAGCTAAGAGCCCGGTGTACCGCCCTGTATACTCACCTGTACGCCCAAAGCTAAGAGCCCAGTGTACCGCCCTGTATACTCACCTGTACGCCCAAAGCTAAGAGCCCGGTGTACCGCCCTGTATACTCACCTGTACGCCCAAAGCTAAGAGCCCAGTGTACTGCTCTGTATACTCACCTGTACGCCCAAAGCCAAGAGCCCAGTGTACCTTCTTGTTTACTCACCTGTACGCCCAAAGCTAAGAGCCCAGTATACCGCCCTGTACATTCACCTGTAATTCACGTGGATAAAGAGAGGAAGTTGGGAAGAGCTACCTGCACATCCCCGTGAGAGAGTCAGAAGCGGCTCAGATTTAAAGTTCTCCAGTCGCAGAGAGCTAGGCCTTTTTTTTAAAGAATCCCTTTCCCCCTCCCCATATCCTTTTAAATAAATAAATATTGTTTTAACTTACCTGATCCGATAGATCTGACTCCTTCCCATCGCTGTTTTCCTCGCCCATCTCCGCAGGTGTTTCACACACACATAATCCTGGTCGCATATCACACACTTTACAGTTTGTATCCTCTTACTCTCTTGCGTAATTACCCTGCTTGTCACATTTAAAGCATCTAAAGCTTGGGCAGTCTCTTACTATGTGCCCCGGCTTAATGCACAGGCGGCAGACCTTCACTTGCTTGTCACGAATGACTCTAAAGTGCTCCGTCCCCCCCCCAATGTCTCAAATTTTGTTTAATACGGTAGTGATTTTACCGCCTCATTCTGACAGCTTTCTCAGTATCTCCTCGTCCTGTATGTACATTGGCAGACCGAGGAACGAGACCACCATCTCCATGCAGTCCACCTCTTTTGCCATCACCCGACTATTCTTTATCCTTAGCACCGGTCCCCCTTTTTTTTAAAAAAAGGTTCTTTTACAGACAAGGCTTCAGGTTAAAGTTCTTTAACTCACAACACTTTGTTTGGTTTCTTCTGCTAGCTGTACCAACTTCCTGCTTCCACTAGGGCGTGCTCAAGGTGGTATGGCCATAAGTGAAATCTGCTGCCAAATTCAGGCTATTTGAAATGTTAGTACACTATTGAAGTTAAACCAAAATGCTTAGAGCACTTGGTATTCCAAGGCGGTGTCCCATCCAAGTACTAACCAGGCCCGACCCTGCTTAGCTTCCGAGATCAGACGTGCTCAGGGTGGTATGGCTATAAGTGAAATCTGCTGCTAAATTCGGCCTATTTAAGGCATTCAAACACTCTTATTTTCTTTTCTTTTTTTTAAACAAAAATGCTTACACCACCTGGTATTCCCAGGCAATCTCCCATCCATGTACTAATGTGCATGCGTGCTCTTTAAAAAATATATATATATATATTTTTTTTTTGCTGAAATTCACAAATTTACAGTTCATTTTCAATTGTTCACATTAGAAAACATAATCATGTCATACGCATTATTCAAACCTTCAGAACATACATTTTTACCAATTATACAAAATCTTGTTTCGCTCTCCTTCTTTTATGAATTTATTCCCGGTAGCAAGGAGGTCCTTCACCTCCTCTCCCCCATATTTGCAGCACATTTCAATATCTCTTTTCATTATTGCTTTGAACAAGTCTTTTATTTTGACTTTTCTCCCATCAAAGTGTGCATAATTCCGTCTAAGCACAACAGCCAGCCTGGCATGACTTAATACATAATTGATAAACCAAAAGTCTGTTGATGTCTTCTTACTAAACACTCCAAATAAAAATATTTTCCCCCCATCCCTCCTCCAAATCCACTTCCTCAAAACAATTCTTTTTTAACAGACATTTTAAGAAAACAAAAAAATCTTTAAATTCATTACATTCCAAAAAATAATGCAAAAAAGTCTCATGTTCATTGTTGCATACATCACACATCGCATTATTAGCATTATTTATTTTGCTTAGTACCACATTTGTATATGTTCTATTGTGCCTTATTAAGAAATCATTATTTTCACATTTTATAGTGTTATATTTTATACCCATATTTGACCATATTTTCTTCACATCTAAATCTTCGAATACCCAACTCCATACTTTTTCAGATGCCGGCTCTTTTATTTGTTCCTTTATTAACAGGTCATAGACTTTCTTTACACTAATGCTTTTGATGTTATATTTTTCCCTGTCAAGCTGATAATGACGACAGTAGGTTTAGTATTTCACTTTAATTTTCAGCAGGGTGGAGGGATATTATGTTAGCTGCTCTTTTTCAGTGTAACATATTTAATGTCTAAATGTTTTGTTGGCATTTAGATAACACATCACATCTACAAATTAAATAGATCTTTGTATGTGTTATCTAAATGCCAAAAAAGCATTTAGACATTAAATCTGTTACACTGAAAAAGTGGCAGCTAATATCCCTCACCCACATCTCATCTACAAATTAAATAGATTTTTGTATGTGTTGGATTTTTTATTATATTACACTATTTTTTTTGACTATTGCCTACATTTTTTGTAGCAGCTCTATACTAAAATGTTTGGATCAAATATAATTTGTGTTCTCAAAAATAAGATCTGATAACATGGAAAATAAAAATAAACTTAAGATAAAAAATAAACTAATTGCCTAATTGCACAGCCTTAAGAGCGTGCATATCATGAATGCTGGGTCTTGTTTGTTTTCTGAGAATCTACTGAACCTACTGGTAACTTGTTTGCCACGTAGCAATAAAAAATATACTAAAAACCTTGATTATTCTGGTTAGTCACATTGTACTGCTATTATTTTGAACAATACTGTGTATATATATATATAATACGTGTAAGAGGTAGTTCAATTGCCCCTATATGCTGATGTGTGTGTGTGTCACGGGACGGCCCGCGTGTATCAGGGCTCTGTGCGTGAATGGAGGTCACGAGAGGGGGTAGCGGGGTTGCTGATGTAAAGTGCCCCGGGGTGCCATAAAATTCAACGCTCAAAATCTCTTCTCACAAAGTCTTCAGAAGACATGGCGTCAGGCTGTTAATTAGTTGTATGGTCGTGACACAAGAAAGGGACCTTTGTTTACGTTAATCTGATTAGGCATCACAGGATTGCATGAGGGGTTCAGGCTTAGGTCATTCGACAGATGACTAACCTATTATCACCTATTTGTGCTACAGTCACCCTTTTTGTCTGATGATGTCCTATGGTCATTATCGGACAACCCCCATCACAATGATCAGATGGTAGGTGAGTCGGGACAGTCGGATAGCAGGCTGAGAAGCCAGCTCGATGAGGTTCGCATCTGCTTCTTGCGTGGTAACCTCCCTCTGGGGTTTCCACCGGAGACCTCCACACATAGCTGTCGTGAGTTTGGCTGTAGAGGTTCTCATCTCTTTGAATTTCCTATACAGGAGGAAGGCTATGCCCAGGGTGAGGGTATTGCCGATGATCATAGAGATACAGAGCGCAGTGTCGCTGATCATGGGTTGCAACCCAGAGATACCAGATACCAACCCAGGCTTGCTAGAGCAGAGATAATGAATGTCTTTAGTCAGGGTACACATATGCAGGTTCGGGGCTAGGTACAGCTGTGTATCAATGTTGTGGTAAGTGACCACCTTAGGAGTGCGCACTTTAAGGTGTGTGTTACCCTTCCAAAAGCCCACATTGACAATGTCTTTGAGTCGGTAGATTCGGCACGACTAGATGATTGGTAAGTTAAGAAGGAAACCCATCTTCTGCTCGGGGTCCATATAAAGGGGAATGGCGCTACCCAGAGAGTAGGCAAGGTGTATTTGCAGAGGGTCAGTGGGTGTGTTGATAATGGATGCCAGCACATTTTGCACCAGGCTTAAGGGTATCAAGTATAGTGGGATTCTACCCATGGCTAAGCTGTCGATGGAGGAGCTTACTTCCCGTAGCATGTCCATCATCAAGGCTGTGACCAGCTGTGTTTGAGCAAAGTCGTTCTGGAAGACTGTGAACAGATTTTTCATGGAGTTCATGGTCTGGTTCAACAGGACACTGTGGGTGTTTAGGATTGCCACTGTTCCTCTCAATGTCTTGCAGACGGTTTGTAAAGCTGCACTCTAATAATAATAATAATAATAATACATTTTATTTAAAGGCGCCTTTCTTGGCACTCAAGGACACCGTACAAAGATACAATAATACATAAATAAAGGTAAATAAAAGAAGAACAACTAAAAGCATGTGACATTAAGTAGAATAGGCAATTTTAAACAGATGTGTTTTGAGTTGCGATTTGAAGTGAGAGAATGAATCAATGTTTCTGAGTTGCGATGGTAGTGAATTCCGGCTGAAAGCTCTGCTCCCCATAGTAGTGAGAAGGACAGGGGGAACAAACAGGTGTAAGGAGGAAGAAGATCTAAGAGAGCGGGTAAGGGTTTGAACCTGAAGAAGATTAGTCAAATATGGGGGTGATAGGCTGTGGATCGCTTTAAATGTTAAGTGACAAGACTATGGACTAGGACAGCTGTAGTGTGGGGAGTAAGGGAGGGGCGGAGGCGATTAATGTTTCGTAGATGGAAGTAGGCAGACCGGGTAATGTTATTAATGTGAGAATGAAAAGATAATGTGCTATCAAGGATGACACCCAGACTCTTTACCTGGGGGGAGGGTGAAACTGAGGAGTTATCAATAGTGAGAGAAAAACTATTGGCTTTCGATAAAATGGATTTAGTGCCAATGAGTATAACCTCAGTTTTATTACTATTTAATTTGAGAAAGTTTTGTGTAAACCAGGTTTTTATTTCGGAAATGCAGTCAGTAATAGAGGTTGGTGGGAGAGTGGATGAGGTTTGGTCGAAAGGTAGAGCTTGTCATCAGCATAACATTGGAATTGCATATTAAATTTGAAAAATATTGCCCAGGAAGAAGATAAATGAGGAAAAGTAAGGGCCCCAGGACTGAGCCCTGGCGAACACCTGAAGTGACAATGGAGTGTCACGGTTCATAGATGCACTGTTTCTTTCTTGTCGCGTGCTCTGTGTTGTGAATGTGGTATGTGTGTCCAGGTCACATGGCTCATCAGCGGATCCAGCTGCCAATCATCATCTCACCACCTGCTGCTCATTTACTCACCACATATATACTCACGCCATTCTCATCTCCCTTGTCAGATCGTTGTTTGCTGTCCTGTGTTGTGGTTGTGTCCTCTGTTCCCGTCCGAAGTTCCAGTGTGTTCGTCTGCCGTTCCAGTTTGGGTGTCTTCGTGTTCTCGTTCGTGTTCAAGACCTGGATTATCCTCACACCACTTCACTTCTCTTCACCACCCTTCACCAGCACCGATCACCTCAGTCCCTGCGCCAGCTAAGACCTGCTATCCTTGGACTGTTCATTATTCTCTGCTTGATATATATTAAAGAGTGTTAACTTGCAATTGCTTCCTGTGATCAATCATGACATGGAGGGACTGGATTTAAAAGACTTAATTGAACAAACTGAGTGCGGCCAGATAGATAGGATGTGAACCAGTCGGGTTAACTGAGTCTGGGTGATGCCAATAGAAACTAGCCTATTGAAGAGGATAGTGTGACAGATGGTATCAAAAGAATGGTAAGAAGTCCAGAATCAGCTGCCATAAGGAGATCATTGGTGATTTTAATTAGTGCTGTTTCAGTGCTGTGGAGAGGGCGAAAACCAGTCTGGAACTGTCCATATAGGTTATTATCGGATAGATGGAAATGGATTTGAGCAGCAACAGTTTTTTCAAGAATTTTATGAAATGAATGGTAAATTTGATATAGGACGGAAGTTGTTGAAGTCGGATGGGTTGGCACCATGTTTTTTCAAAATTGGAGTAATGACAGCAGTTTTGAATGATGTAGGAACAGTTCCAGTGGTGAGAGAGGAGTGAATGATAGCAGAAATGTGGGGAACCAGTGACGGAGCATAGGTTTTAACAAGTTGTGTGGGAAATGGGTCTAGTTGACAAGTAGAAGCCTTGGATGTTCTAATTAGTTCTGTGATTTCAGAGATAGTTGGAAGGTGGAAAGAAGATAATGAAATGGTTGGGTCGTAATCAGCTGAGTTGCTGCGGTGAGGGATAAATTCAAGGTTCTGGTGAATATTTTTGATTTTGTCAGTGAAATATGACATAATGGAGTTGCAGAAATTGGTTGTGTACAAGTGTGGGGGGAGAAAGTCCTGGGGTTGAGTGGAGTTATTAAGTAGAGAAAAGAGTGATTTGGAGTTTCCCTTATTAGCAATGATTATACTGGAATAGTACTGGGTTTTGGAGCTAGCAATGGAGTCCTTATAATGTAAAAAGTGATTATAGTACATTTCTTTATGAATACTGAGACCAGTTTGTCTGTAGAGACGTTCAAGTTGCCGATCTTTGGCTTTCATGAGACGAAGAACGGGGGTGAACCACGGGGCAGAGACGGAAAATGAAACAGATCGGGTTTTTAATGGAGCAAGGGAATTAAGAATATTATGAAGTCCAGTGTTTTAGTGAGAAACCAGATCATCAGGGGTGGATAAATTGTTGGTGTTGGGGGGCAAGAAGGAGTGGATACTTGAAGTGAGTGTGGTAGGGTTGATATTCTTTATATTCCTGAATGAGATAAGGCGTGGTACTTTAGTGACAGAGAGAGTGAGTTTCACAGTGAATGAGATAAGAAAATGATCAGTTACGGGAAGTTCAACAGCTGTGAAGTCAGAAGGAGTTAGACCAGAACAACAGATTAAGTCCAAGGTATGACCTTTTGAATGTGTGGGAAAAGTAATATATTGCTGGCAACCAAAGTTCTCTAAACAGGAGGAGAAGTCTTTAGTAAGAGGCAGATTGATGTTGTCCATGTGGATATTAAAATCACCCAGCAGTATTATGTTTGATGAGAGAGAGGATAAATGATTAAAAAAGGTCATTTAAAAATTCTCTGTTTGATTTGGGTGGGCGGTATACAGTGGCAATGATGGTTGGAGTGGGGCCAGATAATGTACAGACTGCAGATTCAAACGAGCTAAAAACAGGAACAGACACCGGAGAGACTTTCCACTTCGCGATAAATTACCGCGAGACCTCCTCCCCTGCCTGAGCCACGGAAATGACAGATGTAAACAAACCCACTAGGAGTGGATTCATTCAGTTGTGTAAAGTCGTTTGGCTGTTGCCATGTCTCAGTTAAACAAAGAAAGTCTAGCTTACTATCAGAGATAAGGTCCTGGATAAGATGTCCCTTGTCTGTCAGTGAACGGATGTTGAGCAGAGCAAAGTTGAGTGCGGTGTTGTCACAGCTGGTGGTGGTGCTAGCCGACCGAGCTAGGCGGGCTAACATGCTGTGGTCGACAGCCCGGTTTGTGGAACTTCGAGGGCGACGAAAGCTGGACCAGATGGATTTAATTATTGTTGAGTTGTTGTGGTGGAAGCTCCGGCGGGATCCTCTGTGGATATATCTCGGGCGAGGCTGGAAGGCGATGTCCGGATGAAGGTGGAGAGCCTCTGGCAAAGGTCCAGACAGATGACAGCGCAGCCGGAGCAGATCACTGGTCGAATATTGAAGCAAACCCGTCACTAGCAGGTGAACAGGTAGTAAGAAGAGCCAGACACAGACAAGCAGAATGTATGTCCTACCAGTCCACATTGTGATTTTAGAACAGCGTTAATGGCCAGTAAAGACGGCAGAAAAGGTACAAACCAGAACAAGTAAGCTGACGGTGAGCAGTAGCATATAAGTTAATGGCGAGCAGCGGCAGCAAGTTGTGCCAGCGTTCACTTTTGCCGTGTGAGAGCCTCAGGGTTTACACAGTTCACTCTGTGTGGTGAGTTGCTCTTTTAGCTGGGGAAGTTCAGTCTGAATTTTGGCCACATGCCGTCTTATCGTGGCTTTGTTTACTGTGTTGACCCTGGACATGCCAATGTTAAACAGAGTTCCGACGGCGGCGGTTGTGTTTAGCTTGCATTGGCCCCTCCCTGTCTTTCTCTGTTGAGGCCACATGTCTCTTAATCTGGTTCCGGTGGACCCATTTGAGAACTGGTTCTCTGGGTCCCCGGTTTAGCTGGATTTGGTACGCAACTGGGGAGATTTTGTTCACAATCTCATGAGGTCCTGTCCAGTGGGGCAGAAATTTCTTTGACAGCCGCCGGGGGCCTGTCAAAGGTGGCGGGTTGAAGCTATAATACAAGACCTTGTCACCCACATCCAGTTCCTGGTGTGATGCTTTCCGGTCGTAGTATGCTTTCTGACTTCAGCGCTTTTTTGCAGGTGTTGCTGGGCAAAAGCGAAGGTTGTTTTTAAATGTCTATGGAGCTCATCGAGATACTGGAACGTGGTGTAAGCGGTGACAAGGTTGGAGTCCACGGCTTGGTACAGCAAGTGAAGTGGCAGAGTCATCTGCCGCCCAGTCATGAGTTCGAAAGGGGACACCCGTGTCGATTCCTGCGGGGTAGCTCTGAGAGCCATCAGAACGAGGGGGAGTTTCAGATCGCAGTCTTTCTGGTTAGCAGACACATATTTCTTCAGCATGGTGACCACCGTTTGGTTCGATCTCTCGAACTGGCCGGACAAGATTGGATGGTGGCTGATGTGAAGTTTAGCCCGTATCCTAGGCAGTTCCATGGGCCGTGGGCATGCCCTGGCACGTATTCGGTTCAAAGTATCTGTGACAGGTCAGTTGTTGTCGTTGGGGTTCTTTGGCATTCGCTGCAGCAGCAGGCGTATTATTAGAGCAGTTTTGGCATGAAGCCAGGCCCGTTGCCCAGTGCAGACTTGTGATTCTGTGCATACCGTGCCTCAACGTTGCGTCCCTGGAGGGCCATTAACCACGTGGCTATACGTGAATTAGTGACCACTCTCAGATGCGTTGGCTGTTGAGGAACATTACGGGCTGGTGGCAAGTCTCTATGATAACGTTCTGTGCCCTAAAGTAGTTGGAGAATCGCTGAATGGCCCACACCGTGCAGAACAGAGCTTTTTCACAGTCTGAGAATTTGCACTCCGGTGGGAGAAGCGTTTTGCTGGCATATGCAACCACCTTCTTGTCTTGGTCATGCTGTTGAAATAGGCAAGCACTGAGACATTGGTCGGAAAACCCGGCTTCCAGGTAGAATTCCTTCTGTGGATCGGGGTAAGCAAGGCATGGAGCTGTGCATAAATGTATTTTTAGTGCCGTCATGGCGTGTTCTTGAGCTTCTGACCAGACGAAAGGGCAGTCTTTCTTTAGCAGGGCTGTTTAGCGGTATGGCAATGTCTGAGTTGTTTTCGATTAACTGTCAGGAGTAATTGCATACCCCTAGGAAACTGCGCAGCTCAGAGACGTTAGTAGGAGGCTTAATGTTTTGAATGGCATGAATACGATTTGACTGAGGATCAATGTCTTGGGATCCAATGAGCAGGCCCACGTAGTTGACCTTGGTCCGGCACCATTGTCCTTTGTGGAGGCCGATCTTGGCACCGGCTGCGGATAGTTGGTTCAAAACATAGTCTATTTCTTTCAGGTGGTCGGCCACCGTTGTGCTCTTCATGAGAATGTTGTCAACATAGATCAGGTTGCCTCTTACTCTGGCGTCTGGGCAGGATTTGTTCAGGAAGATGTTGAACTCAGCTGGTGAGTTGGCATAGCCGAACGGACACCTGTTGAAGGTGAATTGCCAGATGTGAATGCTAGCTTGTGTTGGTCTTCTGGGCGCACCGGAATGGTCCAGAATCCAGAATCCACATCAAGTGTAGAGAAGATTGTGGTTCCCCTGATTCGGGGTATTTCTTGTTCTAGACAGATGTGATGGCAATGAATTTGAAGGGTGCAGTGAACAGTGTGTTGTCTGTACTCCCTTCGGGTATCAGGGCAGGTGGAATGGGCCCAATGATGGGTAGTATAAGTTCAAAGTCGTGAAAGTCATGGCTCACTAGCCATCCCAGCCGGTAGGCCTTGAGAATGTTGATGTCAGTTGCTGTGCAATTGTTGAAAAGGATGTAGACTACATGAGATGACACTTCAGTGAGGGGTGTGGCTTCAAGTGTGAGTCCGAGTTCCATACATTCAGGTGACGGTTGGAAGAAACCCAGCGTGTGGTTTAAGATTTGACCACATTGCATGTTGAGCCGAACAGCGACCCCTTTGGAGTATGCTGGTATCACAGTTCCCTGTTCGTTGACTAGGGTTCAGACCTCTGGGATGATCTGAAATGTGAGCTAAATGTGTAAGCTGAAATGTGCAGAGTAGCGACCTTGAAACTTGCCCTGGGGCTGGGACGGCTGGCTGCAGGAGTTCTTGTGACCTCTGTGACTTGACAGTCTTGCTCTGTGGGAGTTTCCGTGACCTCTGTGACCTGACAGTCTTGCTCAGACGGCCTGTGTGTCTGGAGGGGAAGAGGTTCTCGCACTTACGCCCAGACTTTCAGCTGTTTGAAGTCCAGTAAAGGTTCAAAGCAGTCCAGCAGGTCTTTGCCGATGAGAAACGAATAAGTGTTCATTGGTGACACATAGATAGGATGTACAAGACTCATAGGCCCAATTGCCAGGTGAATGGGAGCTACAGTTTTGATCTGGATGTCGTTTTGGCTGTATGACTGCACATACAGCTCACACGTGTTTAGGTTAAGGGTGCGATTCTGTCTCTGTGCTTCAAATTTGAGTTTGTCAAACTGTTGAGCAGATATCAACGTGAGGTCGGAGCCGGTGTCAACAAGGGCTTCGAGTCTCAGTTCCTTTTCCAAGGTGATGGTTAGGTAGAGTTTTCGAGTCATTCCCTTCTCGATCAGGTTCCCCAAGAGTCTGGGTGTTGGGGC